>CM053790.1:166824918-167208776 GCA_028749045.1 Cupressus sempervirens | reverse complement strand
ATATATTGTGTATTCATTGATATAATTGTAAGATATATATATATATATATATATATATATTTGAATAATTTGTAATTTACAAATTGTACGTAATTTTGATGTTTGAATAATTTGACATATAAAAATTATCATCATGCCAAGGAAGAAGCCAAAAACTCAAATAATGGAAGAGAGGGAGAGAGATTTGGAAATTAAAAGAGAAAAAATGATAGTACTATGTGAATAAATAAAATTGCAATGCAATAATGAAGAATTGTCTTTTGAAGAGGAACACGAATCACCAATATAAAGAAACAAAGAGGAAGAATTGGAAAGACAAAGAGAATGAATGAGACTCTTACGCTCAAGAAGACAATTGAATTGTGAAGCTACACCAACTTTCAATGTTGGAGTCATATCATCATCTCATGTTCAAGACACTAATTTCTACATCCGACAATGTACACACTCTATCATGTCAAGTTGAAGGCAAAACATCAACATATCAAGTAGGTGATATTCCATCTTTTGCATCTTATTGCCAAGGCACATCATCTTCAGTTCAAGGTACACAAAACACTCAACCTTATGTTGATGTTCAAAATGTTGAGGGAATGGAAGAGATCATAACACCTTCTAGAATTCGTTTTAGAAGACCAAAATATTTGATTGATATTGATACTAACATATTGAAATCAATGCTTAACAAGATTAGCAAGCGTACTTTTCAAGGAAAAGTTAATCGTATGTGGATATTATTTTTTGAAGAATTAAGTATTACAGGTCAATGCCAATTATTTATTGAAATAACGAGAAATTTGAAATTTAGGTCCATCATGAAGATTATTGGGTTAAGAACGATGGATGATTCAAATGAAAAAAATATTGTACAGAATATAATGAGTGCATATGACAAAGTGGGTTCCAAATCACACACCAAAGATAGTAATATCACAAGACACATACTTACATCAACAATAGTAAGTACCCAAATGAATAAAGCTCGACTCATGAGAAAGACAAGAAAAAAATTGAAAATTGGTAGAGATACTCTAAGGAGAGCCATGGTAAGGTGTAAGAGATTGGAAGATCCAACAAAAAATGAGTTATAGACATTTAGCAGTAGACTATTGCGAAAGGATAAATAAATTAATGGAGCTTTGAAATCATTGATTGAAGATTTTTGGAAAAATAACATGTGTTCCCCCTAATCAAAGAGATGTTGTAAGAAGAAGGATTGGTAGCTGAAATCACAATCCACATGCAAAAGATTTTTTGGACTCAACTCAAACACAATTCTCGCAAAATTTATTAGTATGTATCCTCAAATTCAAATAAGTAAAATATTTTTTGAGATGGGCAAACCTTTTTATGTGAAGATAAATCACACATACACAACTTCTTGTTGTAGGATACATATTGAATTTTCTAACCATTTTGATATTTTTCAGGATATATGTGTGTTTTTTCATTCTAAGTTTGTTTTGCAAGAATGTGACATGAATAAGCCACCTAGATCTTCAAGGGAATTCATATCCAATATTTTATGTGAAATTGGGTACAATCAACAATTTTACAAGACATCATGCTTGGATGGTACATGCTTATTTTTTGTTTCTTTGCAACTTTTATCAACTTGTGAACATATGGATAGTACACATGCAATTGGAAATGAAATAGTAGATTATGGAAAATATAAGAAAGTGACATATGCTCTAAAAGATGGAAAACTAGGTAAAAGATGTGATTTAATCATTGAAAAGATTCCAGTCTATGAGTTCATGAAATTTTTTTGTGAAAATATTATTTACGATTATGCAAGGCATACACATAGAGCTCGATGGTTGGATTTGCAATTCAAGTTGTGCAAGGATACATTTCCACGGGATACCATTATTTCAATTGTAGACTTTGTAGAGAACTACACACTACAAATACAAAATGAGGTGCAAGAAAATTAAGTATTATACTTCTCAACAGGTTTCCATATTTTTTCACATAACATTCATGCATTCACCTACAAGTATAGAGGATGATAGGAAGATATTGAGGGAGTACCATTTTACATTAGCAATGACTGATCACATTCTATAGAGTTTGTACATGGTTGTTTTCAACTATTTTTATGGAGATTTGGTTGACAGGGACATAACATATCATCATCACATTATTTGGTCAAACAATTGCGCATCTCAATTCAAGAATGCATGAATGTTCTATTGGTTGAGCAAGATGCACAAGTTGTCTAGAATTCCATATATGTGAAATTTCACAGAGGCTGGTCATGGAAAGGGAGAGCATGATGGTGCAGGCATATGCATCAAAAGAGCCTTAGCTCGTGAACAACTAAAGTACAAAGAAGGAGCAACATTTACATATGCAAAATCTATTGTCCAGCGATGTAATGCTACAATGGGTTCAGGTAAGGAAGGCAAGTCTATGGTTCATAGATTTTTTTGGTTGATAGATAATACTAACATTGCACCGTATGAGGATTGTTGCACACTAATAGGATCAAGTAAGTTGCACTCTTTTAGAAGCTCTGATGCAAGTTGATGGAGTATCCACACATGTAGAATGACATGCTATTGTCCATAATGTGTAGAGGAAAATTGGGACGAGTGTGAGTTGATTGAATGGGTGGACAATTGGCATATACGAGTTTTGGATCCAGTTGGCACCTATTGTCCCCCACAAACATTGGAAATGGTAGAGATAGATTCATCCATTGACTTTAACTACTTGTTTGATCTAGTGCAACCTGGTAATATATATATATATATATATATATATATATATAAATTCAATATGTAACTTTATAACTTTTACCTAAGTATTTGTTGAATTAATGACCACATTTTGTACTTTTATCACTACAGGCCATGTTTATGCTATTATTGCACATTAAGACAAAGAAGAAGGGACAAATTATTATTTGTGTCATTGTGTCTAGGCCAAATTGTTTTTTGGATCACTCAGTTATAGATGGTGAAGGTTTAGAGTACCATATCGTTTGCTGGTTGTAACTAACACATGGATTAGACAATATTTTATGAAGAACCCTAACTTGTGGTTATTTGAGGATTGAAAAATAGAGAGGAAGATTCTTCATTATTTGAACCTTGTTGTCGCTTCAAATGTACACCTGATAAAATATGGTGAAAAACCACATAATAAGACTCTTTGGAAGGTTCACGAGTTAGACCACGAGGCAATACTTGAGACATTAAAATGTAGAGCATATCTAATTGGTTCATTAGATTGAATAGGGAGAGAGGGAGGGAGAAATGGAGAGAGAGAGAGTAGGGGATGGGAGAAGGTGGGATAAGGGATGCATGGAAGAGATGCTACTCTTGAGGAGACACCAAAGAGACACAACCCTCCAATTGGTAATAAACAATCATTTTAAGAATTTGAAGCAAGTGCATCCAATAAAGAGAAGGCACATCATTGAAGGATATATATGCAAATATGAACATTAACCAATAACAAATATAAAGGAATACCAATATTGAGTATTGTATACAACAAATATTGTTCCAAACCAAAGGCAATAAGTCATTCATAATAGTCAGACAATTAAGAACCAGATATATATGAACCGAATTATTCTTACATATGTGTACAATATTATTGACCAAATCAGAATTAGCAAAATCAGAATTAGTGAAGGAGATGCACCCATTGATCTACAATAACTTTATATTCATTAGGTTTTCCACTTCTCTTTGATTGGGATATACCCTTTTTCCAATTTGGGAAATCAACGAGTCTATTCTGGACCTCTTGGAAGTTGGTCAGCTAAATGCGAACCTTGAGATTTATTAGAAACTCAATGAAAGAAATCAGTACCTTGAGAAGCTCTCCATTTGTTATCTAAATTAAAACCTTCGATTATAGATGGTTGGCCTTCATTGTAAAAAGAGTGAGATTGCCTCACCAAAGGTGGTAATGAGGTTTTTGTTGTTTTGTTAAGATCATTAATATATTTCGATGAGAACTTTGAGGGATCATGCCCAACTTGAGTATCTTGGCTTCCCAAGTCCTATAAATGCCAGGCCATTGATGAATATGCATTTCTAAATGAAACATATGTAGTGTTGGAATGAAGTGCATGACCATATTCTTTGCCTACTAATGAGCCAATTTGAGCCTTCACTTCACATTTTTTCATGGATAATTCTATAGCACTTGTTACTTCTCTATCTGAAAATTTTATATCTATGTACATGTGCACTAAAGAGCTTCTATCACTACTAGAGCTACTAGTAGATGGTGAGTATTCATCATCGTCGTCTGACATAGGCTCACATGCATATGTTACTTCTTTCCTTTGTTGCTTTCCCATTCCTAGCTCTTCCTCATTATCTACAACTTATTTCATGGGTCCAAGAAGGTCTTCCCACTCTTTCCCATTTGTCGTAGGTTTTATCTCTTCATCCTAAATAATTGGCATACCTTGGATGGCACCAAGATAACCATTTTATTTTGAAATTTCCTTTTCTCTCAGATTAATCTCTGTATTGAAAAGGTTTTCTATATCTTCCTCTATATATTTAATAGATGCAACTGCAATTCCATTCTTAGTAAGAATATTCCTTGCACTATGGATTAATATATTATGCAATTCCTTAATAGTTTCATTCTTATCAAAATTCATAACCAGATTCTCCATGGCCAATTCATTAACATCACATCTTTATAACAACTAAATTTGGGTGCACTATAAGCATTAGTTCTCAGAAAAATTAAATAGTACAACATACCATATATAATAACTATGTCGACACTTGACTACATCATGTAATAAGTTGAAATTAGATAACCATTAAAACATTTTGTAAAGTACAACCTACATATCATATATAGCCACATCAAGTGAGTTCAAATTAATATACAACCACTTGCCAACTGGTGAATCTATCTAGTTGTTCATTGTGGAATTGAACTGTCTATTCTGTTAACTCTAGGTGGCCAGGTAAACCCTAGTTCCAAGATTCTCCTGTCTTGTTAAGCGCTCGAACATTCTCGGGCACGCCAAACCAAATTAACTCTAAGAATCACTAAATGCCACAGGGCAACAATCTTTGATGGGGCATATCTTGGAGCTCGTACAAGGTATGGATGAAATTCTGGGTGCTACACAACTATGTTGCTAACACCTATAATAACCTCTCTCTCTTTTTGGAGATCAGATTCTATTTTAATTTTGCAGCCCCATCTTGGGTGATGTTGAAACTTGTAGTGTTGGCCAATACAAAGTCACCAATTGGTGAATCTCTCCAACTGTTCGTCGTTGGATCAAACTATCTATTTTGTGAACTCTAGGTGGTCGGATAAACCTTAGTTCCAAGCTTATCCTATCATGTTGAGCACTCAAACATTCTCAGACACACCAAACTGAATTGACCCTAAGAGTCACTAAATGCCATAGGGCAAAAATCTTTGATAGGGAATATCTCGGAGCTCATGTGAGGTATGGATGCAATTCTACATGCGATAGGACCATGTTGTCGACACCTACAACAACCTCTCTCAACTTTTTGAGATTGGATTCCATTTTGATTTTGTAGCCCCATCTCAGGTGATGTTGAAACTTTTAGTGTTGGCCAATACAGAGTCACCAACTAGTGAATCTCTCCAACCATTTTCCATGGTATCAAATTGTTTTTTCCATTAGCTCTGGGTGGTTAGGTAAACCCTAGTCACAAGCTCATCCTTTCCCGTTGAGTGCTTGAACATTCTCAAGCATACCAAATTAAATTGACCCTAAGACTCACTAAATACCATAGGACAATGATCTTTGATGGGGCATATCTCAACTATCATGTGAGGTATGGATGCAATTCTAGGTGCTACAGGACTGTGAAACTAACACCTAAAATAAACTCTCTTTTTGGAGATCAAATTTCGTTTTAATTTTGCTGCCCCATCTCAAGTGATGCTAAAACTTGTAGTGTTGGCCAATACAAAGTTGCAACTGGTGAATCTCTCCAACCGTTCATCATGGGATCAAATCGTCTATTTTATTACCTCTGGGTGGCTGGGTAAAACCTAGTTCCAAGCTCATCCTATCTCATTGAGCACTTGAATGTTCTTGGGTAAACCAAACCAAATTGACCCTAAGAATCATTAAATGCCATTGGGCAGTGATCTTTGACAAGGCATATCTCAGATATCGTGTGAGGTATCAATAAAATTTTAGGTGCTACAGGACTGTATTTCTGAAACCTACAATAACCTCTCTCTCTTTTTTGGAGATCAGATACTATTTTGATTTTTTGGCCCATCTTGGGTGATGCTGAAACTTGTAGTGTTGAGCAGTACAAAGTCACCAACTAGTGAATCTCTCCAATCGTTTGTCATGGGATCGAACTGTCTAGTTCATTAGCTCTGGGTGGCTGGGTAAACCCTAGTCTCAAGCTCATCCGATCCTATTGAGCACTCAAACATTCTCAGGCATGCCAAATCAAATTGACCCTAAGACTTACTAAATGTCATAGGGCAACGATCTTTGACAAGGCATATCCCATAGCTCGTATGAGGTATGGATGCAATTCTAGGTGCTACAAAACCATGTTGCCAAAACCTACAATAGCCTCTCTCTCTTTTTGGAGATCAAATTTCATTTTAATTTTGTGGCCCCATCTCGAGTGATGCTAAAACTTGTAGTATTGGCTAGTACAAAGTTGCCAACTAGTGAATCTCTCCAACCATTCATCGTGGGATCAAACTGTCTATTCCGTTAGCTTTGGGTGGCTAGGTAAATCCTATTTCCAAGCTCATCCCATCCTATTGCATGCTTGAACATTCTCAAGCATGCCAAACCAAATTGATCCTAAGATTCATTAAATGCCATAGGGAAACGATCTTTGACAGGGCATATCTCAGAGCTCATGTGAGGTATGAATGCAATTTCAAGTGCTATAGGACTAGGTTGCTGACATCTATAATAAATTCTCTCTCTCTCTTTGGAGATTGGATTCTATTTTGAAATTGTGGCCCCATCTCTAGTGATGCTAAAACTTGTAGTATTGGCCAGTATAAAGTTGTCGACTAGTGAATCTCTCCAATTGTTTGTCATAGGATTGAACTATATGTTTCATTAGCTCTAAGTGGCCGAGTAAACCCTAGTACCAAGCTTGTTCAGTCCCACTGAGTGCTCAAACATTATCAGGCACACCAAATTGAATTGACCCTAAGAGTCATTAAATGCCATAGGGAAGGATCTTTGACGAGGCATATCTCAGAGCTAGTGTGAGATAAAGATGAAATTTTGGGTGCTACAAGATCGTGTTTCCAACACCTACAATAACCTCTCTCTTTTTAGAGATCATATTTTTTTAAAAATTTTGTGGCCCCATCTTAGGTGATGCTGACTCTTGTAGTGTTGGCCAATATAAAGTTGCCAACTAGTGAATCTCTCCAACTGTTCATCATGGGATCGAATTGTTTATTCCATTAGCTCCACATAGTTGGGTAAACACTATTTCCAAGCTTGTCCCATCTTGTTGAGGACTCGAACATTCTCGAGCATGCCAAATTGAATTAACCTTAAGAGTCACTAAATGTCATAGGGCAGCAATCTTTGATGGGGCATATCTTAGAGCTCGTTTGAGGTATGGATGCAATTCTAGGTTCTATAGAATTGTATAGCTAAAACCTACAATAACCTCTCACTTTTTGGAGATTGGATTCCATTTTGATTTTGTGGCCCCATCTTGGGTGATGCTAAAACTTGTAGTGTTAGCCAGTACAAAGTCGCCAACTAGTTAATCTCTCCAATTTTTTTTCGTGGGATCAAACTATCTATTTCGTTAGCTCTAGTTGTTTGGTTAAACCTTTTTTCCAATCTTATCCCATCTTGTTGACCACTCGAATGTTCTCGGGCATGAAAAACCAAATTGACCCTAAGAGTCATTAAATGCCATAGGGCAACGATCTTTGACAGAGTATATATTAGAGCTCATGCGAGGTATGGATGAAATTATGGGTGCTACAAGATTGTACCTCTCTATATTTTTGAAGATTGGATTCTATTTTGATTTTACGACCCCATCTTAGGTGATGTTGAAACTTGTGGTGTAGAGCACCTAGGTGGCAACTGGATATGTCATCTCATCCAATGATGGAGACTCATGATAGAAGGTAAAGGGGTGATTATACACCTCATTTTGAACATGCTATTTTTTTATGGTAATAAGGTAATCCTTGTTTGTAAGGTCAAGGAACTTGAGGTCACCTATAAACAAAAGTTAGCTTAGTCCTAAGGATTTTTTGCTTTTTTGTTGTTTTTGTTAATAAGTTGACTCAAGAAGTGTTTTGAGAGTGAGATTAATTACACATTATATAGGTACTATGTGTTACCAAAACCACTTGGTTAAGTTCTAGGAAGAATTAGTGCAAAAATTGCATTTTGCAATAAAAGTTGCTGACAACTTTTTGACAATTTTAGCAATTTTTTGGAAAACATTGAAGTTAACCTTGTAACCAATCAAACCAATTGGTAATTAGTTGGAATGGATGTCAAATGATGAAAATACCCTCTATGAATTTAAAGGAGGCATAAGGTGTTGGTGATTATTAAGGTTTTTTATATGGCAAGGAATCACTGCTGATGTTAAACTTGTATAAAGGATCATTGAGTTATTGTCAAATATCATTACTTCCTATTTTAGAACATAAAACCCATACTTTATCAGAATGAAACACCACTTTAGCTACATGTTATCACTGAATGGAGTTAGTGGAATATGTTAAGGATCTTCTTGGTTGTCTTAATAGCCATTTCATGGGTTTGAAGCATAATCACTTCCCTTTGTGAAGAGTTGGCTGAAAATCAGCAAATTACATGCTTTTGCAAAGAAAATATAGTCATAGGATGTTGGAAGATTGTTTTCACTCATAGGATGTTGAAGAATCTCTTGGAAGGATGGAATAGATGACATAATGAAGTTTGTGAGATAGTTATTAGGTGTTCCTTAAAGTGTCTAAGGTGTTAGTTTGAAGCAAGAAGTTGATTATGATCCATTTCTCAAATTTGCTCATTTTTCCCTTGTTTCTTCTCAAGTCTTGAATAGGGAAAGTGATCAAGTAGTTTTGTGAAGTTGGGTAGAAGATTTTTCAATGTTGTAACCAAGTTGGAAAGATTCTTTGAAAACACTTAAGAAGGTGGGAAAGGTAGTTTGCCTTAAAAGTGTTCTTGTTGGGAATTCACTAGCTTTTGGTGTGAGCACTCTACATCATTTTGGAAGTAAATTACATTAAAATGAAATACATGAAATGTACTTAAAATGTAAACAAGAAAAACAAGATATATATTATGATAGCCAATAATGTCATACATGAACAAATATATAATATATTATGATAACCAATAATGTCATGCATGAACACACATATAATATATTATGATAACCAATAATGCCATACATGAACAAACATATCATATATTATGATAACCAATAATGTCATAAGTCTAATAATGTCATACATCAAATATATGTCATACATTAATTATAAAATGTCATATATACATCAAATGTATGTCGAATATGTCCACTAACATAAAATCTAAGATATATGTCCACTAATGCCTATACATGTGTGTCTATCCCTATATCTTCTCCTTCCCATGAGGGGAAGGAAACAAATCCTTAGAGGTCTTCAGTCATTGCATAGAGGGAGATGATGGGGATGATGGGGTCTTCTTCACACACTCACTTGTGCTCTTGTTTAGGCTCCTCTATAATTGGAGCTGATACAAACAAAGTAGATATGAATAAATAATTATTATACATTGAAATCAAATATATGTACACACAAAATTAATTATTTTCTTACCGCCATCAAATAGTCACTCTGTACATCCACCTCAAAGGCTCGCAGACAATCATGAGTAACAAGGCCCTATAACAATTCAATAAATATAATCACTCGATCATACTTATAAATACTATTTGAAATTTCAATACTAACTATGAAAACTCTTTCATACCTCAGTCAATGGCTTTGAACTAGCCATCACAACAACTCCACGATCGATGGACTGGAGAAGATGAGGAGTCTTGGAGGTCAACAAAGGAAAATCATATAATACAATTTAAATGTAACATGAAACATGAAACAAATATAATCAAATGAATTAAATTAATATAAAACAAATGTACCTCTATAAAGTTCGTATCATGCCTAGGCTCAGAGTCTCTTGTGAATGTCGATGGTCCAATAGAGAACTGATGCACATGGATAAATATTTTTTGTCAATCCTTCATATGATTACTTAATAAATATATGTATTAATTTAAATGATTAAATTGATACATACCTCTCAAATCATTGATGAGACGTAAAATGAGGTTGGGGAATTTGTACTAGGGCCATCAACACTCTTACCTTGAATTTTGAACAAAGTCAAGGCATGCTAATTAATTAGTCATTCACTGTACATATGAAATATGATTAAATTAGTTTATAATAATTATAATTTACATTTCTATCAATGCCAACTGTGTCACTCAAGAACTCATCAATAACTAGCCCATCATCCATAGTGTCTCCAACATGACTACTAAATGTGCATAAGGATCCACATGATGTGCACATGTGACCACAATGCAAAGAAGACTCCTCCTTAACTAATGGACTGACACAATGAATGAGGGTCTGTGTCAAAGCATTGATAGTACCTAGAGTACTAGTCTCTACATGTTCCTTCACTACTGAAGGAATCATCACATGCTCACCTTGTGGCTTAACAATAGGCGCCATATTTACATTAGGGTCATGACGTGCCCCCAACCTCTGAAATGATGACCCTCCACCTCTACCCTGAGAATCTAACATACCAAAATAATTGGGGATCTCTCTAAGGACAAATTCACAATACAATTTCTTTAAGAAATACATTGGAATCTCATGATTATTGCAGGGAGGGGCATCAAAGACCATCCACCATCTATCCCAAAAGTTATTTCTAATATCATCATGTATGCACTAATGGATGGAGAACCTTTTAGTTGTATTTTTAACAGTGTCTTGTTCTCTAGGTTTTTTAAATAATGCACATATGCTACCTTTTGCTATTTCTTTTTTTTTACATCTTTAGAAGATAATTTGTTTGCATAATATCTTCTTTTTTCTTCTCTCTTAACATGCCAAATATCCAACTGACTACTAACAAAAGCTACATGGCTCATAATGGACTCGAGGGAGGGTGCCAATTGTGCTCTCATAGGATTAGTATTCCCTCAAGCTTTCAACCTACCAAGGATTGCTTCTAATTTATTTTTCCCTCTTTCTGTTTCATTCATTATATTGTCTTGAGTGTTAGGAGGAGGTTGCAGAAGTTCATTTTGACTTTGTGGAGGGTTTTGATTTTGATCTTGTGAAGGGTTTTCATTTTGACCTTGTGGAGGATTTTCATTTTGATTTTGTTGATTAGGCTGGGGATTTGGTGGTTGATTATTCACATTTTTTGATAAAAAACTAATTGCATTTTAAATAAATAATTTTTTTTGAAGAAAAACTAAAAAAAAATACAAAACAATGCAAAAACATACAAAATGATGTAAAATCAAGAGTAGAAAACATACTATGTGATCTTGATCTTGATCTCTGACGATGAGGAGGCATTTTGCCGAGGATATTGAGAAAATTCTTCAATTTTTACAAACCACATGCACGCTGTTGAGGGAAAGAAGGCAACAACAACAAAAAAAAAAACATGAAATGAAATGGGCCATGGATTTGCAACCCATATATAAAAACTTCTAAGTTTTTGGGCTCCACAAGCCTTAGGCTTATTGAGCCCAAGCCAAAGTGCGTGTGCACTTTTAGAATTGTAAAAATCTAAGTTGGGTGTCATCTTTTTGGCACCACAACTTGGTGCATTCACCTTAGGGCTACTTGTTAGATATCACAATACCTCATACTAATGACTAGAGATTACAAATATTCATGGATATTTAATGCTATTTAAACGATCTCTGAACATACTAGTATAATTAAAAGATTGGATTATCAATAATACTAAAAAGGACTCTAGAATCCACTATGGGAATGATAATACTTAAATATGGATAATTTGATTTGAACAATCATAAGGGGGGTTGGAACTGAAGCTACACAGGAATACTAGGATTGACATAAACATAAAGGAAGATCAAGCTTGTAGATTTGAATTTGTGCCAATGTTCTTTTAAAACAATAGATTAGTAACAAATAGAATTATATTAATGATATGAATGGGATCATCTATTCTTATCCCAAAACTTGATTTTAAATGAAGTGCTTAATACTTAATGATACTATATTAGCCTACTAATGGAAAAGTCACCACACTACTATTTTCTAACTAAAGATTTGAGGAAGTATCTATGTGTTCCTCTAAATAAACTTTATATTATAGATTTCTAGGATCCATTCTTAACTTAGTATTAACACTATTCAAATCACTCTTAAAAAATTTCTAGAATATGAGATTATGTTGAAATTCATTAAATTAGATGCATATCCTAAGAGATTACAAATTGTATAACTCTATTTTGTGTGATATTAATAAATCCTTTTATGATAGGATTAAAGCATAGAAAGGAAGAATTCAAAAATGCAATCATGAAACAAGTTAAAAGTAAAAATGTGGAGAATGAGAAAATATTATTACATATATTATCTTAATTAGACACATGGGCCTATGTATTAAGACTGGGATTTATATTTGTTTATTTTTAAAATTATTTGTTGCATTCTATGAAATCCAAACCATCTATTCCTTTATTTTCCATATTGTTGGCCACTATATTTCCTTCATGATATATGTGTTTAAATTCGTAGTCTTCAAAGGATTTCAACAAATCTAATGCTATTTCAAGAAATGATAGGATTTTCTAATTGAGAGCCTTGCCCATTTTGAAGGCATTGATAACTATCTGGGAGTCACCCTCAATTTCTTGTTTATTCATACCTAAACCACTACTAAGTTTTAAACCTTTTTTTAGGGCTAGAATTTTATCTATATTGTTGGTTGATTCTTGCAAAGGTTTAGCTATTCTAGAAATCATCTTACCTTCAGAATTGTGAATCACACATCCTAATCCAACTTTCCCTGGATTACCCCTATAAGCTTCATCAAAATTGAGCTTCATGAACCACTTGTTTAGTTGAACTCCATTTACGAATTTCTCTTTCTTTCTTGCTAATTGAACCTCCTTTCCCAATTTGAGGTGGAATGATCAATCTGAACCAATTCTTGTGAATGATGACATGCATTATAGAGAAGATGCCTTCATTATGGTTTTCCTTACTAATGCTATTGTTCAAAGTCTTGACAATGTTAGGTTCAATTTTATTTCCTAGTGCCAACATTGGCATTTGCTTATTTTGGAAGATACCATAGTTGCTCTCTTTCCATAATTCCCAATGTAATGCCCCACTCGAGAACCCAAGAGAAATTAACCTACTATGTTACAATGTTTTGCTAAACATTTTTTCCCTTAAAAGTTTATACAACATCAAGATAAAAATGTAGAAGAAAACTAAACATACACATAAGAACACAAGCAATTACAAATACATTTTCCATTATCAAGGGTTCCTTAACGTTGAGTCACATTTAAGAATGTTTTATTAATTAGTTTTAATCTCAAATATAACATCCATAAGAATGAATGAATAACATATAAATAATCTCATAAGAATATACATAAGTACAACTAATACAATAAAGCACATCCAATAACCACATCCACTACACATGCCATAGGGTACGTAATAACAAATATAAGTACATCAATAAACAAAATATCATCCCATAGGATCTCAAGATATAAGGTACATGATATATAGATACATCAAATGAGTAGAAGATCTCCAAGATAAGAATAAGTATAATAATGGTACAACTACATCACTAGACATCCAAAATTGGTGATAATATAAAGGGAACCCAAATGGTAAGAAGTTAGTACCTCCCAACTATGTCATCACCTAATCAGGCTCTCACTCTCACTGTGCAGGGGAGATAATGTATGATCCACACATGGGTAATCAAACCACTAAATAAACAATAAAAATCCTAGGCAAGGATCCTACATGCTCTCTATAACAAGTGGTACTACTCACACAAAAGACAACCCAGAGGCAACCCAAAATAAAAAAATCATAAATATAAATATAAATAGGAAATCAGATATGCATATGGGGTATGTTTCATCACATGAGTCAACTCTAAGGTTACCCTAGTAGTCTCTTTGGACTCCAAGTCCCCTAGTGACTCCATGTAGCATTAGTAATCCTTTTGTACAGATAAGGAAACTAACTATGCAAGATTGCAATCAAGCATCTTCTCCCACCCCCATCCTAGCTTGTACTAGCTCTCAAGGCGTGGGGGAGGAACACTTAATCTTTTTAATTCATTAAAAAAAACCCTCATTTAATATGTAGTGTTATCACTTAATTAAGTTACTTACAATGAGTTACCTTGACAGCCACTTAGGGCCCCAACCCCCATTGCAAGCTAGTTCTCCTATATACACCTAGATAACCCACCCTAATGCTCCATTCAAAATAATTAAAATAATAGAAAAATCATTCTCATAAATCATAATCACAAAAGTCACCAAAGTAAAATAATAAAGCATAGGAAAGAATATAACATCCACACAAGGATTCATTATCCATATCAATATAACATCTCAAAGAATCATCCATCCCACAATCAACATCCCATAATCATAGTAACAATCCATAAAGTCCCATAATCACAAGAACAATAAGACAATAACAATAACATCCACTTCCATCATAGAGTACATCACAAATCAAGACAACCATTCAAATTGTAGAATAAATCATAAAATAATATACTCCACAACACAACCATCCTAAACATAGATTAACATAAATGATAACATAAGGTGACCATGTAAATCAGACTTAACAAAAATAATTGTTGTCACCCCATTCGGTAAATAAAACATAATGATCAGATCAAGAAGGATTACTCACACTTATACTCCAAACCATACATGGACTAATCGAGACATAAAAGTGGTTATATCTATTCACATAGAAAATAATATCCCATAGCCTATAGTGTGCAATACTAATTGACCAACTACATAACCCCCAAAGCATCATAAAAGAAATCACAACAAAACCATATACCAAAACATCATGATAATAATACAAGTTTAGTTTTGCAACAAAATTAATTTATTCTTATAGTTTAGTTTGGTTTAAGTGTTTATGTTCAAAATATGCATGAATACCTATGGTGTAAGTATAAATAAAAAATTCATATATATTAAATCACCATGACTAATCAATATTATAATAGTATTATTTTATATAATTTATTGAATAATTAATGCCAATAGGCATTATACAATGGCATAATGGGTGGAGTGAGATGGTGTGAATGTGTTAATATTAACTTTTATTCTTCTAGATTAAATTTGACAACCATTTACATGTCAAAAATTTAAATCTTATTATAAAAGAATATACTTTAAAAAATAATTTAATAAATACCATATAATATATTTGTTTAAATTATAATATTTAGAGATATAAACCATCAATTTTTTCAGAAATTAAAATAAAAAGTTTAAGTTAATAAAAAATTAAATAAATAGTGATAAATAAAATATAAATAATTTTAGATGTAGTAAATTAAATTATAAATGTTTTGTAGTGGATATATATCAACATTTCTTTAGATAGATATATTTAAGATATCTATACTAGTTTAATATTCAACTAAAAAATCATCTCTTAAATAAATATTAACTACATTAATACTTTATCAATTCTGAGTATAACATATTATCATATTATTAATTTAAATTATTTTATATTATAAATATCTTAGTTAATAACATAAAGTATTAGATTAAATATTAATATTAATATTATTCTTAACGTATTACTTTAGCTTTCATATTAGTCCGCTGTTAATATTTAATTTCCATTAAACTCGTAATTCTATTATAAATAGATCAACTTGTATTATAATTATAGTTAAATTTTAATTACACTTAAATTAAATATAATTCCACCTATTATATCTACTCACCATAAATAAATAACTATCTAATTAACTTCAATTAAAATACAACTAAATCATAATTAAATATTTACTAACTTATAACTACACATGCATTTATGAACACCTAATAAGATTATATTCCACAAAGGGTTAACAAAACTTATTTGTATAAATAAAAATATTATTATTATTTATTTTACAACTCACATATAACAATAATTTAATTATTTATTCAATTTTCCAAATTAATAAATAATATATATTTTTTATTTTTTGAAAATCTAAAATTAATAATTAAATTTAAAAAAAATTAAAATTTTAAAAATTAAAATACACAAAATAAAAATAAACTTGTGTGCATTATTTTCACATGTATATTTACTCTTAAACATGCAAGATTATCATATCAATTTCTCTAACATGCATTTAATCATTTTGTTTATATTTATTCTTTTATATGCATAACATTGAATTGTATTTATCTCTATATACATTTATTTCTTTTTTAAACATAATTATTTTCACAATAAATTTATTCTATTTTATTTATAAAATATGAAAAAATATTTTCACATATAATTTTCTCAAATTTTTTTCTAGTACTAGATTTAACTTCTAATTTTCATAATAATATCAAAATGATCTTTGACTTTCAATTTGTTTTAATTTTATAAATTATTTACAAAGATATTTAATAAAACTCTAAATCAGATGAATATTCATACTTTCTAATTATTTTCTATGTAAGTTTTCTCAAGAATAAACTAGTACTTTTACAGGTTTCATGCAACACGGTTTTGTTAATATTAAAACAAGAGTTTCTAGATTTAAGTTTTATTAGAATTTTCTACACAAGAATAGTAAATTTGTTTTATCTTAATCCCTCAAAAATATTATAAACCATAAGAAATTTCTCTTTTAAATTTCAAAAATAAAACCCATTCATAAATTTTAACAATCCCTACAACATAACCTGACAGACACGAAGAAGACAATCTTTTTGAAAAAAAGATTTGCAAGGTTCTCAAACCCTACCTTAAATCTAATAGCAAAATTTCCAAGATAATAGAAGCCCAAAACATGTGGTCCAAATACTCCTAAGCTTTGAATTTACTTTTTAACTTCAATGTTAAATGACCATAAACCTCTGTGTAAACCTGTATTTCTAACTCTTCATCCAACTGCTCTCCTCAAAACCTGTCTAACTCTAAAACAGGCAAAAATACTTTAATAAAGAGCCCTAACCCTGACTAGGGTTTCCTAATTTTTAATTTAATAAAAAGTCACTTACTTTTAATTAAATGTTAGATAACTTAATGCAATAAATCTTGTCATGCACATTCCAAACACTTTTAATTTAAAAATATTATTTTCTTTCTTTTCTCCACTTTGTTTATTTTGCACGACACTTTTAGAATCATAATTTATTAATTTAATTATTAATAATTAAAGATCATTATTTAAATACAACTCTAATTTAATTATTAATAATTAAATAATTATAATAAATTAATATTTACTCTTTAATATTTTAATCCTCTTTTTACTTAATTTTCTAATTTAGACTATGAAATTAAGTTTTTAAAGTTAAATTAAAGCATACATTTAATTAATTAAATATCTTCATATTTTAATAATTTCTTGTTTAAATTAAATAATATTTAATAATTAGAATATCATAAGTGTTGGATACAATTGATTAATTGTGTGTTGTCTTTGATGTTACACAAATGTCATAATCATTATAAGTCAGTATATGCTGAGCTCACTTGGGTAGTAAAGACAGTTCTCAGTGTCTACCGAGCATTCTTGTGTTTTCTTAAGTTTAGAAGATAGTGTCTACTGAGTTCACTTGAGTGTTGAAGGAAAAGTTGTAGAAAGTTAGTGTTAACCAATCTTACTCGGGTGTCAAAGGAAAGTTGGATGGAACCAGTGCTAACTGAGCTCACTCGGTTGCAAAAGGATTTTTGTTAATTTGTAGTGTTAACCAAGCTTCTGTTGGTTAACAAAGGAAATCATTTCAGAGTTAGTTTCTACTGAGCAGGGTCGGCTAATGAAGGATTTTCTTATTTTGTTGTATTAAGCTTAATTGACCTATCTATTGATTCCAATCGACTAAGGTGATGAATATTGATTATTGTAAATTGTATTTGAGCTGACTTGACAAAGTGGAAGGTATAAGTAGAAGGTCAAGTTGTGATTTCAAGTGTGTGTCAAAAAGTGAAAGGGAATGTGCAAATCATGATGATGTGATTGAAGATCTATTGATGTGTAGAGGAAGTGAATTTGAAGGATAAGAAAAAATCCTTGAGGTACAACAAAGCCATATTCGATCAAGAAGGATCAAATACAAGCCAGAACAAATATTTAAAATTAGAAAATTAGTTGCAGTCAAATCAGATCATCTCATTGTTACTCTCTAACCATTGTAGCAATGATCTAAATCTCCTAACAAAGTTGGCTTAACAACTATTTGCAAATCCTCTAACAAGGTGGCAATTTCATTGAATTGTTCTCAAGACCTCTAACAAGGCCACTCCTAATAGGGTGATTAAATCCTTTAATAGGGTCACACCTAACAATGTGTTTTGTAACTTTTAACAAGGTTGTCTCCTAACAGGGCTTACTTCAGAAGAGTGAAAATCAGTAACTCGTTGCTATTGGTGGTTTTTCCCAAATTAGGTTTCCACGTTAAATCCTGGTGTCAAATGTGTTCATGCTATTTTCTTTATGTGGTTGCAACTAAGTTAAAGTAGTGGTAATCATAGATAACATCTAATGGTTTATATGTTAATCTTTCATCGAGCTAATCCAATTATTACCGAGTTATAACATTTTGTGTGTTCATCGAGCTTCAGCAGTATTCAGTTATCTGTTTGCATTTTGTATTGACATCTAATGGATTTGGGATTTATTTTTGTAGTAACTAATTCACCCCTCCCCTCTCAATTACTCCTCTTATATTTTCAACAATTAGTATCAGAACTTCTGGTGCTTATAGAGAAGGTTTTAAGGAATTAAGCTAAAGATTAGGATGGCAAACAAAAGAGAGATTCCCAAGCCGAACAAAGACAATTTTGTAGCATGGCAAGGACTTATGAGATTACATCTAGCTACCATTAGTGATTTAAGTTGCAAGTATCTTGATGCTGAATATAAGACTCCCACTGGTACATTATCATTTGAAGATATTGCTGAAAAGAAGAATCACAATATCATGATGATTGATATTACATCTGCTCTCAGTTATGCTTAATTTGATGAGGTAAAAGATTGCAAAATAGCATTTGAAATGTGGAATAAACTAAAAGATATCTATGGAGGAGATGCAAATGTAAGAAGAGACAAAGCAGAAAGCCTTAGAGGACAATTTTATCAAATGAGAATGAGAGAAGATGAAAACATTGAAAAATATGTGGAAAGGATCAAGGCTAGTGTAAGTGCAATCAAAGCATTTGGAGGAGACATCAAGGAGGAAACTACCATAAGTAAAGTGCTCAGAACTCTTCTTCCCATTTATGCAATTAGAGTATCTACTATTCAAGAAATGAGATGTGATCCAACTAATAAGATAGGGTTGAGTGCTCTAGTTGGAAGATTAACAACTTTTGAATTAGACAATTATGATAACTATGTTCTTGCTTCAAAGAATATTGAATTTGCATTTAAAGCTAAACTCTCACTCAAAGAAAAGGGTAAAAAGTCAAAATCTAGTCAATCAGGAAGTGAAGAAGATGAATCATCAAATGAAAGTTTAGATAGTGATCTTGAAGTTGTTGAAGCCTTGCTTGCAAGAAAATATTCCAAAGGAAGAGGAAAACACAAGGGTAAAGTTCCTTTGATCTACTTTTTTTGTAAAGAAATTGGTCACATTGCTACTAGGTGTCCAAACAAAGAAAAAAAGGATGAAAAGAAAGACAATAAGCATAAAGGCAAGAAGGACTCCAAGAAATACAAGAGCTTCAAGGAAAAAGGTAAGAAATCTTGTTTCATAGTTAAAGATTCTGATAACAGTGAAGATAAAATGGTTTATATTGCCATGAAAGATGAATTTGGTGGTGAAGGAGATAAGATGACACTTATATCTCATGTTAGCAAAAATGATATATGGATTATTGATAGTGGTTGCTCACATCATATGATTGGTGACAGAAAAAAAATTGAACATATGAAATATTATGATGGAGGTAGTGTAAGATTTGGAAACCATGAACCTTGTAACATAAAAGGAAAAGTATGTATCTTGTTGAATAAAGAACTTGTGTATGATAATGCTTATTGGGTTGAAGGACTAAAGCATAATCTACTAAGTGTGGTAGAGATGAATAACATGGGATTCAAGGTAGAATTCATGAATGGACAGACCAAACTGCTGGATGGAAAAGGAAATTTGGTTGATTCTGGCAAACAAATGAAAGGTAATCTAATTTATCTTGATCTTAGTGATTGTTCATTATTGCTCAAGTAAAGGAAAACTGGTTATGGCACAAAAGGCTATGTCATGTGAACTTTGATAATCTGGTTAAGATAAGAAAACATAAAAGAGTCAGAGGTATTCCTAGTTTGAAGAAGCCTAACATGGGTCTATGCAAGAATTGCCAAATCGATAAGATGGGAAAGACAAGCTTCAAAAGCAAAGATTGTCAGTCAGAAGAAGTCTTGAAAATTGTTCATACAAACTTATGTGGACCTACTAGAATAGAAAGTTATAGTGGAGAAAATTTTTCATTCTCTTTGTTGATGACTACTGTAGAATAATGATAGTAATGTACCTAAAAGAGAAATCGGAAGCCTTTTGAAAATTCAAGTGGTATATGGAAAGAGTAGAAAAAGAAACTGTAAAGAAGTTGAAATGCCTAAAATCAGACAGAGGTGGTGAATTCATCTGCCATGAATGCAACAATTTTTGCATTTAAAGAGGAATCAAAAGACAAGTATCTACCCCTGATACACCATAGCAGAAAGAAGAAATAGATCTATCATGGACCGTGCAAGAACCCTGATGATTGATAAAGAATGTTGCTCTTAAATACTATAGTTCATACCTTGAATAGGGTTTAGTTGAAGAAAGATTCAAACAAGATACCTTATCAGCTATGGTATGGCTACAAACCTAATGTAAGTTACTTGAAAGTATTTGGCATCAAATGTTACATATTGAAAGAATCTAGAAAAGAAAAAATTGATGTAAAAGGTGATGAAGGCATATTTCTAGGATACTCTTATAGAAGTAAAGTATACAAATGTTTGAATTTATCTACTCACAAAATTATAGAAAGTGAACATGTCATAATTGATGAATATGCATAAAAGAGTGAAGAAGAAAGCAACAAGGAACTTGAAGACTACAGAAGATTCATTTACTGCAAACCTGATACTCTTCCAAATCTACCTGAAAGAAAAGAAGCTTCAACTTCTGAGTCCCCAAAAACTCCAATAACTACCGAGTTGTAGACTGTGCAACCTAAGCTGTAAGGACCCAAGTCACAATCAAAGGCTACTGAGCTAGTTCAAACCGAGCATGATGGACTCAAGTCACAGACAGAAAGACTCGAGCTTGAAACTAAAATTCAAAAAGAAGATGGTGGAACTCATTCAAAGACTAAGGAGCCTGTGTTAGCAAGATATGTTAGAAGACATCATGCACCTGATCAAATTATTGGAGACAAATCAGATGGAACAATGACAAGAAAAAAATTAAAAGGTACATGTTTAGTTGCTAAATTTGAACCTAGAAGTGTTAAAGATGCTCTAGAAAATGAAAGTTGGATTGAAGTAATGAATGAAGAGATAGAACAAATAGAAAAGAACAAAACTTGGACTCTTGTTCCTAGACCCAAGGATAAAAATTTAATTGGTACAAAATGGGTATTTAGAAATAAGCTTAATGAAGATGGAAAGGTATCAAGAAACAAGGTTGGATTGGTATGCAAAGGTTACTATCAAGAAGAAGGTATTGACTATGGTGAGACTTTTGCTTCTGGAGCAAGACTTGAAGGTGTTAGAAGCTAGCACATACAACACATAGAGGATTTAAAGTAAATGGATGTTAAATCTTCTTTCTTGATGGAATTCTTGATGAGGAAGTCTACATTGAACAACTAGAAGGTTTTGTAGATCCTAGCAAAGGAGACATGGTTTGCAAACTACACAAAGCTTTATATGGTCTCAAGAAAGCTCCTAGATCTTGGTATGAAAGACTCCATAATTACTTGGTACAGATTGGTTTTCAAAGAATTAATGATAACAATAGTCTATATATGAAGGAAGGACCAGATAAGAAGATTGTGTTAGCAAAAATATTTGTTGATGATACTCTATTTATAGGAAATGATGATTTATGCAAAGCATTCTCAGAAGAAATGAGTAAAGAATTTGAGATGTCCATGTTTGGTGAAATAAAATTCTTTGCTAGATTGCAAATACAACAGAACAAGAATGGTACTTACATCACCCAATCTAAGTATATTAAGGGGACATTGAAGAAATTTGGAATAAAGGATTCAAGACCAGTTGGAACACCTATGTCTACTAGAAATAAGCTTTCCAAAAATGATGATTCTAAAGAAGTAGATAAGACTACTTACAGATCAATGATTGGAAAATTATAGTATGTAGTTGACACAATGCCTGATATTGCTCTAGCAGTTGGAATAGTGGCAAGATTCTTAGCAAATCACAAGGAAAATCACATGATGGAAATCAAGAGAATCATGAGGTATCTAAAAAGAATTGAAGACTATGGTTTATGGTACAAACTTGGAGGCAATTTGGACTTGAAAGTGTTTACTGATGCTGATTGGGTAGGAAGTCTTGATGATAGGAAAAGCACTAGTGGTGGAGCATTCTTTCTTGGTAAAAGACTAGTATCTTGGACAAGCAAGAAGCAAAATTGTACTTCTCAATCCACAACGGAGGCAAAATATGTAGCAACAGTAGTCAATTGTTCTAACATTGTTTAGGTCAAACAACAGTTGGAAGGAATGAAGGTATAAATCAAAGATCTAGTTGTCATATATTGTGATAACACCAATTCAATCAACATATCAAAGAATCTAGTAATACATTCCAAAACAAATCATATTACGATAAAATATCACTTCTTAAGAGAATTGGTGCAAGATAAAGAAGTTAGATTGGAATATATGAATATAAAGGAACATATTGCAGACATATTCACCAAGCCATTACCTAAGGATGCATTTCTGTATCTAAGAGGTGAGCTAGGGGTCATTCCCCTATTTGAAACTCACTAAATAAAGTTTAGTGAATGCATCAACTATAACTTGTTGAAGATCAATGAGTTGGTGTAGAATTGGCAAGGGAATATTGCAGATGAATCAATACTTAACGTACATTGATATTTATAGAGTTATTATCTTTGGCATGTGTTTTCAAAGAGGGAGAAGTTTACTGTCATATCTCTAAGAAATTTTTGAAACCAAAATAAAGTTAGAAACCAGAGAGGGAGAAGTCTTCTAAAGATGAAGTATGCTTTGAATGAACTTGGTAACAACCATTGCAGACATAATTTTGTGCAAGGAAGAGCTCATACTAACAAAGAGAGTTCTCAAATCAAATATCTAAAAATTTCATTGTGCTATGACATGTTGTGTTGCCATCAATGCCAAAGAGGGAGATTGTTGGATACAATTGATTAATTGCGTGTTGTCTTTGATGTTACACAAATGTCATAATCATTATTAGTCAGTATATGCTGAGCTCACTCAGGTAGTGAAAACAATTCTCAATGTCTACTAAGTGTTCTTGTGTTTGCCTAAGTTCAAAAGGTAGCGTCTATTGAGTTCACTTGGGCGTCGAAGGAAAAGTTGTAGAAACCGAGTGTTAACTGAGCTCACTCGAGCATCAAAAGAAAGTTGGATGGAACCAATGCTAACCAAGCTCACTCGGTTACCAAAGGATTTTTGTTAGTTTGCAATGTTAACCAAGCTTCTATTGGTTAAAAATGGAAATTTTTTTAGACTTAGTTTCTACCAGGCAGGGTCGGCTAACGAAGGATTTTCTTATTCTATTGTATTAAGCTTAATTGACCTATCTATTGATTCCAACCGACTAAGGTGATGAATATTGATTATTGTAAATTATATTTGAGATGATTTGACAAAGTGGAAGGTATAAGTATAAGATCAAGTTGTGATTTCAACTGTGTGTGAAAAATTGAAAGAGAATGTGCGAATTATGATGATGTGATTGAAGATCTATTAATGAGCAGAGGAAGAAAAATTGAAGGATAAGTAGAATATCCTTGATGTGTAGCAAAGCCATATTCAATCAGGAAGGATCAAGTACAAGCTAGAATAGGGATATGAAATTAACAAATTAGTTAAAGTCAAATTAGGTCATCTCATTGTTACTCTCTAACCATTGTCGCAGTGATCTAAATGTCCTAACAGAGTTGGCTTAACAACTATTTGAAAATCCTCTAACAAGGTGGCAATTCCATTGAATTTTTCTCAAAACCTCTAACAAGGCCACTCCTAATAGGATGATTAAATCCTTTAACAGGGTCACACCTAATAGTGTTTTTTGTAACCTTTAACAGGGTTGGCTCCTAATAGGGGTCACTTTAGAGGAGTGAAAATCAGTAACTAGTTGCTATTGGTGGTTTTTCCCAAATTGGGTTTCCACATAAAATCTTGGTGTCAAATGTGTTCATGCTATTTGCTTTATGTGGTTGCAACTAAGTTAAAGTAATGGTAATCACAGATAACATCTAATGGTTTATATGTTAATCTTTCATCGAACTAATCCAGTTATTATCGAGTTATAACATTTTGTGTGTTCACTGAGCTTCAACAATATTTAGTTATCTATTTGCATTTTGTACTAACATCTAAGGGATCTAAGATTTATTTTTGTAGTAACTAATTTACACCTCCCCTCTCAGTTACTCCTCTTATATTTCCAATAATAAGATTAATCCAAGCATCATAATTAAACAATTTATCAAGTAAATCACATAGTCAAACCCACATAAAAGTGACATAAGAAAAATTGACAAAGTCAAAATCAAACAAAATACAAAGAAAAACTCATCAGTTTCAAAGATGTAGGCAATCAGATAAATTTCCTCCTCCTCAGAAAAAGTAATTGGGATTCTTCTGGGATTATACCTAAACATTATCTCCTCCTTCTTACCCTTGAGCTATTGTGATAGGGTACACTTGTTCTAACAATTAAGGGAGGTCAATGTTTGGTACCTACAATTTTCATAAAAGATGAGCATATATATATATATATATATATATATATATATATATAAGCTAAATAGGCAATAGCGAGAAGTGGTACATCATGTAGATCCTGACTTGTAGGTGACTATGACCCCCTCCCTTCACCACATTAGGCACATCAAACATAAATCTAAAACAAACACACACACACCATACACATGCAAGTATGGGGTAAGTATAATTAATAAAGCATGACTATAAATATCATCATATTCTAATATATGAAACTCATCATTATGAAGATATGATAAACATCATTCGAAGACACATCATATGACATCATAGTGAAGGTAGTTATATTCACTAATTAAGAGCAATTAAACATCATCATTGCAAGAAAGTAATCATTATAAAGTGATATGATCACTTACTCTACATAACATAGTATTGCATATCAAATATCAGTTAAGGCCTAATATGTCCATAGAAGAGTTAGATAGAAATTTAACTATAGAGTCAACAACAATAGTAAAGAAGGGGTATTACACCCAAGTTATTATTGAGGGTGCAATCTTCTAGATACTTTGGTATAAACCTTTATGTATCATTGTCGGCCAGTGTTTTAAGTGATCAATAGGATCATTGTGAAAGGTGGTGTGCCAATTCAACTTAGAGATTTTTTCTAGCCAACAAGTTTTTGCATAAGGATAGTTAAGTAAAATATGAACAACAAATTCCTCATCCTTCTTACACAATATACATCTAGATGGACCTTTATAAACCCTTTTTTGAACCATTTTTTTTTGGAATTTTCCTATGCATAACAACACATAAAAAGGTTCCAACTGTGGAAGATCATTCTGTATCTCAACATAAATTAATAGAGAGAGTTGAAACAGAAGGATTCAGGGATGAAGCTAAGTGATTATAACCCTCTTTAACTTTATAGTTACCATCTTTAGAGTGAACCAAAATCAACTTGTCATGCCCATTCTTAATGGAAAAGGATCTATTAGAAATAGCTTTCTCAAAACTACTCTTTTGGTTCTTTGATAAAGGGATACTATTTAAGTCTTTCCATTTCCAACCCGATAATGATTAATTGTCTTTAACTATGTAATCACTGAGCTTCTTGCTTCTAACATCACTAAGAATAGACTTGATATTATGGTCCAAACCTAATGAATCCTATGGAGAGATTCTATCCCATGAATCTTCCTAAAATAACATTGACTCCCCATCACCTATATCCCAAGACAACTTGTCATTTATGATAGTGATGCAAGATTTAATGAAATTCCCTATGACCTACATCCTAAGATAAATATCATTTATTATGAGCAAGAAATTTTTTTATAGGTTTGACTTTAATGACATATTTGTTAAGGAGAACACAAGCCCATTACCTATTAGGTTCCTTAAGAATATTTCTATAGGAGTTTAGCTCTTAAAACCAAGTTTTGTCACATTAGGTTCTTAATGCAAAGACCATTATTTTTAAATGTTCTACAAATATTTCTTATTTAATGAGGGAAAAAAATTATTTTTTGAAGAACCTTGCCAAAAAAAGTTCCTAATTTTAGCCTCTAATTTATTTTTATTAGTGGAATTAAGGGGAAGGATAAACATTTGATAAGTGGGTATAGCTATAAGGATGGACTTGATTATTGTAATTCTACTAGTATTAAATAACCATCTTCCATTCTAGACATCTACTTTATGATGGATTTTGATAATGATATCCTCCCAAAGCATATTGCTCCTTCTACCTTTATCTAAAGGAATTTTGAGGTATTTACACAGAAAGTTCCTTGATTTAAATCCCAAGATGTGGAAAACAAAACTTCTTGATATTCCTTTGGATTAGTATTTATAAAGAAAATCTTTGATTTATCCGCATTTACTTTTTGTCATGAATCTTCCATATATTTATTTAGGATATTTTTAAATTGAATTGCTTCTTCATTAGTGCACTTACTCAGGAGTATAGTATGATCCAAAAATTGCTAGTGAGTTATATTTGGTGTTTTTTTTGCTATCTGAACCCCAACTATTTCCCCTTCATTATCATCTTTCTAGATAGACCATCCTAAGGCTTCTGCCATAATGATGAAGATAAATGGAAAATCAGATCACCTTGACAGATGCCATTAGATTTATTATTAAAAATATCAGTTTTCATTAACCAAAATAGAAAGATTAGGGGCAGAGATACAATAAAAAATGAGTTTTGTCCATCTTTTGGAAAACCCAAAGTCCTCTAGGAATTTACATAAAAATATCCCATTAACTTTATCATAAGCTTTCTAAATATCTAGCTTGATCAACATACATGAGTCCTTATTAGATTGGGCAGAATGATTGATCTCTTGAGAGATAATAATCCCTTCAAGGATGGATCTTTTTGGAATAAAACTAGTCTGCTCTTCAAAGATAATCTTTGGTAAAATATTTTTTTATCTGTTATCTAGAATCTTTGAAACAATCTTATAACCTGTACTAAAAAGGGAAATAGGCCTAAAGTCTCATATTAAATTGTAGTTAGTCATTTTAGGGATAAGACTTTAAAAAGTGTTATTAATCTTAGCTAAAAGTGATCTTGAGTTCCTGGTTCATTCAATGGCCTCATGGAGATCTTTTCCTATGATATCCCATCATTATTAAAAGAATTTTGGATAGAATCCATGTAAACCAAGAGCTTTATCAGGATGCATTTGAAAGATCATAGCATTGACTTCTTCCAAGGTAATAGCTTTGTTGTGACTCTTTTTATCCTCTTTCATTATAAGGTTTTGAATAGAAGAAAGTATATTTGTCTGAGCAATTAGATTAGATCTATCACTTTCATTATGTGTTCTAGAGAAGTAACTAACTATTTCATTTGAGATGCCTTTGAGTTTCTTAAGAGTGTCCCCTTCACTATTTTTTATTTTCATGATCATATTGAGTACTCTTCTATTTTTAGTGCTAGAGTGGAAAACTTAGTGTTTATATCCCCTTATACTAGCCACATCTCTCGAGAATTTTGTCTCCAAAAAAAATATTTTTTGGACAAAATTTTCTCAAGGTTAGCTAATATATTTTTCTCTTTCAAATATATTTCATTGTCCATTCCTTCCCTAATGAAAATTTCATTGAGACTTTCCAACTCATGTTCTATTAGAAATGCATCCTTGAAAATATTATTGAAATGTTCTTTATTCCATATGATTAAGTTTAACTTTATGTGTTTCAGTTTAGAGATAAACTTGAACATTTTAGATCCTTCCACCATGCATCCATCCCACCATGATTTAATTAGATTATAAAAATCCTTATGTTCAAACCACATATTCTCAAATCTGAACTGATTCTTAGAAGAGATCAAAGGTTTTGATATATTTAGTTGAACTAGGAAATGATCTAAACCTTAGTGATTAATCATGTTTGCTTCTAAATTGTAATTGAAGCTTGAAAGATCTCCTCTAAAAATATATATCCAATTTCTTGGAAATGCAACTAAAAATTTTCCTTCTATTAGTCCATGTAAAAATACCATTCTTTGTAGTGACTTCAGACAAACTATTTAGGGATACTCACTAACTATAATATTTTTGAGATTGAGATAAAAAAATTATACCTCCTTTATTTTTAGAAACTTCTGGGATGGCATTAAAGTCTCCTCCTAAGATATAAGTATCATAATATTTTAGAGAGAATAAGTTTATAATTTGGTTCCAAACAACTAACTTGTCCCAAGAACTAGTAGGACCATACATATTTACAATAGAAAATGATAGATTACTATTGACACTATTTACTTTAGCATTAATCCAATTGACACTGTTGTTTATATTAGAAATATTAATCTTCCTTGGATCCCATAAAATGGCTAATCCACCTGAGGCACCATGGAATTCAACCAAGGTTGAACACTAGAAACCTAACTTGTAGAATTTTTCATACTCTCCTTTATTTAATTTAGTTTCTTGTAGAAAGATTAATTAGACTCGAGTGTTTTTACTTCTTTGTAGAAGTCTTTATTTGTTAGGTTCATTTAAGCCCCTAACATTCCATGTGGAGATCTTTGTTGAGGGGTGGAAGGGTAATTTCAACTTCCTGCATTGAAGATATTAGTTAGCTTTTATTGGTTACTAGCCATCCCATCGTTAGTTCTAAGTTTAGAGATTTTTGCTGCCTCTTTTTGTTTTTTTTCATTTTTTGGCTAGTTTAGTGTGATCTACATTTTCTAAATTTCTTGCAAACCTAATTTATCCAAAGAGAAGGAATTTGAGGCTGCATTATAGTTTGGAAGCTCTAAAACAATTTATTTGATTAGGGCACCCCTAAAATTTTCATGAAACTCCTCGTCAAATTTAGTGACTTCATTTAATAGTTGTTGACTATCCTTAGCCATCCTTATGTGTTTGGCTGAAGGATCTTCTGGACATCCTCCATTATTCATATTGAAAATAGGAGATGTATTGATAGGATCAATGCTATTATCTAAAAGGGCAACATCAAACAGAGGATCAACACCACACTCCTCGATCCAGTCATTTAGGTCCTTTGAGGGGTGAATAACATCTGATCCCAAGAGGAAAATTAGACTCCAAAGAGGAGAATTGATTTCAAAAATTATTCCACAAAGAAAATTTCTCACATACTTCCTCATGTGTTTTCATTAAATCCTTCATCAAATCATTCAAGGTTGACATGTTTCCTTCCACCTTTTTAATAAAGATATCTACCTCTTCTAAGGTATTGAATATTGGGTTGACATCTTTATACTTAGTTATAGGGTTTATCAAAACAAGGATGAACTTCCCTGGAGAATCTTATTTAGTGAGTTTTGAATTTGAATTCATGGTTCCATCCTTAATCCTAGGAGAAACCTCGTTAGGCTTACCTTTATTTAACATTACAAGCTCATTATGATCTTGACTGCTAGTCAAGGAAAGTTCATGAGATGATACATAATAGGTAACAGGGGATAGTTTTCAATAAGATTTCTTAGAGACTAATCTAAGACCATCTTCATAGGATTTGGAGGGACAAAGAACCATATCTAAAGAATCATAAGGGGAAGAGATTTCTCCATCTTCTAAATCTAAGGATATGCAACAAAAAAAAAAAAAAACCAAAACCTTCATGATCTAAAAATCTAAGACCTATCTCCTTGCCTTCTAAAACTTTACTAGCAAAATAAGAAGAATAGATATTTCATTAGATCAGGATCATTGAGTAAAATTTTATATTGAATAAAACCCTTGCAGAAGGAAGGGTACAATTGATAGATAGAATTATTCGTAATGGTCTTAACTAGATTTAGGATTTTATTCGAAGAGAAATCAACCAAGATTTTTATCAAACTAGACTTTAAAAACTTCTCTCGAAAACCTCTAAAACCTCCAACACATCCCTAATTTTTTCTAGGATAGAGATATTCACAAGTTCTATAGGAAAATTGGAAAATTTGATCCATTGAAGAGCGGAAAGTAAGACTACTTTGGACATATCAAAGTTTGTATTCCATTAAAAAAAGGAAATTTCAAAACCTTTGAAATAATCAGTAGGGCTCTTTAAGAAAGAACTTATCTTTAATGTTTTGATTCAAGCATTCTACAAAAACAAAACCATTTTAAATTTTAGTGGTACTTACCTCACCTTTGAATATCGTAGAAAGCCACATGGCAAAATCAAAATATAAAATGAGACCCCCATCCCATAAACCAATTAGGCCAAGTTTGTGACATTCATTCCAAAGTCTATCTGAGGTTGTATTTCTGATAATAAGATAATTAAGACGATAGGCTTTCTCCCTAGGAGACATTCGTCATGATTTTCTGAGTTTTTGACGTTGTCAGATGCCAAAAAAGGAGATATCATCCATTGCAAATGATATTTGGGAATTGGAATGTTCTAACTTCTAGGCCTTGTCGAATGCCACTGCCAGTGTTGGAAATATTGTGCGAGTGGATTCAAACAAAAATATTCCTTCTAGCAACTGTCGGATGAATCTAGTAACTCTAAATTTTAATTAGACATTGTTTCTGTTGACCATGATTTCAAAATCCCTACTTACAACCATCAGCTGAATGCACTTAAATTGTATGTTGCATCAAAATTTTAGTAGGTGGAAAATATTGTCATTCAAAATATCTACAGTGTTTTCACTCATATCACCCTACGTTCTGCAACATCCATGTCATCACCATCTTGTTTCTCTTTAGCACCTTGTAATGGAATTTGCAATGCTCATTCAATGAAGAAGAGAACAAGTTCATTGAGTTTAGAGAGTGGTAGGGGTCTTAGTTTGAGAAGGTCGTGCTTAAAGGTGTATATGAGCTATGCAGTGGGAGCACAGACCTCTGTTAGCGATTCCCTCTTTGCTGACTTCAAACCCAATTCAGCTTTCCTCTTTACTGGCTAGGTATGCTTGTGATTTATTTCGTTTTAAATGATTAGTAGGAGTGGCATCATTCAGCATGCGATTGGTAGGATTACTGCTTTTGTTGGATCAAATTAATTTTAACGAAAAAATTGATTGAAATAGAAGATATTGATTTAAAAAATATCTTCTTGTTTTCTCTAGTATTCATTTCTATGGCTTCATGATGATGGGACCAGTAATGAGACCCAAAATGTGGGTGCTTTTTATTCTAGTCAGGTTGATCCAGAAAGCTCAAGTATTAAAACTATCAATTGTAGTTGAAATTAAAATTTAGTTTTGTGCTGCCACTAGAAGGGGTTTGTTATAGTTTTGTTCTGTGGTTGATAAGGATTAAATTTATAGAATAGATTTGGGTTCTTATGTAGTGCAAAGGTACCCAGGCCTTATGCAGTACAAATGTAGCTTTAACAGTTTAACTTGAGGATCGAGTCTTTGGTTGTCTTCATTGAAGAAGCGAGATCAGAGAGGAAAAAATGAACTTCTTGTGAAACCTGATAGTAGAAGAATGAACCTTGAGAAAGAGTGACAAATTGCAAAGTTTAGAATAGTCGAGTCAATTTTAAATGGTAGCTTTAAACACACTAAAGAATAATTGCATATAAAACCACTACTTCATAATAAAGTCTATTGAGAATCGTGATGTGGTGTCTTGAAATACATATGTTCATATAAATGTAAAGACTTTTAATTGACCTAACCCTTGATGATATTATTTTAAATATATGAAACTATCCACTTAATCCTTTCTCCTTCAAAAGTGTAAGTGCTAGTCATCCTCGATAATTTTTTATTTTTTTATTATTTTATAGAGTTATTTTTATTTGTAAGAATATCTTGGTGTAATTTATTATTTTAATTATAACATGTTAAATAAAATAATGTTATATTTTAATTATTTTTAGTTTACCATAATAATTTATAAGTATCAAATACATAATAAATTAATAATATTATATTAATATTAGTAGTAGGGTTTAGAATTAGAATTAATATCATTTATAGAGCTAGAATTAAGATTAGGGTTAGCACTAAGATTAAAATTAAGGTTTGAATTAGGATTAATATCATTTTAGTAAAGAAATGGGAAGAGGAGAGAGAGGAGTGGGGAGAATAAGAGATAGAATGACAAATACTTGTAAGGTGATGGATAGTCTATAGATATATGCATAGAGAGGATCAAGGAGAAACAAAGAAAATATAGTATAGATAATGAAAGTTGATTAATAAAGAGGGGTAAGATTAATAGGGATAGGGAGGGAGAAATGAGTGTATGTTTGTAGAAGAAAGATATAAAGGAAAGTATATGGAGGTACATAAGGAATGTGTGTGTATTAAAGAGAGACATATGAATAAAAAAAGATATAGAAATATAAACTATGATGGAGAGTAGAAATAGAGATGATGTGAGAGAAACAATTTTGAATTATTGATTCCAAATAGCTATGTTGTCCATTTTGTATAGGAAATAATAATTAGAGGGAGAGATAATTATAATGAAGGAGAAAGAGAGTGAGGAGGCAAGGGAAGTGAGTAAGATGAATAATATAAGAGAAAAAGAGAGATAGATAGGTGAAAAAGGATATGGAAACACAGGGATAAATAATGTATATAAGAAATAGAGTATCAATACATAGGAGTAGAACATAAAGAGGTGTAAGATAAGATAGAGACAAAAAGATGGGATAGGAAAGTAGATAGGGAAGCAAAATTCTATCAGCTTTTACACAATATATGAGAAGCAAACCCTACACAACATAATTGGGAGCTCCTAATGAGTTGTATAGACATCTACTTATGCACAGATGAAAATGAAGAATTTAATAGGTTGATACATCTACACACTACAAATGATGCAATGAAGCTACATAATAAGAAAATGCTAAAATCATTAAATCGTCTAATCGCCACAAGCACGACAATAAATTGTGGATGCAAAGATAAGAGTGAAGTGTATGATGAACAATTGGAAAAATATGTACTCCTTGGTATAGGATAGTGCGTCATGGTTACAACAAACATTTGGATAGAAGCAGGATTCGTCAATAGAGCAATTGGTGAAATCACAGATATTGTCTACAGAACAGGCACCAAGCCACCAAACATGCCCATGTATGTTGTTATACACTTTGAAAACTACAATGGACCACCATGGAATCAAGATGAACCAAAATGTGTTCCAATAGTGCCAATCACATTACGCAACTGAAGACAACTACCACTCACCATGTCATAGGCTATCACAATACACAAATCCCAAGGACTCACACTATAGAAAGCAACGATCGATATCAGTAGAATTGAAAGATAATGACTCACTTTTACAACTATATCTAGAGTAAAAATAATAGATGGTCTTCGTATTTGACCCACTTTCACTTTTGAAAGATACTAAAAAATGAAAAGCAATCCATATACCATTATACGCAAAAAGGATTAGGACTACCTATATCAGATGGCTCTTCAAACAAAGTATTTGTATTCTGAGTGTGATAAGAAATCAAAATGGCACAATTGAACCAAATATGTTAGATAAAATACATACTCGAGAAAATACTTAAAAGTACATAAGTCTATCGGCGTAATCCCTTGCACCATCAACGGTGCAAGTGCTAGTTTACATTTCTCTATAGATCTAGCCTTTTTTTTCAATGCTTGACAAAATAGCTGTGAGTTTTTAGTGAAATCTTACAGTGTATCGGATGAAATTGCCTCCTAGCTATGGTTTTGTTTGGCGATTCCCTTGTCAATGCACAAAATGATGCCTTTAAAATATTTGGTATCTCAAAAGTATGATCCTGATTGTGGGAACTGATATGCATAATTTAGTTGGTTCATGGATTGTTTGTGATTCACATCATGTACCAAATTCTACCACGGTTTTCTTTCCTATTATGTTTTCTTTTGTTTGCAAATATTAATCCATTTTTCTTTTGTGCTTTGGATGATTTTTATAGCAAGGGAATCATCTTCACTATGTTGTACTCCCATAAGTGGGACTTGTTATTAAAATCACCTTTTATAAGGGCAACAAAGGAATTTGAGATCTATATTGCATATTTTGTTTTGTGAAAGTACTTTGAAGACCTATTACCATCAATGGGAGAAATATAATTTGCATGTTCCTACTTTCTGTGCTTCATAGTTTGTATATGATTTTTAAAAAATAAATTCACATGATTTATTAAGGTGGTCAAAATGTAGTGCCTGCCCTAGTTTGCATTTTATTATTATTGCCAAACTCTTTTAGGCTAGTTTTATGCTTGATGATTAGTAGCATTATCTTTCAGATTATTAAATATTGTTTCATATTCAATTGATTTTATGATGAGACTACTTGGTACTATTTACTTCATATGTGCATGATGATTATTACAATGATTCTAGTTATTTGATGATGATTAGTTAGAGGGATTATTATATGTATTTTCTTATGGATACTTATCCCATACTGCATGTGTATAGTGTGCGTGTATATTTTCTTTATGTATGACATTTCTAATGTGGTTAAGAAAGGGAGTCGTAGTCACTTGCTAGTCGGGATCTACACGATGCACCACTTCTTGTCATTGCCTGTTTAGCTTAGTATTTATGTGTTTGTACATGCGTGGATTTTATGAAGATTGCAGGTACTGGGTATCGACTTCCCTAAATTGTCAGGATGAGCATACCCTATCGCATTATCTCAATGGTAAGATAGGGGAGATAAATTCTTAAGTCCAAATCCTAAACTTTAAACCCATTTGTCCTAGAAAATCAGGATAAGTATCTGAGTTGAGTACCTTCCGAATGCATTGTATGACGTAAATTCATGATTATAACCCTTTAGTTTGATCTTGTATGTGTTTTTCTATGATGGGTTTTCATATTTCATCCTATAAGTGTTTGGTGATTTTTCTATTAATTAAGTTAGATTGAAAGATTAAATTAATGGAAAATTATTATGATATCTTTAATATTTTATTATATTTAATTAATTGGGAAATTAATTAAATAAAAAGAATTAAATTTAAAGATAAAATTATAAGTTTAATTTTAGAACGTGATAATATTTATTTAATTTAATATTGATATATTTAAGAGTCCATTTTTAAATAAATGCTAAATATTATTACTACTTAATAAATATTTTATCAATTAACATTTCAAAAATAAACTAAAGAATGAAAAAGATATTAATTTAATTAAAGATATTTTAATTGCATAAAGTATGCATGAGATTAAAATATAATAAATTAATTAAAAATATAAAGCAAGTAAATTTAATAAAGATATTTTAATTGCATAAATCGTGCATAAAAACATAAAAGAAAAGATAATAAAGAGTTAGGGAGTTGTGAGCAAGGAGTTCTCTTGGGTGATCGCACAATTAGTGCCTCAAATTTAGGAGAGAACTCCTTATCAACATTTGAGGGTTCATTTTCAAAGGATGAAATTTTTGGGAGGACTGGCGAATTATGGAGAAGGAATTTTGGAGAGAGAAGGTTGTGAGAGAAAATATTTCTCTCACAATCTTTCGGTTTTGCAAATTTAGCATTAGAACCAGGTAGATCCTAGTGTCTTGATCACTTGGTTATTTATGTTATTTATTATTTCTGTCTTCTTCACGATTGTTGAATCTTGTCTTCTTTGTGATTGTTGAATCATTCTTTTCAAATATCGTTGTGGTAAGCTTCTCAATCTTTTATTGAAATTATTGGTATTCATACCAATTTATTTTATATATGTGAGGATTAAATTATCAGTAGAACCCTCGTTCTATAGATTAAAGAAATTGGTATTTTAATCAGGAAGGGTTTGTAATTAAATAAAAAAATTAGAGTATGAATTTAGAAAATTAGGACAAGTATTTGAGTTGAGTACCTTCTGAATGCATTGTATGACATAAATTCATGATTATAACCCTTTAGTTTAATCTTGTATGTGTTTTTCTATGATGGGTTTTCGTATTTCGTCCTATAAGTCTTTGGTGATTTTTCTATTAATTAAGTTAGATTAAAAGATTAAATTAATGATTTAATTTAATGGAAAATTATTATGATATCTTTAATATTTTATTATATTTAATTAATTGGGAAATTAATTAAATAAAGAGAATTAAATTTAAAGATAAAATTATAAGTTTAATTTTAGAACATGATAATATTTATTTAATTTAATAACAATATATTTAGGAGTCCATTTAAAATAAATGCTAAATATAATTATTACTTAAGTTAATAAATATTTTATCAATTAACGTTTTGAAAATAAACTAAAGAATGAAAAACATATTAATTTAATTAAAGATATTTTAATTGCATAAATTATGCATGAGATTAAAATATAATAAATTAATTAAAAAGATAAAGCAAGTAAATTTAATAAAGATATTTTAATTGCATAAAGCGTGCATGAGAACATAAAAGAAAATATAATAAAGAGTTAGGGAGTCATGAACAAGGAGTCCTCTCAGGTGATCGCACAATTAGTGCCCTGAATTTAGGAGAGAACTCCTTATCAGCATTTGAGGGTTCATTTTCAAAGGACATAAGTTTTGGGAGGATCGATGAATTTTGGAGAAGGAATTTTGGAGAGAGAAGGTTTTGAGAGAAAAGATTTCTCTCACAATCTTTGGGTTTTACGAATTTAGCATAAGAACTAGGTAGATCCTAGTGTCTTGATCACCCAGTTATTTATGTTATTTATTATTTATGTCTTCTTCACAATTGTTGAATCCTATCTTCTTTGTGATTGTTGAATCGTTCTTTTCAAATATCATTGTTGTAAACTTCTCAATCTTTCATTGAAATTATTGGTATTCATACTAGTTTATTCTGTATATGTGAGGATTAAATTATCAATACAACCCTCATTCTATAGATTAAAGAAATTTGTATTTTAATCAGGATGGGTTTGTAATTAAATCAAAAATTTAGAGTATAAATTTGATGGGTTGGCCATATTTTCCCCATCAGAGTAAATTTACAAGTTTGTAAAACACACACACACACACACACACACACACACACACACACACACACACACACACACACACACACACACACACACACACACACACACACACACACACACACATATATATATATGAAAATGTTAAATGGGGCGGGGATTGTTTTGTTTTAAATAACAAAAAAAAAAAAAAAAAAAAACAATATTATTAAAATATTAATGAGGTGGGGGTGGGGCCATTAATTCCCCACACCCCAATCCTCCACCTACGACCATTAAAGCTTGCGTACGTAGGTGATACTATGGCCTACAACAGAAGTAACACCTACGACTGCAAGTATTAAAGGCCGACGAACCTTATTAAAATAAATGCTTTGTATGTTATTTTGTTTATTAGTTTTTTAAAAATTGTTTTTATTAATTTTTAATTATATTAAATTAAATTTATTATATAGTAATAAAATTTATTAATATTTATTAATTTAATAAATAATTAAATGATATTAATATAGTTTTTTAAAATGTATTAGTAAATGACCAATGCCCATGATAATTGATTATTAATAAAAAATTAAATAAATACAATAGCGTTTCACTGTTCAAATAGGCATTGGTAGGAAAGAATAGGTAAAGAAAACTTCCAGTCTAGCCCAGGACTATGGTCCTTTATTATTACAGCATAAAAGGGGCATACCCCAGTCAAATTATTCTTGTCTCTAATATTACATTACAAAGATCAACTTTACACAAAATTATTTGAGCATAAAGCTCCTAGATACACTACAAGATCTCTTAAAGAAATTCCATCACTTTCTTTACGTTCTTGCGAAGCTGTCAAGTATGCACGTCCCTGTCTAAATAGCTTGCCAATCAAACCGGTTAATCATAAGAATGCTAGAATTCTTTAAACAAAGAAACTATCTATAACTAAATTTATAATTCCTAAACTCATCTTTATTAACAAAGATTTAAACTAAATCAAGAGAAGTCTAAAATGCTTACCTAAACTTATCGAGATAAGTTAAACATATCAACCAAAACCTAAACTCAGAAAAGAATACATAAAAGTTAAAGCTTAACTAAAGAACACCGACAGAAAAGGAGGAAACAATCAGACCAAAACCATCAGTCTAAATCAAATAGTCTAACCTAATACGAGGGAATACCAGGGGGCAAATGGGTACTATTGCCACCCCAGTCTTGCATCCGATACTCAAGATGTCAGTAAATTGAAACCACAACACAACATACCAATCATTGGATTAGCCAAAATAGAGAAAATTAATGTAAATAAGGATCAAATCAATCAATCAGAGTCATATTGACAAGATTACAATAGAACCATCACTATAATAAGATTGTGGAGCACACCAATACCTAAATCCAATACTCCAAACCATAGCAACAACCCATTAGATATGGAGAAGGATACTACCAATTAGAGCAGCTGACACCATAGAGAATTACGAGCATGTTTAGATAAACAAAGTAAAAAAACTACTAAACATCCTAGAGCCATCAAAATTATTACCAGAAATCAAAATGGATTTCTATCATTGAGAGAAAAATTTGTCCCAAGACAAAACAAATAGACAAAAAACCAACCTATGGTGCAACACTTTTTAATTACCTCAAACAGTTGAGAAATTAAAAAGACATACAGAACAGTCCATCTTCTATCATAGAGCTCTATATATGTTTTAAATACCAGATAAAACTAAAATTGTTCACAACCATTGTGATAGAAAGGGGACAACCCTAACAGTCCATTGATGTAGTAAAACCTGCCCAAATAAGAACATACCAACCCATATAAATAGAATATAAGTAAAATGTTCTAAGTATATCTATGGAACCATAAGCCATAAGGGCATCCAAATCTAGAATCCTCAAAAAAACAATAGAAGAAACCAAACTTCTTATTATCAGACGCATAACCCAAATAAGATATATACAAGAATTTGGGAGAATTCTATCTCCATATATCAAGATCTATATAGATTCTCATATCTAGGATCCTGAGTTTATATTGCTACACCATACAATAGAGTACCATCAACATAATGATAATTAAAAAAACCATAGCATAGAACAAAAATCAATAAGCCAAATCCCTTATACATGGATTCAATTAACCAACTGCAAAAATAGAGAAAAACTTCCTTTGATAGCTCCAGAGATAGCACCTAATTCTTAAAACACCAATCCACTATCTAGATACCAGCCCATTAAATCAAAGCAGAATAAATGTAAGGATCTAAAAAATAGCATAAGCCATGAGGGCATCCAAACTAGAGCAATAAAAGGGACAATAAAACACACCAAACTACTTGATATTAGTTGTATAACCGAAATATGATATACACAATTTAGGGTAGGACCTTAATTCCATGCATCTAAATCTAGGAGGATTCATATACCAAGAATCTAGAGTTCGTAATTACAGAAACCAAATATTAAAGTATCATAAGAAAATTAATAATTACAATAAACTATGAATAGAACAGAGGACTAAATACCAAACCCTATGACCTAATATCTTCTAACTATCTGCAAAAAATTTGCACAAGACTTTCTAGAAAAACACCAACATTTCACTTACTTCCAGAACACCATAATGACCTCAAGGATATCATTAGGGTTCTCAACATAGAAGTTCAGAGTGAATTCAAAATCACATTTAGCCCTGCTAGTTCTCTCTGAATTTGGAGTGCAAAAATATAGGGCATCAAGATTATCAAAGACCACTCTAGGTTGAATATAAGTATTGAACAAATTGAGGTAGTTTCTTAACCATGCTTTGCTTTCTTCCACAACAATTCCTCTCCACTACAAGAGAAATTGAATACTTGCCTCCATCTTGGGCCATTCTCGGTAAAAGGCAATATTTTCATAGATAACCAGTGAAGGATGCCGATAGGCTATCTCTAAATCAGGTGACCCCAGTGGGAGCTCCATATATTTCTCAGGAAGAGGGATGCAACATTTATCATCTATGCTATAAATTTCTTGCTCGAGACCCTTCCTCCAGAATGGATCAAAGACATTGCAACATAGACTGATAATAGCCCTCGATTCAATCTTTTCTTTGCCATACAACCAATGAAAGAGCCAATTATGTCACTGTTTGTCCTCCATGGAAATTTGTAATAAAAAACCCCTTCACCAATGGCTTTGCTTACAGTGATCCTGGTCATATCATCGATCAGTCTAAGAATTCTATTCCATCTTTTCGGTTTGACATTGCCACAGAATGCCATAGTGTGATTTTCAGTAGCATGGTAAACACTAATGTTCGAATCCATCCTCAGAGAAAAAACATTAGCTGAAAATGATAGATGGCGACACCCTAGAAGAAGACAAAGGCATTTGAAACCCCTAGAAGCACACCCTGTCATGACGAGAACTAATGATGTCACCTACATTAATCTAAACATAGGGTGGTCTTAAACACTAAATGATGATGAAAATAGAGGGAAAATGACCAAAAACAACATAGCCAATAGAAGCAATTAAATGTCCACTCAACGAAATGATGAAAAAATAGAGTATACAAACCGTGAATATCCTAAAAATAGTATATAAAAAGGAAAAAACCCAAGAAAAAAGGACAAACAAAATAAAATAGATAGATCAAATATAATCTGATATATATGAATCTATTTATGAATATATATATAAATAAATAAATATATGTATGTATGTATGTATGTATGTATGTATGTATGTATATATGTATGTATGTATATATTAATATATATAAATATGTGTGTGTGTGTGTGTGTGTGTGTGTATATCTATAAATATAAAAAAAGAAAAAAAGAAAAAAAAAAAGTATATAAAAAGAAAATAACCCAAGACAAAAGGACCAACAAAATAATATAAATATATCAAATATAATATGATATATATAAATCTATTTGTGAATCCATATATATATGTGTGTGTGTGTGTGTGTGTGTGTGTGTGTGTGTGTGTGATTGTGTGTGTAATAAATTAGAAAAAATGATAGAAATTGGGCACATATACAAGGAAGTCTAGATAAATTGATAAAACTATAAACTAGAAAAAGAAGGAACATCATTGATAACTAAGGAATTGACACCATCCACCCCCAAATTTGCTAAAATATAATCAGCCTTCTGATTACCTTCTCGAAAAATGAGGCAAATCCTACTATCAACAAACTAATCTAAAAGTACAATGACTTCCTCTAGCTTGGAGTTAAGAACCCAATTAGGAGTCACTTGTTTCCTAATTGCATTTAATATAATATGAGAATCTCCTTCTATGATAACTTTGGATAATCCTAATTTATGACATAGCTGCAGACCTTGATCCAAAGCCTCTAATTCTGCCAGATTATTGGAAGTAGGCTAAATTGACATAGCTTTTTTTGCTACCCAATGACCTGTGTCATCATTAATGATGCAACCAATACCTGCTATCCATGGGTTACCTCTGGTAGCACCATCAAAATTGAGTTTATCCGAACCTTTTGGAGGTGGTGTCCATTTACAATTATCTCTTGCCTCCTTACTTTTCTTAGTATAGAGAAGAGTAGGATTAATCAATTTTGACCAATTCTTCTTCATTTGACCATCCCAATTAGAAAAGGATCCTTCTTCTTTATGAACATTTCTGAGGTGCAAATTTTTTGTTTCAACTATGCTAGCTTCTATTTTTAATATTAACTCTTTAGGCTACATTTCTACATTACAAAAAATACGTCTATTCCTTTCCTTCCAAATTTCCCATACCATGATGGAAGGACATATGTTCCAAAGTTTATTGTAAACGCCATTAACCATATTTGTGGGCCATCCCTTGAGGAGTTCAATAAAAGATTTTGAAAAAGGCATAGACCACCCTAACATGTGTTTGACCCATTCCCAACATCTTTGGGAGAATGGACAGTTAAATAAAAGATGATTAGAGTCCTCGCAGCTACGTTTACATAACACACATCTAGAAGGGCCATGGAAACCAAGTTTACATAACTTCTCAGCAGTCAATATTCTATTCTAAAAATCCAACCATAAAAAGAATCATGCCTTTGGAAGGCATACATAATCCTAGCATAGTCTAAGTGGAATATCCACTTTATCCCAATTTTGAGAATGAATCCAAGCCTTGTAACCACTTTTCACACTATACTTCCCATGATTTGAAGCTACCCAAATAAGTTCATCTTTCCTCTCTATTTTCTTAATCCTCCTATCTACTAGTATATTTTCATAAGCTTTAATCTCATCTAAATCCAAACCTAAACCATCCAAAGGTTTTCATATCCATCTCGGTTTACCTTTTGAAATATCCTCAGTCTTGTAATCATAGACTTCGCTTCCCCATAGATTACATAATTTTTCTTTAAGATCCTTAGGGAAAGAACTATGATGGAGAGGAGGATGTCCATCCCAAAAATCCTACCAAAATAGTGCCTCATTGCCCTTACCTACATCCCAAGTAAGAAACTTGCAAACCAAATGATGATATTTTATCATAAAGTTCTAGCTCTCGAAACTTTTGGGCAAGGTCTTCATCCTAAAAATTGAAAGAGGGTCATCTACATTGAGATATTTATTATATAAAATCTTAGCCCATTTATGTTCTCTTTCCCTATAGAGATGTCATATGAGTTTGGCACCTAGGGCTTCATTTTGCCATTGTAGATTCTTAATCCCTAAACCACCCATGTCCTTAGATTAATAGATGTTTTCCCATTTGATGAGTGCCAATTTTTTGTCTTCTTCACATTCATAAAAAAGAAAATTTCTAAGTTTAGATTCAAATTTTAGAAGAAGTTGCTCGGGAAGAGGAAGACAAGAAAGAGGGAAGGTTGGAATAGAAGATAAAACTAATCTGATCTTGATACTCTTTCCAACCTTTGTCATCCATTTGTCCTTCTAGCTACCAGGCCTCGCATCCATTTTTTCCAAAGTGTTGCACTAGACCTTATTGGATTTCAAGCCTTTCTCTAGGGTAATTCCCAAATACTTGCAAGGGAATAACCCCTTTTTGTAACCCATGATTTTGCATATCTAAAATTCTATTTCAGGTCTTTATTTAATAAATTAATCTTAGATTTAAACCCATTCACTTTTTGCCTTGATGCTTCCATGTAAGAATTAATAATTTTTTTAAGACCAAGAGCCTCATTAACTGTACTTTTACCATGAAGAATAGTGTCATCGACATATTGTTGATGTGTGATATTGGGCACATTACTAGTAACAGTAATACCTAAAATCTTTTGATTCTTATGAGCATCAGCCACTGCTCCCCCAAAGGCCTCTGCCATGATAATGTAAAGAGGAGATAATGGATCTCCTTGTCTGGTACCTCTAGATATATCAAAAAAACCTTCAGGTGTTCCATTAATAAGGACATAGATTTTGGGAGAGGATATAAATTTAAAAATAAGGTTAATCCACTCATGGGAAAACCCAAAATCTTTAAGAACCTTGCAAAGGAACTGCCAATCAACCATGTCGTATGCTTTTTGAATGTCTAATTTCATAAACATGCATGCCTCTTTATTCTTACATGCAAAGTGAATTGTCTCTTGAATGGTGATAATGCCATCAATAATGGACCTACTTGGGACACATCCTGTTTGTTCCTCCAAAATAATCTTTGGAAGGATACCCTTAAGTTTGTTAGCTAAGACCTTAGAAAACACTCTGTAAATAGTGTTACAAAGAGTGATTGGTCTAAAGTCTCCTGGGGTTTCAGGCTCTAATTTTTTTGGAATCAAAGTGAGAAAGGAATGATTGATTTCCAATAGCAGAGCACCACCATTTCTAGAGGCTTCAATAGCTTTCCAGAGATCTATACCAATAATATAACAACATTTTTGGAAAAAGAAGGCTTGAAAGCCATTTGGGCCCAGTGATTTATCCAAATTCATATTAAAGACTACTGAGTTGACCTCTTCCAAAGTAATAGGTTTATTTAAAATCCTATTATCTTCTGTTGTAATAATTTTTGGGATTACCTTGAGAAGATTAACTTGTGCTACTCTATTGGACCCTTCATAATTGTTTAAAATGTTCTTAAAGTATTCAAAGAAGGTATCTACAATTTCACTAGGTTTATCAATTAAGATACCCAAGTGATTTTTAATACATGATATTTTACTCTTTGATATATTGTATAGAGTTGTGAAATAATTTCATATTTTGATCCCCTTCCTCTAACCATCTATCTCTTGACTTTTGCCTCCAAAAAATTTCTTCTTTGGATAATATATCCTCCTTCTTTGTTAGTAGTTCCTTTTCTAACATATAACTATCATTGTTCATACCTTTCTTAATAACTTCTAAGTTTAAGTCCTTTAGTTGCATTTCTATGTCTAGTTTTTCTTTAAAGATATTATTAAAGTGTTCCTTATTCCACCTAAAAATTCATTCCTTAAGCATTTTTAATTTGGCAAAGAAACTAAACATCTTTGAACCTTCAAAGTTGTCTTGAGCCCACCAATCTTTTATTTCATTGATGAAATTGGGGTCTAAGAACCACATCTTTTCACATTTAAACAGGTTCCTGGTGGGTTTATGTGGCTTTGAGAATTCAAATCTATCTGGGTAATGATCAAACCTAGCAATCGACAACATAGAAGATTGAAAGTTCAAATTGTTAACATCCAGATCACCTTTAATTAGGAACCTATCTAATTTTTTTGGCAATGTAAGAGAAATCCTTCCTCCTATTATTCCATGTAAAAGTCTCGTTACTAATTGGGATATCAATCACGTTATGATTATCACACCATTCTTTGAATTCTTTGGATACTTGTGAGATTTGTTGACTCCACCTACTTTTTCATTTATATTTAAAATCATATTAAAGTCTCCACCTACTAAGAATAGACTACCCTTAAAATTATACATAAATTTGGGAATATCTTCCTAGACTTCCTTTTTGCCTAAATTACTAATTGGACCATATAGGTTAATGATAATAAACTTAAGATTTGATTTTAAACTCTGTACGCTACCACTAATCCAATTATTGCTACTATTTAAAACATCTATGGAAACCTTTCTAGGGTTCCAAAAAATTCCTAAGCCTCCTGAAGCCCCAACTGACTCTTGAAAGATAGTATTCCAAAGACCTAACATCTTATCTAATTTATTTCCTTCTAACTTAATTAGTTTTGTTTCCTGAATTAAAATAATATCAGATTCAAAAGTTTTAAGGTTCTATTTTAGTAACTTTTTTCTACTAGGGGCATTAAGACCCCTAGCATTACATGTAATTTTCATGGTTCCTTGGGAAGGCACTTCCCCTTCTCATTTTTAAATAACTAATCAATCTTTTTCTATTCTCTGATGTGCCCATCTACTTCCCTGAGTTCTTTTAAGGATCTTCTTCCTCTTTTACCTTTCATTTTGCCCCATTTAGGAGATTTAAGACCTTCTTGATTCATTTGAATCCCAAGTTGATCTAAATTTATTTCTTCATTCTAAACAGTAGTAGTCTTATTACAAAAGTTCCTTTCTATTTCCTCATTTTCATGTTCTCTTAATATTTGATTTATAAGACTGTGATGATTTTCCACCTCTGTATCTGAGCTTGTTTTGTTGTCATTGCTTTTTCCTTTATCATTTTACTTTGTAGCTGTTCCATGCTCCTTTATTTGAGATTTCCTTATATTATTATCCTCATTCTCAATGATTAAAAGATCTCTTCTTAGATCTTCATAGGTTTAATTGTTACCTCTTAATTTAAGAATCCTTTGAATTAAATCTTCCTTCTAAGCTTCAGTACTTTGGTGAATGTTCTCAAAGCTAAATACTTGAATTAATTCATCAGTTAAAAGATTAAGGTTGTCTTCTTTTGATTTTGATATACTCAGAATCTCCACAGCTAGGTCCAAATTAATATCCTTATTTAAGAAATCCTGAACTTCCTCTTAAAGAGACTTATCTTCTTTCCTTGTACCAATTTCCTTATCATTTTTCTCGCTGATCGAGGTAAATGGAGAGCTTATTGAGGCTGTTGGAGTTTTCCAAAACTTGTATAAGTTGTAAGAGATCAGAGTTGCTTCCTTGTCATCTAGCATCTATATCTGCACTTGCATCTAGCCCTGTTCCATCTTACTCTTTTCCTTCTGAGTTTTATATTCATCTTCACTTTTTGTATTTGGATCAAATAATAAAGAAATCTCTATGTCTTCGATATTGCCCTCTTTATTGTCCCATGCTGCCTCTGTTTGTTGTAATATTGAGTTCATTCTATCTTTGAGATCTTCACGTGAAGGACTCAAATTATGCTCTGTAGAACCTCTATTATGAGGAGAATCTATTTCCTTAAGCTTGGGTGTCATGGACTTTAAATTTTCTACTTCCTTTTCTTTACATACCAGTTGCTCCTATGAATGTAGTGGATCTCTATTTCCTTTGTTTTTCTTGGCTTTTCCATCTTCCACTATTTTACTTTCTCCCATGCTACTTTTTGAGGTTTTTTCCTTTCCTTTAGATCTATATTTCGTAATGAGCTTATAATCTTTTGACATTTCTGGGCTCTTCTTGTGATCGACCACTATGACTAATTTAAGCTTAACTTTCTCCGCTGGTAATTCACCTGTCCTTCCACTGCCTGTCCCTTCTGTGCAAAATGGTTCTGTCTAAAACTCAAACTTCTCATGTGAAGTTGTAGAGATGTCTTGATCTAGATTCCTTTGACTCCTTCTCTTCCTCAAGATTCTCAACCATGGGAATTTACTATTGAAATCTAAAGTTAGAGGTAGAGTCTTGAATCTAATTTTATTATTGTCATCTAATCTTATATTCTCTGATATTTTACCTTCAAAGATTTGCAGTCTTAGATCATATGTAGCTTTTTTAGTTATTACTTTCCTATGCATCTGTGTTGACTTGTTAAATTTGCTTTTGATGAACAATTTCACATTGTTGCAACAGTGAAAGGTGGAATCAATACCAATAAGCTCTCCCAATGAAAATCCTAGAGACCTAAGTATCTCTATTTGGAGAAGCTTCAGAGGTAAAGATTGGATGTTAAACCAAGTTGGTATCATAAATCTAATCTTTCTACACTAAAATCAGGAGACCATTCTATGAATTTAACAACATGCCCTTTAAAGAAACACTTAGAAACTAAAATAAACTCTTATTTAATAGAATCATCCAAACAATGCAAATAAATAATTCTATCAAAAAAGTGAGATATACTTACCTGTTCATCACAATTTTCTTCTAGCCAGTCAGAGAGAAGGGGAAATCTTTCTTAGGACCATTCCAAACCGCAAAAATTCCTACCTTTTGACATTCAAGCCAAGAATCTTCAACATCCTTATTGGATATAATTATAGTGTTATCTTCAAATTTTGATAGGGACTGTGGACCATGATGATTCTTAGGGTTTGATAGAGAATGGGCAGTCGCCATTGTAGGAAAACAATGTGGGGGATATATGAACTCAAGGCATTGATATTAGATGAAGGAAGAAACCTAAACCTAGCCAAATGAAGTTCTGCATAAGACAAATGAAAATCTAAATTCATAGGTTTTGGGGAAATCTCGCAAAAGTGAGGACGGGCATACTTGGTTAGGTTGAATACCCTAAACTGAATTTTCAAGCTATCAATGGTGAAGAAAGCATGAGGACTAGAACTAATTGATAGGCTTGAGAGAAATTAGTAAGAATTATGGTCAAGGTTCTCTGTCCATTCTTTTTTGAAGACATTTGCTGCAAGCGTGGCCCCTATTGGCTCTGCTGGCTCTAATAATGTTTTCCTTCGAATTTCTCTAGGATGGAGAAGCTATTTGCCATCTCGACTGCATATTTGGAACTTTGCAAGTCTTGGACAACCGAAGTAAACCGTGCTCTAATATGTTCATTCAGATGAGCTCAAGGATTGTTACCATTCATGTGCGCAAATCTAGGGTTTTTACTTCTATTGCTCTGATAATTTGATTTTTCCTACTTTTTTCGCTCTTCTGAAGGAGTTCACCATTTTTTACATGGTAATGATATTAATATATTTATTTTATATATATTTATTAATTAATTAAATTTTAATTATTTTAAATTTAATTTATTATATATTGTTAATTTAATAAATAATTAAATGATATTAATATAGTTGTCTTATATATAATTATTAATTAATTAAATTAAGTTTAATTAATAAATGGAAGTATTTAATGGATTTTAGAATTATTTTAATAATAATGATATTGACTTTAATAAAACTAAAATTATTTTTATTGGAAGATCAATAGTTATTATTTTAATAATTTAAATAAATAATTACTCTTAGAGTATTTTAGAAAATTGACTTAAAATCAAATAGGGGTAATTCTGTATTTTGTTCAAATATAAGAATGGGTTAATTTGTAAGGGTAAATTGTGAACCTCATCTACTTGGAACATACATTGAAATGAAAAATGAAACCTTACTGTTAACTCAACTATATGTTTTCAAATCAAACCAAACTATGAAACCTACACTATGTTATCTGCATGTTGTCTATGTTTTGGGTTTGGGTTGACTAGAGTCTTGACCAGTTTTAGGATGTCTACCAAAGGCTTGGGAGTTTTGTGATTATGGTGTTATGTTGATTTGATCTTGATCTTTTAAACTCAACCATGGTAATGTGTCTACTATGCTCTATGATGAGTTTGTATTTATTGTTTGTTATTGCTTTCTAGTGTAGTTGTGTGAAGCTGAGGTGAATGTATGACACATTTGACTTAACCATTTTGAGTATTCGATCAATATTTTTGGGATGCTTTCCAATTGCTTTTAGAGAATTGATGTGTTATTTTGAATTATCTTTTGATGCTTTCTAGTCACTTGTATAGGACTAAGGTGATATACGATGTTTCTTTGATTTGTACTTTGATGAGCCTAGGGTAGGTAATCTATATGTTAAGTTGGGAAGTGGCTTGCAATGGAGATCGGGGCCCAAAGTGGCTGATAGAGTAACCCATTGTAAGTGATTTAATAAGTGATAACATTTCATTAAATGGGTTTAGAATGATTTAACAAGATATTGGTACCACATAAAGTCACTAAGGGGCCAGAGGATTAAAAGACTAACCAGGTAACCTTAGAGTTAACTCATCAGTATGCCTTCTCAGTATAAAAGGATACTAGTGCCGCATAGAGTCACTAGGGGGCCAGAGGATTAAAAGACTATCTAGGTAAACCTAGAGTTGGTTCATGTGATGACACTTTCCCACTAGCAGTATAGATTTCCTAAGTGCCTATTTTTGCCTCTGGGTCTAGTGTCGATTTATCTTGGAACCTTTGAGTTAGATTTCTTTTAGGGTGTCATTGACTTAGAGATTAATTTTAATTTTTGGATTGATATCCTATTTGGGAGTTGAGACTATCTCCTCAGTGCAGTGGGAATGGGCCTTTTTGGGTTACTACGTGGTTGGGTGGTAGTGCTTTTTACTCTTACCATTGAGACCTGTCCGTTGATGCCATGGCTGGAGTTTTTGGTCTGCTTTTCCTTTCATTCTATTCTTGTGTATTATGATGGATGGTTATACCTTATGATGGATGATTATATCTTTATGATGGATGATTTCACTTATTATATTGTACTTTATTTCATGGATCTGAAAGGGATGATGTAATCTATTTTTATAAATGTATATTATTTTAGCCTTTCATAACCTGTGACATGTACAATGGATGATTGAGAATTCTGAATTTTATTTGCCAAGTGGCATTCATAAAAAGTGTATATTATTTAAATGGACTTGGACTCTTAATTATTCTTCCATGTGGATGTGGTATTTTTTAGACTTAGTATTAATTAATTTTAAATATAATTCAATGTCTTGGGATCCTTAAGGAATGTAATCTGTTATGTTTGCTTCTGTATGATTGTATGTTGTTGCTTCCGCTACTTTATGTTGGACATGTATGTTGTTCTTTCTTTAAAAAAAATGTTTGAAAAACTTAGTAAAACTTTAGGTTAGTTCTTTTGGATCCCTTGGCGGGGCGTTACACAAAACCCAATACATACATTACTAAATGAAAAATAATTTTGTACTATTTCTCTCATCTTTATCGCGAAGATACAAAGATAATTAAATGTTGATATATCCACAAATCAAAATTAAAGTGCAACTATCATCTTACAATAATTAATTCTCCTTTCATTTATCTTTTATTATATTAACAAGATAAAATAAAGATAATTAGAACATCAAATTATTATAATTAAATCAAAAATGTTTTTTTAGTATGTCATAAATTCAATAAATCACCTAAGCCTTTAAGGTTTTGTAAGAAATTAACTATCTATGGATTTTTAGGAAATACATTATTTCCTTTCTAACTATTACAATCCCAGGAATGTACTGCAAGAAAAATTGACAAGTAAATGATCAAGATTTAGAAAATCAAATTTTTTTAGCGAAATTTCAGTTCATTCAATCAAAATGTACATATTTAACAATATGCATGTCATTTAGTTTATCTTCTAGATTATTATTCAACTTCTAATGCAACTAGGAAATATAAAATAGTGTCCTACTACTCCTATCATTATGTATATTGAGATACATTCCCCTTGAATCCATAAGGGTAGTTATAAAACCATTGTTTGTGTTTCACATTGGTTAATTTCTTTATAATACCTAGTTGTAATGATTTTTTTAGTGCCATTATTTTTATATTAAAAACAACAAAAAGAGGGTATTATTCCTTAAAAAATTACAACCCGAAGATGTTGAAACAACTAACAAAAATATTTTACAATGATTTCAAGAATAGACCATTAACAAAAGATTAGCATCATAGATAGTAACCCACATCAAGAGTGCGTAAGAAAATCACTCACATCATGGAAAGAGGAAAGAGAGACTAAAATTTGTTTTTTTCTTTGTTAGAGAACAATCACCTAGGGAATATTTTTAGAAGGGTCCCACTACAAAGAGATAGTAACCCTAAATGATAGAGAATCAAACCAAGATTAGGAATATATTGATAGCAATTTTGGATCTCATAAGCCATAGGTTGGAGAAAACTAGGAGTAAGTACAAGAGTTAGAGAAGGGTGTACATCATCAGAGGAAACCATACCAGTGACAAGAGGTGGAGTCAAATCCATCAATCTAGAGGAGTCCAAATCATTAAAAACACTACCATAAAGGTAGACATCATCTCATAAAGAGTCATCAAATGAAAATTTAGAGGCAAGATAGTCAAATGACCACATGCACTTATGTCCTTCCTCCAAGTGGTAGCACTTTTGTGATGTGATGTGTGTGTGTGTGTGTTTGTGTGTGTGTGTGTGTGTGTGTGTGTGTGTGTGTGTGTGTGTGTGTGTGTGTGTGTGTGAGAGAGAGAGAGAGAGAGAGAGAGAGAGAGAGAGAGAGAGAGAGAGAGAGAGAGAGAGAGAGAGAGAGAGAGAGAGAGATGGCCCCCAAAGAAGCACTGCCTTTACTGAAAGGGAGGCCCTCAAAATTTGGTGATTGATTTTATGGCTTTTCACCAACCATGAGAACCACATCCCATGGAAGGGATGCAGAGATGTCAATGTCAGTCAAGATGTGAGAAAAGGTGGGGAGGCTCATCACTACCATAGCATCATTCATATTTAAGAAACAACCAATAGAATTGTTAATGACTTAAAGAAATAATTATCCCATAAATGAATGTGAATATTAGGGAGACAAAACCACACTAGATGCACAATGATTGGCTAGGGTTTGGATAAGAATGGTTCTCCCACACCAATAGTTTTTAATATGAAATCAAATTCTTTAGCAAAAGTGAAAGAAAAAATAAAAAACCTTGTTGCTTAAGAGAAAAACTCAATGCTACATGAGACTAAAGATCTTCAAGAATTTTTCACCTAATGATGTGGACTTGGAAGGTCAATAACTAGAGAATCTTTAAACCAACTCATAATGTTGGTAGAAATCCACATTGTTGTCACTTCTAAGTCACCTACTGCCAAAGGAAGGTCTTGTTATAGAATAACATGTTGATATTTTTCTTGTAAAAGAATAATAGTCGTAAATTTGGGGACATGAGCATAATTATGCCCACTAATGGCAACAAAATTTGAGGGGGTAAGGGGGATGTGGAACTCCATCTTTTATAGTTCTAGAAGTGGAAACCCCTTCACATCTAGTGCTAAAAGTAAGAGTCTTTAAATATCCTGTAGTTAGTAGTAGGAGAGCCCCCACCCAAGGAGGGGTAGGTATGTAAGAGCCAATGACAACAAACCTAAGTAGAAAAGTAGAGAGAATCTAACCCCCCTCCCCACCAATCCTCAAAGTCCTACTGCTAAGAAAGACAATACAATAGTATAAAATATTTCTTGATATTATAGATAGAAATATTGAGAAAGATTATCTGGTGCTTTAATTTTTTATGTAATTTATCTACTGCAACAAAAGTGTGTCAAAATAATGGACAAGTGATTCACATTTTTATCTTCACGGAAAGTCAAAGCATTTAGTTCATGTTTAAAAAAAATTATGTTAGTTAATTTATGTAATCTATTTTTCAAGTTGCATTGTATCATTAGCAAACTTATGAACTAATCATAGGGGTAATCAAGACAAATTCTCCAATTTGCAGTTACGTAAGTGATACAAACAATAGGTGAATAATCTTTTTGAGATTTATATTATAAGTGATAAAGCATTATTTAAATGTTCCTTTATAACTCAAGTACAAAAATATAATTAACATAAGATTTTATTAATAGCGCCAAATATTTTTTGCTAGGATGCATAACTAGCTTAATTGGCACACTCAAAGCATTGACATTTTGGTGGTTTGGCCCACTTTTAGCCTATGACCTAACATATCTTGTTCACAACATATCTTATTTGGGACTTTTTCTTTCCCCTATTTTTCCCACCTAATATCCATTAGTTGCCACCCATTTGGTATAAGTAAAAGTCGATGTTACAATACATTTGAATTTCAAAAGTTCTTGCTTATAATTTTGAATGTGTTTGATGGCATTAAAGAGCACATAAACTATTTGAGCAAGTACCTTGAAGAAATGTGGCTAAAAAATCTACAAAAATGTTTATGCTAGCCATGATCAACATGCAGCTAGAACAATCCAAACAAGCTCAACACTTATATCCTTATGGGTCATTCTTTTTGAACTAGAGAAAAATCTTCCAACATGGTCAAAACAAAATGACTTGCTAGATACATAGCCTCCTCAACAAGAACAACCAGGATTTCTCAAAAGAAAATTCAAAGTATACATATTTTAATCATTGTGGTAACCTACAAAATCTCTAAACGTAATTTTTATTTTAATAGAAACTGAAAGTTTAAGAATAAATTTATGTCACACATTTTTAAGAAGAGGTTACATTGAATGAGGTCATTCTTAAAATAGAAGAGTGAAACATATTTAAGCTTTTAGATTTATCCTCATGTATAAATCAATTGTTAATCTTTTTACTATTATAAAATACAAATTGATAACTATCTAAAATCACTATTTTAGATAAATACATGTAGAGGATCAGTTTAGCTACCTATTTTATTCATGTGTTGACTCTAGTAATGAACATGTTATAATCCATGTTTTCATAATTTTTAAAAATAAAAATAGAGTACATATTTTATATTCTATTTTTATTAAATATTTGTATGGTGTAAATAATTTTTTAAGATTAGATAAAATTTATAATTTGAATATATATTTAATGTAAAATTTATATTATGTATCTATTACAGAATCCTACTCGATATAATGATTATTAATCTTTTTATTTATATAAAATATAATTTTTTGTTAATCATTTTGTTATTTTAATTTAAACATTTAAATAAAATATTAAATACATTTCGTCTATTGAAAATTGAAAGCTAAAGATTGAGAAACAAGAAATATAAACTCAAAATATATTAGTTTTGGTTATTATTTTTCTTGTGTGAATATTATATAATAAAAAAAAGAAAGAATTTAAGTTATCAATGTTCATGTTAATGAGTGTTGAAAGCTTATAGATTTGACTTTATATACTTTTTGTTGACTTAGTGGTCAACACCTCCTTTAGGGTTCACAACATGGCTTAACTACCTCTCATAGATCTAGGTAAGTCTAGTGTTTGTGATGTTCGTTGATAGCTCGAGCTTTTGGCGCAATGGAAAAAATACCAACAATTGGTATCAGAGCCTTGGGTCATGAGTTTGAATCTTGGGAAGTCACCTTCATTCCGTTGGTGTGGAATCCTCAATTGGTGTTGAGGGGGAGCTTGTTGACTTGGTGGTCAGCACCTCCTTTGGGGTTTGTGACATGGCTTAACCACCTCTCATAGATCTAGGTAAGTCTTGTGTTTGTGACATTCGTTGATAGCTCAAGCTTTTGGCATAATGGCAAACATACCAACACTTTTTGTGTCAACTTTTAAGATCATACTCCATGATTCATCATTAAGAAATTATGTAAAGAATTTTATGTTTCTTTACTTCATAGAAAAAGTTGAACAATTGAAGAATAAATGGAAAAAAAAAATTAGTTTGTTAGTAGAGACAAAAATGAAATACAGACAATAAAACCTTGAATTTATAACATATAGATATAAGATTTTATTATAGATTAACTTAACATATTACATTGCCTTTTGGATTATTGTGGAATTTACACCTTCTTGATGGAGAAACAAAAATAGAACTAAATTCTCTACCAAATTATATTTAAGATGCATGGAGAGCTAGTGAGCAATTGTAGAAGAACTCATACAAAAATTTAGGAAATATAGGAAGGCTAACTAATTACTGCAATAGTCTAACATAATCTTATTTATTACTAGCTATAAACATGGAGGAATCATGGAATGAAGAATTTATAATTTAGTTTCTTCCAACTTACTACCTTTTAATTTCTAAATATAATACTTTCTATGTTGACAATACCTATATTTTGGATTAAATACTCAAAGTTATCCTAGATTAGTACCTTAGTGAAAATATTCAATAATTACTCTTCATATCTAAAACATTTTAAAGAGTTTTTCCTATTGGTGACTAACTCTTTAATAAAATCATATATTATATCACTATGTTTTATCCTTTTGTGAAAAGAATGACTATAATCTAACATAATAATTGTCATTTTTGTCACAAAAGATTGGCGTTAACTCCTCTTGTGCTTGTAATAAATATGAAAATATCCTCCCCATCCAAAATTCTTGGCATGTTACTAATGTGGGAGCTACAAGAACAACTTCGGCTAATCAAAATGTTAGAATTGGTTTCTTCTTTGATACCACTGAGATGTCTAAATTAAGAAATATACATATGCAATATTTTTATCATCATTATTACCTATAAAATTAGTATTGATACAACCAATTGAATCAACTTCATTAGTTTTGAGATATTGAATTCCATATCATTTTTCTCTTATAATATATCTTTGTATGATTTTCCTACTTGGCAATGAAATTCTTGATGTGTGCATAAAAGTTGAAATTAAGCTAAGACTATACATGGTATCTTGTCTCATAGTAATGAGATACTTCGTACTTCCAACAATGCATTAAACATTTTTAAGTAAAAAATTGACCCATTTTCCTCTTTTCCATGTTTTGATTGTATTGAAACAAAAAAATGGTTTTAAGCTCCCAAAGTTATGTTATTCACGTGAAGTTATTCCCAAGAAGATTAAACCCTTTCCAAAACATGTTAATTATAAGCATGCTCTAGTATTTCACCCAACTCTCCTAGCCTGGAATATGTATAGTCTTCAGAAGTAATGAAACATGGTCTACTGTGGATATATATTTCATTGGTAGTTTATCATGTTGGATAATTCAATATCATTCACCATTAACATTGAGAATGGTTGAAAATTAGTGAGTAAATGATCTTTGTTTCTTGCGAGTGAATTGTATTTGGACATGATTGTAAGAGTGAAATGTCTAGAATATGTGGATTGTTTCTTGCAAATGACTTGTATTTTGACATGATTGTAAGAATGAAATAAAAAGAATAAATGTCTAGAATATGTAGAATATGTGAAAAACTATTGCATAATAATATTAGAATAATTGTTGACTGATGCTAATTTGCTTTCCTCCAAGTTTGTAGAAATTTGTAGGGTGGACACCTAAGATGAAAATTCTCTTTTGTAAAATGAAAATAAAAATAAAAGATACAAAGAGTTTATAAAACCAATATAAAGACAATTTCAAGTTCCAATTTTTGGTCTTATTATTTTATAGTATTTGTGTGTGTTTGTTTGCATCTTGTAATTAGTCCATTTAAACCTCTAATGGTCGAATTTAAACTACATATTCAACCTTGATTTAGTGTATCAAATTGTAGCATGTTCATTTCTATATGTAATTGTGATTATTTGATTAGCTCGAACATTGTAAAATGTTAACAAATATTTTTCAAAGTACCATTTTCAGTAATTATGTAAATGATCATGTTATGAAGGGATTACTAAATATATATTTTCTAATAGATTATATATCTATATTTATTTTCACTCATATCTATACATCATAGTTTTCTTATATGTCTAAAATTTGGTATAGGAACATCCTTGAGTTGTTGGAAATCCTGCATCAGCCAAAAATATTTCCTTTTGGTTTATTTGTTAATAGTTCATTTGGATAATTTTCATGTTATTTTATCTTACGTTCAATGTAATTGGCATGTTCTCTTATGTGATCCATATGGAATGGCATAGGCATCATGTAGATCATATGTCTAGCTTTGCATCATGTTCTAATATTTCCAAATGAAGTTATCTTAAGATAGGTTTGGTCATATTCTAACAATTTGGGTGCCGAGTTGTGGCTTGTAATGAAGATTCATGACATGTGATAAGAATTAGGACATTTTCCTATGTTGTAACACATTTGATTGACCCTATTTTATGTTCACATGGCATGATATATTCATTTGTGGTTGTTCTTATTGTTTGCACATGACCTATCTATTTGTAATACATTTCCTTTGTCTTGGAAATTAATGATTGGATAAGCCAACTTATGGTTGGTGTTCTTGTGTATATGTAGGGTAGTAGTTCTTATTGAAGTAATGTGAAAGTGTGGAAAGAGTGCTACATGATTAGACGTTAGAATAGATTTAGAGAAACAACTATGATAACTAGAGTCTATATGTGGGTTCATACTTTTGAGGGATGATTAGTTGTGAACTTGTTAATGAGGAGAGTGAGTTATATTGACAACAATGATTTAATATATGAATGTTTAGTCCAACTTAATGATAATCCAATTATGTTTCTCCTATTTTTGTTCAATTTTTATTAGTTTGTTTGGGAATTTTCATTGTTGTGTATTCTTTTGCAAGGTTAGACATCTCCTTTAGGGATTCTCTCTCCTTGACTATGTCAAGTGGTATTAGAGTTGGTTTTACATTAGAACAACCACTTGGAATCCAATGCCTTTACTTGCATGTCTTATTATTATGGAGTGACAAAATTAGAGGTTTTTATCTACATCAACTAGAGGCTAGTGAAAGGTGGAAAGATAAGAATTGGGTACTGGAAAATTAGAGATCACATTTTTGAACTTGGTTGTTAGGTGGCAAAAGATCATATTTGACCTACAATTATGAAGGTGGCATAATGAGGACTGGTCAGTTGGAAAATTTGATGATTATTTTGGTTATCAAATATGCCTTTTTGCTTGAGGTAGATTATTGGTATTGATAAATTTTCAAATCATATTAGGCCAATCAACACTTTTAAACGTATCGTTGAACCTAAGGAATTAAAGATTGACATCTTGGTAAATAAATCATATAGAAGAATGAATAAGAGTAGAGAAAATGATGGACAATTTCAAAAATGAGATAAGTGTTGTAAATACAATAGGGAAAGTAAAATCTAAGAGGTGGGGGGGTGGTCAATCAGTCCTTCAAAACTTTAGCCATAAATTTATTCACCACACTTCCATCTCACAATTTGCATGTAAACTGAAATAGCTAGCTAAACATATTCATCCATAGCATGAAAGAAAATAACATTCAACACATGTATGACACAAGATATTTGGTTACCCATAAACCCTCTAATGAGAAGGTAAAATTGGGGTGAGGATGACACCCACAAATCTCCACTACTGTAGTAATAAAGTGTATCTAATGAAGGCTACAATTTTTTATCATAAACTATGATCTACCCTGTGAAAGGTCTTCCCTGTTAAAGGCTTACAAGATTGTTAGATCTTACCTTGTTAAAGGATTTCAATACCCTATTAGAAGTGTGCCTAATTAAAGGACTTAAAACTCAAAATGAAGTAAGCACCCTATTAAAGGATTTACAATAGCCTATTAGGACTACTATGTTAAGAGACTTAACTGATTCACCTACTAGAATGTATCGATAATGATCATGTGGTTAGCACTTTGATGCTAGATAGCAGATCACTTCTTTCTTGATGTGTACTTGATCCGCATTGATCAGATGTATCGCTTCTATCCTCTAACTTCTTTTCTCTATTCTCCTCTAACTAATTTGGTAAAGTATCTCAATTTACAACTCTTTAGCCACCATGAATACCCTATTTATGGTTGAAAAATTCTCTCTTTGCTTCTTCCACACACACATAATGTTTAAGGTTGTCCTCCTGAAGAAGACCTGGTGACTTAGGGTTAGGTATGAATCAACGACTATGATTCACCCATTTTTTCACTTAAAACATCCCTTCAACTGATTGGTTGCATGTACTGCATAGGGTCCTCAATATAGATTTGTCCTTATCATACAGAGTCGCAAAATAATCCTTAGGTTGGCTCAAAAATGGTTTACATAGAATTTTGTGCCATAACAAACAACTATGTCCAAAACTATTTACTCGACACTTGAAGTGTCTGATACTCAACATCCACTATCTCTTCAATGTTGTAACTCGGCCTCTGAATGAGTCAGCATCTATTGTATTCTCATCACTTGAGTGACTCAACACTTACTAGTTACTCGACATATATTGTATATCTCTTGCTCGGCATATACTATCTAGCAACTTATGCTCGACATACATTACTTGTCTAGAATGAACTAAGAAAATGACTTAAGTATATTATCACTCATATGTCAAAACCAATCTGAGATTAACAATCTCCCCCTTTGACATGTGTGGAATAAAAACTTGGTCATGCATGAATAACCATAGCTTACAAGCATAACTCAGATAATATCCATTTAGTACTTGGCTTACATACAAAATTTTACAAAACTTATGACTCATCAGTCATACCTCAAAATTATAAAACTCCCCCTAAGTTGATTATTATATTCTAATTCTGACACTCAATAGTCCTACTGAGTAGATCTGATGTGTTGACTCTAAATCTATAGTCTCTATTTGGTCTCCCCCAAAACTTATCTCTCCTTTCGTGCATTCTCCCCCTTTTGACACTGTTGGTTTTTTTACACTATTAAGAAAAAAAATACTTAATACCAAGATAAAAAGATCACAACAACCTAAGGATTAGCTGATTCCTATAAACAGTTATGTGTGCTTCAGATCTAGACCCAACTTCAACAAAATTAGAAATATTTTCTACTCTTTAGGCTCTGCAAAACCAAGGCGGGTGCACCTAAGGGATGAAAGATTTACAACATGATACTACATACATATTTCACTCATTCCATGATATTCTATAACATTACACATCCCTCATAACAAATTAGTCATAATTCTTCTTAAATTTACAAGTAACTTTGGGCAATGGTAGCTAACTAAAACTCAAAAATTAAACGTAAACAAATGTTGATAATCTTTGATATTCTTCAAACACTAAAGTAAAATTGATTTTTAATTTAAGCTTGATGCTTATTCATGGTTTCTTCATGTGTAGACTAAACTAATTTGTTAGTGCCTCATCCATTGGGATTTAAAGTCTATTCAATTTTTGGACCTAATTGACTGCATTACAATCAATATTATCAAAAAATTTCACTTAAACTCATTCTTACACGTATCCTCACTACTACCATGGAAACCCTATCATATTCACTAAAGAATTTACCTAATTCATTTAATTAAGAGCAATAGTGAAAATGATATACAACTTAACATAACTGCATTCAATTGAACATGCTTTGGTTATGAAATTTCAAGATAACCAGGTAATAAAATTAGAGACAAGATCTAGGAAGAAAAGATATGGGGATAACTCATCTTTATATTAATTTCCTTTGAAAATTGTATAAACAACTGTAATATAACTCAAAATGGCTTAAGATAAGACATCAAGATCCTATAACATCAATGTATTCTTAGATACTTGCAGAGAAAATACATCACAAAGTTTGCATCAAGAATGGACCGAAAAATACTTAGTAACACTAAAATTGTAAATGACTTGGACCTCTTCTATAGCCTTGGGATCTCACTTATATAGTAGAGATGCAACAAGCTTCAGGCATAGAGAAACTAACAGTTGTCCTTAAGATAGAAAAAAATATCTACAATGTTACTGTCATAACAAACAAAAATTTGTGCAACAAGAAAAAATTTACAACATAATATTATTTTGTGGGACCATTTTCTGTTACACCTTTTTCCAAAAGGATGTCATGATTAACCTTGCTATTTTTGTTCACCCTCGAGGTGTGTGATCACTAATTTGACATACAGGGGGCCTTGCTCTAGTACTTGTAGACTAAGCTGGACTTGAGATATTCCACCTATGCCTTCTTGAACTAACAGATTGACAATCACCATTGGTTGCTCTGTTGCCAAGTCATCACTTTGGGGCTCCACTCTAGTAATTGCAATTGATTGGTTTTCCTTGTCCTCTTCTACTTTTACTAATGTATCAATTATATGTACTTCATCTTGTTCCATCTCTTCATCATCAGTTTTAGCATGTTCTAACTGCTTTGCATCAATGAATTCTGTCATCCACTTGTCAAAAAGTGTGTCATCTGGCCAATTAAATTGTAGAATATCCTACTACTTTTTCATAACATATTCTACAACTTTGTCAATTTCAAAAAAATCTTGTCTTAAAGAATCAAAGAATAATTGAACCTTTACAATTTCTTCAGTTGTAACAAACCACATGCATTTCCATTCTCATTTATGACTCTATTCATCCTTAGAAAAAATAGGTCATCTAGTTCTTGGGCCCATTCCTCCTTTTTTTCAATTTATTCTTTTTATCTAAACCATATGGGAACAAATCAAATTTAACACTCATGTACTTATCCAAATAACTAACAATTCTTCTTTGTAGCTCAACTCTTTAATCATCAAATTTTGTGAGATCATTGGAAATATAATAAGTCTTTTCTATATGTTTATATGATAAACTAATGATAGAAAAACATAAAAGAGTAACCTCTCTACTCCTTTTACTCCATTTGTTGAAAATTGGTTTCAAAGCTTCATCATTTGCCTTTATCTCATCCCATATATTTACTATCTTTGTTAATTACTCATAAAATTAAGGCCAATCAATTTTATTAACTAAATACATGAGAGCTTTCCTTTGCTTATCTTCATATTGTACATCTAGTTCCACATGCAGTGCCTATAATTTTCTTTTTTCTTCTTCAAAATCTTCTATCGTATAATATTGTGGCCTTTTGTGGTGTATCTGGAATCTCAATGAGAGGAGTCAATTTAAAATACTCCACTGGTGGGCAAGGATAAGTGATTCTTGGCCTAGTGGATCATCCCATCAATTTATTCTCTAGTTCAATCCTCTTTTGAACTTCTTTATTGTATGCATCCAAGACTTTCTCATACTTTTCCTGTAGCTCTAGTAGTTTTTCTCTCTTGTCTCTTTGAGCTATGGCTAAGGTGAGGTTGGATGATCCAACACCTAGCTCTATTGCCTCTTCAATGGTAGTTTCTTCAACTCTCTTCACAATTAAGTTGCCTATCAAGCCAATATTATCAGGCTAGGAAGAGCCAGTCCTGGATCCTTTTCTCATTGACCAAATGACCAATGCAACATGATCCTCACTAAATTTACAACCTTTTATTTCTTTCTTCCCCTTTTCCTCTACACTCATTTTATCTATAACAAAATAAAAAACCATAGCATCTGCTATATCCCAATCAGGTAGCAGAAAAACCCTAGATGCTTTTATCATTTGTCTCCCTCCTTCAAGGGTCAAGCTCTTGAATTCTTGCATCATCTCTTCTTTGATTTGATTTTTCACATCTGCTTCTTCCATCTCTATATGCTATGTTTTCAATTTGTTTCATCTTTCCTCAAACATTCCAATGTTTATTCTCCAAGCAAATTGGTAAAAGGCTATGGATTTAATAAAAGCATCATCAAAGATAAATTCATGGCAAGCTTGTCCCATTAAAAGGTCCAACTCCCTTCTTCTATAATCTACCATAGTTAACTCAAGGCTTTGCATTGGAGGTTCCTGAGGATTTCCCTCTTCTAATTCTGCTTGAGTAATGAACACTCCCCCTTGGGATCCCAACTGCTCCACCTGCTCTCTAGTGGGTTGTTCATCTCCTATTGGTAATGAGGACTGAGTGGGTGAATATTCCTCAATTTTAGGTGTTTGTTCCTTTGTTATTTTTTGTTTCTTAGGCAAGGGATCATCAGGTCTTTCCTCAAGAACAACACTGGTTGATCCCATTATCTATTTTCCTTTATTTACAATGACCCTTTTATTTTTGATCACACTATAGCTAGGTCTCTTTTGAACAATCAACTGCCCTGATCCTACTGTAGGAGTAAAAGATAATCTCCTCATGACCTCTTTGGCTTTTTTTGGAAAAGAATTCATAAATAATAGTTTCTTTTCATCCATGACCTCCATAATTTTAGGAAAAGTGGTCATTAGTTTATTTAACCTATCTACCTCTGTTTTTGTATTAGCTAGAGGCTTATAATTATTATCAAAAAATGAATGAATTCCAAAAATCTAGAATAAACTCTCCATTTTTCTTTCTCTATCTCTTGCTCTTGCAAAGGTAACTCATTTCTTATTATATCTTCAAGAAAATAGAATTGGTGATCTTTTGCATAAACTTTAGCCCTTTTTCTGAACACATCAAAAGATCCCTCAGTGTCACAAAAATGGGGATGAGACACAACCATCTTGTACTATTCCAAGAATTTTTACAAGAATAACCAACCACCCTTTGTGATTATGAAATGGTGGGCCACAGTACAAGTGGAGAAAATTGAGCCTCTGTTTCTTCTAGAGCCAATTGTGCTTTCTCCAATCCCCCTATTTGCCATAGCATTTCAGCTATCCCTACCTTTAAAGGTACTTGGTAGGGAAACACATGAGGAGTCCCTTGAAAGCCATTTACCTTAAAAACTATAGAAATAGGGTAAGGTATGATATTAGTCCAATTGTGGGACACTTTCAAATCAGAAGGATTATCCCTTAATAAGAGGCTTCTCAATCTAGAGGTAAAATACCTATCAAACCTTAAAAAACTAGCCTCCTCTACATTCCAGGTCATGTCTGTACTCTACAACTGGACTGATAGAGCCTCTTCTTCATATTTTTGGTTCAGGACCATCTCCTTTTCAAAATATGTAACCCCTTTAAATAGGAACATGTGCATTAACAATGACTAATGGCCAAAAGTCTTTTCCACCTTTCCCTTTGCAATTCCAACTAATCCTATGTGGATCTCTTCTGCTATATAGGATGCAAAATCAAAAATAATATCCACACCAAAAGAAGAAATTCGAGTCATCATGTACATAAATTTTGCTCATCCTCACCAAAAACCCTACATAGAGTCATATATATTTCTATGGCCCTAGAAGTGAAAAATTTCTTTTTAAAGGGCTTTTTAGTAGATTTTGTGACCATTAGCAAAATTCCAGTTAAGCCCAAGTGTGCCCTCAGTGCACCCTACCTAGTCTTATCCCTCTTAGACAAGTATTATTTCTCTAGTCTTGGTAGGTCAATGGTTACATGATAATCTGAAAATGGTTTTAAACCAAAAAATTCTCAAATTTCTTCAACATTTATTCTTACCAGGAATTCCCCATGTATTCTTCTCACTATCCTGGCTGTTGGGTCATAATTTTGGGCAATAGCCATGAGTAGGTTAGAATCCATAAAAACACCACGGACAACTAATTTTCCTAAATCAAAATTTCAAATGTTTCCATGGGGAGAAAACAATTTTCTTTTTGAAAACCACTTCCTGAAAAGATGGAGCCCTATTTTGGTAGTAGTAGCATCCCTAATCCAATTCCCTCTATCATATAGGCCATCCACAATCTTGAGGCTAGGGTTCACAAAAATTAATTTTTTTATCTGGGCTGACTCATTCGTAGACTCAAGCAATAGTTCAAGAAAGTCATCATGTATATTTCTACTCACATAATCTACCTTTCTTGAGAAAAGTTTCTTTGGAGGCATGTTTACTAGTGATGCAGAATACTAGAACTCTTTACTGTCTAATGGATTCAGATACTTACTTGGTTGTTTATTACTCTTTCACTACAATTCTGCAACACACTGTGGGTACTGGAAATTCTTTCGCACTTTAATCACACAAGGAACAATTCTTCAATGACTCTTAGCTCTCTAAAATTCTAAAATTTGTTTGTGTAGAGAAAAATGCTGAAATCTTTCAATATATCTCTAGTTCTAGTTTGCACGGGGAGCTTTTAATTTTCATAAATGAATTATAAGGAGAAACAGGGTGGCATCACCTTCTAATTTTGAAAACACACTATCGATTCCAAAAAATCTGACAATTTAGGGAAAAAATTGTGAATGACTCACTTTTGATTTGCCAGGTTGGCAGTCAACCCAATCAATTTTCTCCATATAAGCTTTTTTATCCACTATTGGCAACTTATTGTAGACCCACTGGTGCTCATGGACACATGTCACACTCTCGCTATGTTGCTATGCATAAATGTTGAGCAATTTCTACATGTGACCTAGCAACCATCATTGATGCATCTTTGATCTGACAATGTACATTTCATGAGTGTTTTATTGCAACCGTGGTGGGTCCTTCTATTTTTCCTTTGGTTTCCATGTCACGTGCACTAAAGGTCAAGAAAGTTCTTGTAGAGACATGGTTCCCACCATTGATCTAAGAGAGATCTGATGGCATCAATCAAGATGAATCCTCTTTTGAGTGTGAATCCTAGTGGCATGTGACATCAGACTAACTTGACATGCTGGCATGGTCATTTATAACAGTTAAACCTTTTGGCGCTACTTTTTGAAAACAAGTCTCACCATGTTTTTCCTTTCACGAGAGGTCACTATGTCGCAATCGGTGAAGTTCTTATAATTTTTGGTGGCAAAATAGTGACCACTATATTTGTCGAAGAAATTTGGCATCGTGAAGTAACACATGTTCATTTCATGGTTCACTCTTTATTGTACCTGACACATCTAATGTTCCATAATGATGATAAGGCTTTATTAATGATAGACAAAATTTACGACACCATATTTACTTTTGGCCCCATCATGTTTCTCTTTTGTGGGAGGTCACCATGTCACTAAGGGTAGAAACCTTGTAACTTTCAGTAATGACATAGTGACCACCATTGATCCTTGAAAGATCTGATGGTGTGGGTGATTTCCCTTTGAAACCATGCTTAAGAACTAATTGGGTCCCACTTGGTCGCCATGTCACATGTAGTAAAGACCATGCAAATTCTGATAGCAACTTGGTGCCTACCATAGATTTTGAAGAGATCTGACAGTGAGGAACCTTTCGGGGAATAAAGAAGCAAAAATGAAAATTCTTTAAAAAGTCCCAAAAAATATACTTATTTAAAAAATGATTCATCCCAATCGATTTAAAAGGTAAAACATATGACCTAAAGGGCTCACTTAGGGCACAAATCTTGTTTTAATTAGGGCTTTTCTTAGGGTTTACCAATTTTTGAAAATACCAAATCCTAATTTGCATATAAGAACCAGAGACATTCATAGCAAAACATGATCAAGAAAACACAAGGCAAAAACATGACCAACAGACACTTATGTCATGGGTTGTACAGTTATTGTGCATTTTTCCAAGAAATATTTATAGACCTCATTATAATTTTTAGTGATGCATCCCAATTTTCACATGCTACCTCCAAAAATTTAATCTGTATGTCTAACTCGATAGCAAGGGTGACTAAGCCTTCATGTGCAGAAAGATGGGTATCTTTCTTTAGCAATGTCTCTACATAGGCTAGTTCCTTATGTAACACCTCCATGTGAGGGGTTAACATGGATTGGATGTTGATTAGTGTAGCCCTAATATTTGTATCTTGAGCATGTAAAGATGCTAATTGGCCTTGTGTTGGCACTAAATTCCTAAAATGAGACTAACCTTGGTGAGGAGATTGTTTTACAATATTACCTATTTTCTTCAAATCTCCCTCCAAATGGTCAATATGTCTTTGCACTTCTTGTGTGAATAGGGGAACATCACACAACTTGGTGTAAAGAGAGAAAATATTCTCTAACACCTTCTTCACACCCTTAATCTTGGTTGCTAACTCAACCTAGTGTAGTGCAATGGCACTAGATATCTATTCATCCACCTTTATTTGAAATTTCTTCTTAGACCATTCAAGTAATTTGACATTGGAATCTAGGCCTTCATCATTAATTTTCTCTACAACATTTTCCAACTGCTCAATGATTTTCTTGGCTTCATCAGGTGCAGGGAGGCTAAATGCATCAAGAATTATGTCCTTGATGTCATGAAGTGCTTGTTTCTACCTATGCTCCCTTATGAGCAGTTGTTGGTGTTTCTTCCTTGCCAGAGCATCCTGCAATATGCTTATTTTATCTATTATGATTGATGTAAGATCATACTTTGGTAATCACCTCATCTAAGTTGATATCACCATAGGATGTCACCTCATCAACCTTAGATGTGCTAGGACTTGGCCTTGATGCTTGCAATGGTGTAGCTTCAGTACTTGCCCTATGAAGTGCTGGATTAGGAGTAGGAGTAGCAGTGTCTAGTAAGGTAATTAGTTTTTGTATTGATATCACTTCCTCTTGTTTCATAGTCAAGACTGAATTTTCAGTCCTATCCTTCTACTTTTCTTTGATTTCTGATCCAACTTGTGCCCAAGGTTTAGGTGTAGAACTGGCTTCCTGACCTATTTGGACTGGTGTCCCTTCTTTCTCAATTATTGTAATTGCTGGTATTGATACATTTTGTACTTTAGTGCTGATATGTGAAGGCATAGTTTCCTTTCTTTGGTATACTACAATAGACATTATAGGTTGCACTTTTGTAGATTGAGTGGAGGCAATGGATAATTGTAACGCCTCACTCATGAACCCAAAAGAAGTAAACCTAATATGTTACAAAGTTTTATAAACTATATTTTTAAAGTTTAAACAACATAAAAGTAACAATAATGCGGAAACAATATATACATCCACATCAAATACATATAAGCAATTACAAATAGAATTTCAATTCCTCAAGGGTTCTTTCACGTTGAGTCACATTTAAGAAAGTTTTATTAATAAGTTTAAGTCTCAATTATAATGTCCATAATCATAAAATGAATAAACACATACATAATCATATAAGAAAATGCATAAGTACAAGGGTATGTGTAGGATCATGGTGTACCAAACTATGGCCTTAAGTGGCAGTGAAAAATTAGCAAATCAGGTTTATGTCAAGTTGACACATAATTTTGAAGTGGTTATGGACTTTATATCAAAAAGTTGTAAGAAAATAATATGTAAGAAATTGAATGTAGTTTCTAAACTACTAGGCCTTATCAGGAGAAAAAAATAATTAATTGGTCAAAAGTTTGAATTTTAATGCAGTACTAAGAAAATTTCAGGGCGAAAATAAAAAGTAGGTGTATGTCTGACCACCTTAATCAAAATCAAATCATAATATTTTTTAAATATAATTATAGATATGAAAAGTAGACTCATGCTCGGATGTGATGCATATTTTTTGTTATTTTTATTCCAAATAAATAATTAAATATGAATTTTCTACCAAAACTTTTTCGAAAAAAAAAAGTCCCGTGTTTGACCACCCTAACTAATAGAAAATTTTACCAAATTAAATTTTTTTTTCTTATACTAGGCGAAGTATAGAATGTGATGCAACTTTTAGATTTAAAAAATGTTATACCGTTTGAAAGTTATAGCTATTTTTCAATCAGTATGTCAATCAACACTTTACAATAATCTTCATTGATAATTAACTAATAAATACTTATCGAACTTAGAATTTGATAGAAATTATATTGATGGAATCTAGAGAGCGATACTAAAAAACTGTTTTCATTTTATTCAATTTCGATCAAAATAACATTGTCAGATGGCTACCAAAAGTTTGAGTATCACTAAAACCCTCTTCAAACACGTCTTTTGAGTTGACCGGGTAGGCTTGGTAAATACAAAGCCTAATCGCGATATGCTACAGTTGGGAAATTTCAAATCCCAACCCATTTTGGAGGGAAAATTGGGTTTAAACGTTATAGTTTATGATTTATAAATTATTTCACTTATATTACTATGTAAAGATGTATTTTAATATTATATATATATATATATATATATATATATATATATATATATATATATATATATATATAATAACGTAATGTAAAGATATAAGATATAATCTAGTAATATATAATAATATATTATGTTAATCTTATTACAATCTATAAATATAATTTATATTATTATTATTTTTACTAAGTATAATAATGTAATATCTATATATATATAATACGTATGATATATTATTATATTAATGTGTATGTTATTAATATATATATATATATATATATATATATATATATATATAAAATAACGTAATACATATATATATGTTATTAATATATATAATAACGTAATATATATATAATATTATATTAATATGTATGTTATTAATATATATGTATATTATTAATATATATGAGTCAAAGGGGGTCATAGGTCAACCATTGACCCCCTTTTGACGCATTAAATGACGACATATAGGACCCCTAGGAACATATTACAATAGTTAATATGGGTCAAAGAGGATCATACAGTGACCTATGACCCCTTTTGACCCATTAAAAGAGGACATATGTCCCTACGGGTCCTAGGACCCCAAGGGACATATTTAAATCGTTCATATGGGTCAAAGGGTGTCATAGGGTGACCTATGACCCCCTTTGACCCATTAAATGACAGCATATGTCTCTAGGGGTCCTAAGACCCCTAGGGACATATTCGAATGGGTAATATGGGTCAAAGGGGGTCATAGGTCCCTTTGACCTATTAGATGATGACATATGTCCCTACGGGTCCTAGGACCCCTAGAGACATATTCGAATGGGTAATATGGGTCAAAGGGGGTCATAGGGTGACCTATGACTCTCTTTGACCCATTAAACGATGAGATATGTCTCTAGGGGTCCTAGAACCCCTAGGGACATATTCGAATGGGTAATATGGGTCAAAGGGGGTCATAGGGTGACCTATGACCCTCTTTGACCCATTAAATGATGACATATGTCCCTAGGGGTTCTAAGACCCCTAGGGACATATTCGAATAGGTCATATGGGTCAAAGGGGGTCATAGGGTGACCTATGACCTCTTTTGACCCATTAAACAATCACATATGTCTCTAGGGGTCCTAGGACCCCTAAGGGACATATTCGAATCATTTATATGGGTCAAAGGGGGTCATAGTTTGACGAATTAAATGATGACATATGTCTTTCGGGGTCTTAGAGCCCTTAGGGACATATTTGAATCATTCATATGGGTCAAAGGGGGTCATAGGTTGACCTATGACCCCCTTTGACCCATTAAACGATGACATATGTCTCTCGAGGTCCTAGAACCCCTAGAGACATATTCGAATCGTTCATATGGGTGAAAGGGGGTCATAGGGTGACCTATGACCCCCTTTGACCCATTAAACGATGACATATGTCTCTAGGGGTCCTGGAACCCCTAGGGACATATCTGAATCGTTCATATGGGTCAAAGGGGGTCATAAGGTGACCTATGACCCCCTTTGACCCATTAAATGATGACATATGTCCCTAGGGGTCCTAGGACCCCTAGGGACATATTCGAATGGATAATATGGGTCGAAAGGGGTCATAGGGTGACCTGTGACCTCCTTTGACCCATTAAACAAGAATATATGTCCCTAGGGGTCCTAAGACCCCTAGGGACATATTCAAATCATTCATATGGGTTAAAGGGGGTCATAGGTCACCCTATAACCCCCTTTGACTCATTAAAGGATGACATATATCTCTAGGGGTCCTAGGACATATTCGAATCATTCATATGGGTCAAAGGGGGTCATAGGTTATCTTATGACCCCCTTTGACCCATTAAACGATGACATATGTCCCTTGGGGTCTTAGGACCCCTAGGGACATATTTGAATCATTAATATGGGTCAAAGAGGGTCATTGAGTGACTTATGACCCCCTTTGACCCATTAAACGATGACATATGTCCCTAGGGGTCCTACCCATATGGACATATTCGAATCATTCATATGGTCAAAGGGAATCATATGGTGACATATGACCCCCTTTGACCCATTAAATGATGACATATGTCTCTAGGGGTCTTAAGACCCCTAAGGACATATTTGAATGGGTAATATGGGTCAAAAGCTGTCATAGGTCACCCTATGACCCCCTTTGACCCATTAAACGATCACATATGTCCCTAGGACCCTTAGGAACATATTTCAATCATTCATATGGATCAAAGGGGGTCATAGGGTGACCTATGACACCTTTTGACCCATTAAACAATGACATATGTCTCTAAGGATCCTAAGACAACTAGAGACATATTTGAATGGGTAATATGGGTCAACGGGGGTCATAGGGTGACCTATGACCCCCTTTGGCCCATTAAATGATGACATATGTCCCTAGAGGTCCTAAGACCTCTAAGGACATATTCGAATAGTCCATATGGGTCAAAGGAGGTCATAGTGTGACCTATGACCCTCTTTGACTGATTAAATGACAACATAAGTCTCTAGGGGTCCTAGGAACCCTAGGGACATATTTGAATGGGTAATATGAGTCAAAAGGGGTTATAGGTCAAAGGGTGACCTATGACCCCCTTTGACCCATATGAATGATGACATATGTCCCTAGGGGTCGTAGGACTCGTAAGGACATATTTGAATCATTCATATGGGTCAAAGGGGGTCATAGGTCACCTTTGACCCATTAAATGATGACATATGTCCCTAGAGGTCCTAGACCCCTAGGGACATATTCGAATGGGTCATATGGGTCAAAGGAGGTCATAGGGTGACCTATGAGCCCCTTTGACCAATTAAACGACAACATATGTCCCTAGGGGTCCTAGGACTGCTAGGGACATATTCGAATCATTCATATGGGTCAAAGGGGGTCATAGGGTGACTTATGACCCCCTTTGATACATTAAAGGATGACATAGACATATTCGAATCGTTCATACAGGTCAAAAGGAGGTATAGATCACCCTATGACCCTCTTTGACTCATTAAATGATGACATATGTCCCTAGGAGTCCTACGACCCCTAAGGACATATTCGAATCATTCATATGGGTCAAAGGGGGTCATAGGTCAGGGGGGTCATAGGGTGACCTATGACCCCCTTTGACCCATTAAATGATGACATATGTCTCTAGAGGTACTAATACCTCTAGGGACATATTCGAATGGGCCATATAGGTCAAATGGGGCCATAGGGTGACTTATGACCACCTTTGACCCATTAAATGATGACATATGTCCCTAGGGGTCTTAGGTCCCCTAGGGACATATTCTAATCATTCATATGGGTCAAAGCGGGTCATAGGGTGACTTATGACCCCCTTTGACCCATTAAATGACGACATATGTCCCTAAGGGTCCTAGGACCCATATGGACATATTTGAATCATTCATATGGTTGAAAGGGGGTCATAGGGTGACCTATGACCCCCTTTGACCCATTAAACGATGACATATGTCCCTTGGGGTCCTAGAACTCCTAAGGACATATTCGAATCATTCATATGGGTCAAAGGGGGTCATAGGATGACGTATGACCTCCTTTAACCCATTAAATGATGACATATGTCCCTAGGGGTCCTAGGACCCCTAAAGACATATTCAAATCGTTGATATGGATCAAAGGGGGTCATAAGGTGACTTATGATCCCTTTTGACTCATTAAATGACGACATATGTCCCTAGGGGTCCTAGGACCCCTAGGGACATATTTGAATCGTTGATATGGGTCAAAGGGGGTCATAGGGTGACGTATGACCCCCTTTGACCCATTAAACGATGACATATGTCGCTAGGGGTCCTAGGACCCCTAAGGACATATTCAAATCGTTCATATGAGTCAAAGGGGGTCATAGGGTGACCTATGACCCCCTTTGACCCATTAAATAATGACATATGTCCCTAGGGGTCCTAGGACCCCTAGAGACATATTCAAATGGGCCATATAGGTCAAAGGGGGTCATACGGTGACCTATAACCCCTTTTGACCCATTAAATGATGACATGTCCCTAGGGGTCCTAAGACCCCTAGGCACATATTCGAATCGTTCATATGGGTCAAAGGGGGTCATAGGGTGACTTATGACCCCCTTTGACCCATTAAACAATGACATATGTCTCTAGGGGTCCTAAGACCCCTAAATACATATTGGAATTGTTCAGGACCCCTAGGGACATATTCAAATCATTCATATGGGTCAAAGGGGGTCATAGGGTGACCTATGACCCCCTTTGACCCATTAAATAATGACATATGTCCTTAGGGGTCCTAGGACCCTTAGGGACATATTTGAATGGGCCATATGGGTAAAAGGGGGTCATAGGGTGACCTATGACCCCCTTTGACCCATTAAACGATGACATATATCCGTAGGGGTCCTAGGACCCTTAAAGACATATTCAAATCATTCATATGGTTCAAAAGGGGTCATAGGGTGACTTATGACCCCCTTTGACCCATTAAATGATGACATATGTCTCTAAGGGTCTTAGGATCCCTAGAGACATATTCGAATTGTTCATATGAGTCAAAGGGGGTCATAGGGTGACCTATGACCACCTTTGACCCATTAAACGACATATGTCCCTAGGGGTCCTAGGACCCCTAAGAACATATTTGAATCGTTCATATGGGTCAAATGGGGTCATAGGTCATTTTGACTCATTAAATGATGACATATGTTCCTAGGGGTCCTAAGAGCCCTAGGAACACATTCAAATGAGTCATATGGGTCAAAGGAGGTCATAGGGTGACCTATGACCCTCTTTGACCTGTTAAATAACGACATATGTTCCTAGAGGCCCTAGGACCCCTAGAGACATATTCAAATCGTTCATATGGGTCAAAAGGGGTCATAGGGTGACTTATGACCCCCTTTGACTCAGTAAACGATGACATATGTCCTTAGAGGACCCCTAAGGACATATTCAAATTGTTCATATGGGTCAAAGGGGGTCATAGGGTGACCTATGACCCCCTTTGACCCATTAAACGTTGTTCATATGGGTCAAAGCGGGTCATAGGGTGACCTATGACCCCCTTTGACCCATTAAATGATGACATATCTCCCTAGGGGTCTTAGGACCCCTAAGGACATATTCGAATCATTCATATGGACCCTTAAAGACATATTCGAATCGTTCATATGGGTCAAAAAGGGTCATAAGGTGACCTATAACCCCCTTTGACTCATTAAATGATGACATATGTCCCTAGGGGTCTTAGGACCCCTAAGGACATATTCGAATGAGCCATATGGGTGAAAAGGGGGCATACGGTGACCTATGACCCCCTTTGACCCATTAAACGATGACATGGCCCTAGGGGTCCTAGGAGCCCTAGAGACATATTTGAATCATTCATATGGGTCAAAGGGGGTCATATGGTGACTTATGACCCCCTTTGACCCATTAAACAATGACATGTCCCTAAGGGTCCTAGGACCCATAGGGACATATTTGAATCGTTCATATGGGTCAAAAGGGGTCACATGGTGACCTATGACCCCCTTTGACCCATTAAACGATGACATATGTCCCTAGGGGTCCTAGGACCCCTAAGGACATATTCTAATCATTCATATTAGTCAAAAGGGGTCATAGGGTGACCTATGACCCCCTTTGACCCATTAAAGGACGACATATGTCCCTAGGGGTCCTAAGTCCCCTACGAACATATTCAAATCGTTCATATGGGTCAAAGGGAGTCGTAGGGTGACTTATGACCCCCTTTGACCCATTAAATGATGACATATGTCCCTAGGGGTCTTAGGACCCCTAGGGACATATTTGAATTGTTCATATGGGTCAAAGGAGGTCATAGGGTGACCTATGACCCACTTTGACCCATTAAATGATGACATATGTCCTTAGGGGTCCTAGGACCCTTAGGGACATATTCGAATGGGTAATATGGGTGAAAGGGCCCTATGACCCTCTTTGACCCATTAAACGATGACATATGTCCCTAGGGGTCCTAAGACCCCTAGGGACATATTTGAATCATTCATATGGGTCAAAAGGGGTCGTAGTGTGACCTATGACCCTCTTTGACCCATTAAATGACAACATATGTCTCTAAGGGTCCTAGGACTCCTAGGGACATATTTGAATGAGTAATATGGGTCAAAGAGGGTCATAGGGTGACCTATGACCCTCTTTGACATATTAAATGATGACATATGTCCCTATGGGTCTTAGGACCCTTAAGGACATATTTGAATCATTTATATGGGTCAAAGGGAGCCATAGGGTGACCTATAACCCCATTTGACCTATTAAACGATGACATATGTCCTTAGGGGTCCTAGGACCCCTAGGGACATATTCAAATGGGCCATATGGGTCAAAGGGAGTCATAAGGTGACCTATGACCCCCTTTGACCCATTAAACAACAACATATGTCCTTAGGGGTCCTAGGACCCCTAGGAACATATTTGAATTGTTCATATGGGTCAAAGGGGGTCATAGGGTGACTTATGACCCCTTTTGATCCATTAAACGATGACATATGTTCCTAGGGGTCTTAGGACGCATAAGGACATATTCGAATCGTTCATATGGGTCAAAGGGGGTCATAGGGTAACCTATGACCCGTTTGACCCATTAAACGATGAGATATGTCCCTAAGGGTCTTAGGACCCCTAGGGACATATTCAAATGCGCCATATGGGTCAAAGGGGGTCATAGGGTGACCTATGATCCCCTTTGACCCATTAAATGATGACATATGTCCCTAGGGGTCCTAGGACCCCTAGTGACATATTCAAATCTTTCATATGGGTCAAAGGGGGTCATAGGATAACTTATGGCCCCCTATGATTCATTAAACAACGACATATGTCCTTAGGGGTCCTAGTACCCATAGGGACATATTTGAATTGTTCATATGGGTCAAAGGGGGTCATAGGGTGACCTATGACCCCGTTTGACCCATTAAACAATGACATTTGTCCCTAGGGGTCCTTGGACCCCTAAGGACATATTCAAATCGTTCATATGGGTCAAATGGGGTCATAGGGTGATCTATGACCCCCTTTGACCCATTAAACGACGACATATGTCCTTAGGGGTTCTAGGACCCCTAGGGACATATTTGAATGGGCCATATGAGTCAAAGGGGCTCATAGGGTGACCTATGACCCCCTTTGACCCATTAAATGATGACATATGTCCCTAGGGGTCCTAGGACACTTAGGGACATATTCGAATCATTCATATGGTTCAAAGGGGGTCATAGGGTGACTTGTGACCCCCTTTGACCCATTAAATGATGACATATGTTCCTAGGGGTCCTAGGACCCCTAGGGACATATTCGAATCGTTCATATGTATATGGGTTAAAAAATGAAAGGATATACATACATATATACATGCATGCATGCATGCATACATACATACATACATACATACATACATACATACATACATATATATATATATATACTATTTATACTATTTTATGATAATAATAATAATAATATAAATAAACACTAAATATTAATATTATTATATCTATAGTAATAATAATAATACTATTATAGCTATAATAATAATATATATATTAATACTATTATGGGTATAATAATAATATTGATACTATAGCTATATTAATACTATTATACTATTAGCTTAGTAATAAACCAAAGTCGGTTTCCCTCCAATGATTTTCATAATATTAATATAATTATGGCAAAGGAGGAAAATTATAGCAAGTTTTCCTCCCAAAAATTCACTTTGCAAAATCGGATATCCAATTTTACTGGCACCAATTTTCAATATTTTCTTAACCCTACAGACCTGACAACATCACTTTTTCATTTTTTTTTTCACGGGTTTTGCAAAAAGTTGCATTTTGGGGCCGAACCAATCGAAAAAATTTCAAAAATATAACCTTAGGTGTTTGAATTTGTCATCTGAATGGGTAGCAGCAGTCGTCGAAAGGATAAACGCAAAAGAAAGATATCCAATGAAGACATTGCGACATATAGGGAAAGGGACAAAATGGAACACCGAAGAAAAAGACAAGGTATGCTAAATATCAGTCAAGTTGACGATGAATTAATCGAAGGTGAAATCATAGAGTCAGATAATGAATATGTATAGTTGGGGAATAAAAATGTACCTATTGAAAACGATAATGCCGAAATTGAAAATTTGGAGAATGAAAATTTTGAAAAAGAAATGCCACCAAGTCATAATCTAAATTGCATAATTGACCATGTTGAAGATGACAATGCACAGAAACCTAATGCACAAGAACCTTACATATCTCCTAATTATAATCGACATGAAGGTTCTAAAACACCAAAATGGATAATTGAAATTGATGACATGATTAAACTACTAGTTTGGAAGGAAAAAAATCAGAAAGAACCATTCGGTTATGGGCTTCAAGACTATATCAGATGTTTTTTATCAACAAGACAGTGGTAGAGCAATGTCAACTTTTCATGAACTTATTAAAGATGCAAAAGATGAGACCTATGCTTTCCAAATTGAATATTCGTGTCAATAAAAAGTTGGAAAGAAATGCCATTATTGTGAAGAATCTTTTCAGTGCTCTCAATAGCATTGGGAAAAATAGTAGAGAGAAGGATAATAGAGCTGCTCGAAGGGTTATTACAACCTCTTTGGTAAGTCATCATTTGAGAAAGGGTAGATATATGAGACAAACTTGTATTGATTTGAATCTAAATCGTACTACTTTGAGAAGAGCACTTAGTCGATGAGAGAAAATTGATGATCCTCTTCAAAATGAAACATGAACATTTGGTGGGAGACTTCCACATTTTGATAAGAAGCTATCCGATGATGTGAAAGAAGAAATTACACAATTTTGGCACTCTAACTCATGAGTATCACCCAATGCTAAAGACGTCTTAAAGTTAAGAATTGGCATCAGAGACTGCACGCCACATCCTATACACCATTTGGAGGTAAGTCAAACTATGTTGTTCAAACAATTTAGAGAGAGTCATCCAAGTCTTCATATATCACAAAGGGCTTTTGAATCTTTGAAGAAATTTTATTGTGTGCCACTCAAAATTTGAAATACATGTTGTTGCAAATATCATGTTGAGTTTTCTATGCACCATGAACTATTACACTCCATCCGTTCTACTTTGCATAGTAAAGAAATGTTGAAGGATTGTGGGGCTAGTGGGCTTCCAAAATCACCAAGAGACTTGCTAGATCAACTCTTATGTCGTAGAGTTGATGGTTGTTCCTTTTATAGAAATGCTTGCTTAAATGAGAAGTGTTCATAATGTGGTGGCTTATCCAAGTTTGACACATGTTTCCACGAGGGGTGAGAACAAGATCTTGGAAAGACAATACTATAAAAAAGGGTATATGAAACGGTGAAATACACATTGAAGAGTGGGAGTGAGAACTCTAAATGTGAATTGGTTGGAAAAGATATCAGTGTGGCTAATTTTATTTCAAATTTTAAGGAAAATATTTTTTACAAGTCTGCAAGACATAGTCACAAGTCTCAGTGGTTGGGTCAAAAATTTAGAACGTGTAAGGAGACTTTTTCCATTGGCACTATTATATTAGTTGTTGATTTTGTTGAGAACTACACATTGCAACCTGAAAATGAGACACAATCTCAGTATTACAACTCCATTCATATTGCAATTTTTGTTCACATAACATATAGACATGCCCCTAATAGTGCGGAAGATAATCGAAAGATTATTAGAGAGTATCATTTTTTTATGAATGATGATAGATCTCACTCTCACGAGTTTGTGCAACATTGTTTCGAGAATTTTTTTGATTTCTTACATGAGCATGCAATTGCTATGGATAGACATATCATTTGGTCAGATAACTATACAGGTCAATTCAAGAATGCTTGCATGTTTTATTGGTTGTGTAGGATGCACGTAGAGAGAGGGGTGCCTCATATTTGGAGTTTTTTATAGTCCGTCCATGGACAAGGGGAACATGATGGAGCAGGGGCATGTGTGAAGAGAGCTCTAGTTAAGAAGCAACTGAAGATTTCAACAACAGAGCTTCTTGATGCTCGTAGCATTGTTGATTGGTGTCGTTTAGCATTATCACAGGGGGGGACTCTTGATTCAGTGGTCCACATGTTCTTTTGGTTGGTTGAGGAAGGGTCCATAGGTGATAGATCAGATTGTGCTATAGTGAGAGACTCATCAAAAATGCATTCATTTTGGAGCTCTGATTCTAGTACATGGACCATTTGAACACGACAACTAGCTTGTTTTTGTTGTACTTGTTTTCAGTGTGATTGGGATCACTGTGAGTCAAGTGAGTGGGTGGACACATGGGCTCCACACTATCTTACTCCATTGTCTATCATACCCTCTATAAAAAATGATGACATGGAAAGTTCACTTGAACATAACCATCTATCAGATCTACTTCAGCCAGGACATGTCTTTGCATTAGTTGCACCATAGGGGAATGATGAGAAATCTGATTATTGGTTAGCACATTGTGTAAGAGGTAAACAAAAACTTGCACAATTGATCACAGATAATGATGGATTAACATATCCTACTGGTTCAGTGGTTGTTGCTGGAACATGGCTGCAAACATACATGCTTAGAAGGAACACAATTCCTGCATTCGAAGACTATCAGAAGCACAAAGTAATTTTCATATATTCGCATCTTATTATAGCAACAAACATAAAGTTATTGAAGAATCAAGGAAGACCAAAAGTAAAAGAACTTTTTACTATTGCTAATGCTGATCATGAAGCCCTGTTGGAGACCCTAAAAAAGAGAGAGGACCCTATTGGAATACTCAACTAGGTATATATACTTCTTATGTTATTTTCTTCATAATGATTTAATAAATTGATGATTATCTTGTTTAATACAATAAGTTACTAATTTTTTTATGATATTGGAATGTAGGTACATCATGAAGAGTTGGAGGGGGGTGGTATTGGGGAGAATTTCTAAAATTTATGATGTATTATGATGTAAAATGTGTACTTTTTTTGTATATGGTTTTTGTATTTTGGTAGGTTCTTTGTAAGGAATTATAAGAGGAAGATATTGAACAAGTTCTTGCAAATCATATTTACATATGATACAAGGCTATAAGGACAATTTTAAGAGCATTTAAAACTATATGAAAGATAATTGCTTGCAGATATCTTATTACAAATTTGGTTTTTTCCTTATTTTACATAAAGCTGACATTATGATTATTAAAACTATTTTTATCAAACTAATCAAATAAGAAAAATCTAGAAAGTACAGATGAACAATTAGAATACTTGATTTCTTCCATTTTGCAACCAATCATGGCATTTGAAAGCATAAAGAGTCATAATATTGTATAATGTTTTGAAAGACTTTCATATTGAAAAGTTTTATGAAGCACATTTGGGATAAGCCATGAAATCCATGAAAGAAGATAGCATGTAGGATATGCAATTAAAGCCAATATGAAAGATAGCATATACATAATGACATGATATGAAGTTGGATATGAGGGCTATGAGTGAATGAGAAAGTAAAATAGGGAATCTCATGGATAAGATAGCCAATACATAAGGATAGCTCAAAATTGTCAAGATCAAAGAGGAAGAGGGAACATATGGATGATGAAAGAATTACACATGATGCATGTTTACCGGGTTTTCATCATGGTACTTATCCAAAGAGAAACAAGAAGTGGTTTTCACCATAGAATGAATTTATTTCTCTTTACTTCTTCTACCAAGGTGCCACAAATAATGGTTTTCACCCTGGCACATTTTTTATCTTCTTTTCTATTTTTTTTTTTTTTAGAAATAGGTCAACTCTTTTCAAGTTAGATAGTGTTCCTATAGGAAAGATAAGTTATGATAAGCCAAGACCATAGATACGTATGCTCAATGATGTTGATAGGGTGAAGGAAGTGAGATGATAGTAGGATAAGAGTTCATTCCTTGGTAGGATTGTATGAGTATGGATAGTAGGTAAGTGTAGCTTTGAAAACATTGCATAAGGGTAGGTGACAAAGTGGGGAAGATCAACATTTACACACACCTTGGAGGGTTTCCGAATGATGGAGGAATCATGGAGGAAATAGATCAAGGTTTAGATGTATGAGCTAGTAGGACAATGTTAGAAGAAGATTCAGTGGAATATTTGTAAGCTTTTGAGAAAGATGTTTGGAAGAAAATGGAGTGTAAACCTTTGGAATATTGAATGTCAACTAAGATTTATGTTCAATATTAAAGTCTTTCAAGAGAGACTTTGGAATCCATATAGCTTTAGATTTTTCTTTGAATACTTTATAACACATTTCTTCAATCATATTTTCTTTGATTTCTTTTTTTGAATAGTGAACCTTTGTGGTATCTTCAATATATTTTCATCAAGAACATCCAAATTTCTTCTAAAAGATTTGGGACTTATGGATGAATAAGGCTGATATGTCTGGTTTAGATGGTTGAGTGGACGGTTATTTTCTAGGATGAATGTCTTGTTGATCTTGAGGTACATTAGGAGAGCTAGAAGTAGAAAGTGTAGGAGAAGGTTTGAAGACCTCAGATTAGATGGATAAGGACCAAGAATAGAATTAGGAAATGCAAAGGGATAGTGACTAGGGATTTCAACATCTTTAGAGTGAGTAGCATGACCAAAGTCATCAATAGACTCATGAGTACCTTTTATACGAGAAAGACCTTTGATAGGAGTGTTTGAATCTTAAGCATAGTTTTGAAGTGGATATGGAGAATTAGAACATGAGGGGACACTTTGATCTTGACATGTTTCTTTATATAGCATAGAGAGATCACTTTTCCCATAAGTTTCAGTAAGCTCAATGGAGGTAGTGGAAATGGTATCATCATCATATGTACGAGGTGGGTAACACACAAGATATAGAAAGGTGAAATTTTGGATGAGATGAAAAGGTGTTTGATCTTGATCTTTATTTATATATTTTTCTTTTTGAGAGTCATCTTGATATGGAGCACCTTCTAAGGACAAGGGAAAATGTGAGGTGTGCATGATAGAATCTTAAAGCAATAATGTAGGATTAGCTAAAGTGGGCATAGTAATCATAGTATTGCATGAATGTTGGGGATCTTTAGTCTTAGTAGCATGGAAAAGGTTTGCAGACAAGTGAAGGTTAGCTTGATTTTCTTTTAGTTGTAGCCCTTGAGGGTACACATGGTCTATATGGAAAGAATTAGGTTCTTTGTTTGGTGGAGGCATTTTGGAAAGCTTTGACACTTTAAGAGGTTCATTAGTGTTATAAGAAGTGAAGGTGTCAAGGAAATCATCACTTGACATAGGTTCATCAACATGATCTTGTGACACATGAGTCATTAGAGGTATCAACAATCCCATCATAAATGAGATCTTGGATTTTATGTTTCAACACTATGGAATCTTTAGTTTTATGAAATTTTCTTCCATGGAAGTGGCAATAATGATAACATCTTGTGACACATGACTTGGTTGAAAAAGTTTGATAGTAATTGATAATATTGCAAGCTTTATGTTCAAAAGCAATTTTTTTTCCAAGAAAGATAGTGACACATGGAGTAGTCTTCAAAAAATCAAGCAAGGCACAAAGAAACCTTTCATGATACAAGTCAAAGGGGTCAACCTTTCTTGACAAATTTTCAAAATCTAACTCCTAATGGCTACAAGTCAGTGCCATTAGCTCCGAGTGGGTGGGTGAACCCTAGTGACACCCTTGATCCAACCATAGAGACCCTCTATCATTCATGGCCACCCCGTACCGAGGAGTCCCCAAGTTTCTCTAAGTGCATTTTGAGGTCGATCTTCTGAGGGTCATAACTCAGAGCTCGTGAGGGATATCGATAAACTATTGAATGCTACCGGATGCTGATGTTGAGGCCTAAAATAATCTATCTCATTTTTGAGAGATCACATTCTATTTGGATTCAACACAGCGATCTTGCTCGATGCCAAAACTCGCAGTGTGCCTCAGGTCATAGGTGCACCACAGTGTAACTTTGAAACTGCTAATCTTGGCATAAAATCATTAGTTCCATTAGCTCTAGATGGGTGGGTGAACCCTAGTCACACCCTTTTTTTGGCCACGAAGACCATCCATCATTTGCGGCCACCCCGTACCGAGGAGTCTCCAAGGTGCTCTAAGTGCATTTTGAGGTCGATCTTTCGAGGGTCATAACTCAGAGCTCGTGAGGGCTATCGATGAACTATCAAATGTTATAGGATGGTGATACTGAGGCCTAAAATAAACTATCTCATTTTCAAGAGATCACATTCCATTTGGATTCGACACATCGATCTCGCTCGATACCAAAACTCGCAATATGCCTCAGTTCATAGGTGCACCACAATGTAACTTTGAAATCGCTGATCTTGGCATCGAATCGTCAGTGCCATTAGCTTCAGATGGGGGGGGGGGGTGAACCCTAGTCACACATTTTTTTTGGCCATGGAGACCATCCATCATTTGCGGCCACCCCGTACCGAGGAGTCTCCAAGGTGCTCTAAGTGCATTTTGAGGCCGATCTTTCGAGGGTCATAACTCAGAGCTCATGAGGGCTATTGATGAATTGTCAAATGCTACAGGATGGTGATACTGAGGCCTAAAATAACCTATCTCCTTTTTGAGAGATCCCATTCCATTTGGATTCGGCACAGCGATCTCGCTCGATGCCAAAACTCGCAGTGTGCCTTAGTTCATAGGTGCACCACAACATAACTTTGAAACTGCTGATCTTGGCATTGAACCATTAGTGCCATTAGCTCTGGCTAGACAGGTGAACCCTAGTCACACCCTTGTTCCAGCCACAAAGACTATCCATCATTTGCAGCCACCCCGTACCAAGGAGTCTCCAAGGTGCTCTAAGTGCATTTTGAGGTCAATCTTTTGAGGGTGATAACTTAGAGCTCGTGAGGGCTATTAATGAACCATTAGAGGATACAAGTTTGTAAGAAGTAGTGGCTTAGTGTTTTTGCTAAAATAAGTTAGTGGGAAGGCTTTATTAGAGGGTCTTGGCCAAACTAGTGGGGTGTCTACCCACTCTCTAATTTTAGAGACAATTAAGTTTTGGAGGGAGATTAGGGGAGCTCTACTACAAATATCCTTACCCTAGCTTGGACCAAGGTTCATATCTCAAACTTGCTTCTTTTCCATTTCTTTCTTTTAGCATGGTTAAGCAAATATGCAAGTGTGGAGTATATCAATGGAGTATGCATTGCATTGCATTCTGGAGTAGCATTCATGTGAGTGCTTGAATGGTGTTCATTTTATGTAGATTAGTGTGACACCATTGTGCATCTTGTTGTACTGTGTGGAGTATTGTGAGTATGAGGTTTGTATTTCCTCTATTTCCTTGTTGTATTATGGGTGTTGATATTGTGTTGTGAAAATGTGATGTGCTCTTGAAAATTTCTTGTTTTATTTCTACTTGGTTTTGTTTTCTTGTTTTGTGCTTGAGTGTTGTTATGGGCATGGGACTTACACTAACCCTTGTGGGAAGGGAAGATAAGTCTAGGGTGAAGGGCTTAAGTTGGGTTCAAAAAATGTATTGAGAACCTTGGAGTATGGGCTCCATTGTATGCCATAACCATTCATATCTTGCTGGGGGTGATAAGGAAAGTATGGTGTAGAAAGGAAGTTTGAGGAGTTATAGCTGATGGTAGTGGGTTTGGAGGAGGAAATGTGGAGGCCACAAGAGGGCATTAAATTTTTGATTTATGATAGCCCCGAGAGGGCATGAAATTTTCTCAATTATGATAGCCCTGAGAGGGAAAGAAAATTGTTTATTGCAGATATGGTTTGGTATGGCAAGTCTCCATTTTAGAACACACCTTCAACCTATGTTTATGGTTCCATCTATGAGGCCATTGTGAAATAGCCTTGGGGAGAAATTGTTCAAGTTTGAAATGTAATGTTTATGCATTGAAATATTGTATGTGTATCCCAGTTTGAGCCTTGTTCCCTAGCGCGAGGGTGGTCTCTTTGAGGCCTATGGTTGGGTGGAAAGCACCCATGGTCCTTGTTATTTTGTTGTGTTACATATGCAGATTTGTGTCCAAGGGAGCAATGGAAATGGCTTGGAATGATCATCTTGCAGATGTATGTTGGATGAGAAAACTTGACATTGTGCCCTCATTTGTGAAGGAGGATTCACCAACTTGTTCATGTTCTCAACGATCATGTTGGAAAATGTTCATGCTACTCATTGTCCATATCTTTCAATTTTCATGTTCCTTATGATTTTGAAAAGTCCCTTATGTTGCCCCATTGTGATGGAAGGATATTGTATCATTGTTACCTAATGTACGTGTAGAGGAAATAATTGATAAGGTTGTATATGCATGTTTCATTTGGAGTTTATATTATTATAAAAGCATTGGTATGAGTCAAAGATTTTCTTTGACATCATTGTTATCATTTGAAAATGTGAAAGAAAGTTTTCTCCTTGTGGTATTGTAAATGACTAGTTGATAATAACAATCCATAGATGTTATGTGATACCATTGATTGTATAAATTTAAAACTTAGTAGATTGCTTACAATCTTGTTATGCACTCAATAATTTGGAAGGAAAATTTTATGTTCATATCACGTGCATGGATAACATTGATTTTAATTACCAAGCTTAATGCAATTCTAAGCAAGGAAATCATCAAATTAATTTCATGATATAACAAAATGAAGTTTGTTGTAAGAGAAGACATAATAAAATCTATGAGATACATTGCTGTAGGCATGCATTTTCCTCTCTAGAAAATGTATGGTAAAGGAAAATAAATCCCTTCCTTAATACAGAGCAATAAAATATTAAAGAATATTCCCAAATTCTAGACTGCTATCCAATAAAAATAAAAATAAAAATAGCATATAGAGACTAATGAGTGTCCTAGACTAATATATTTCCGAAGTGATAGAATGGTACACATTACAATCTTGTGACCTCTAAGCCACATCCAACACTCAAATAATAAATTAGTAATTAAATAAATAAAGGCATATTAGTGTGCATGTTAGAGAATATGAAAAATTTAAATATTTAACTCAAAAATAAAATAAAAGCCAAGATTGATCTTGACCGCCCTTCTAGAGTAGCCCCCAACATTTCCTAAGCCATCATAATGCAAAAAGTTTTCTCCACTCCCCAAGGCGTATTGTTAAATCTGACATTCATTCTGACATGTCATGTCAAAACTTTTATCCTTGAGCTTGCCTCCTTGAAAAGGGGTTTCATCCCCATTAATATACTTGGGTGCATAGGAGAAAGGGTTTATGTCACATCCTTGTCTTATGCACTAGTTGTCCCCTCCTTGCAGCAGTGGTCACGTGTTCCCAAGCATAGGTAGTCGACTTGAAATTTCTTGCAGCAGTGGTCACGTGTTCCCAAGCATAGGTAGTTGACTTGAAATTAAGGGGGAGTGGGATAGCAATCCCAAGGGATTTGTACTTAGGAGAATGTCAAGTTGACATTTAATATGACTTTTTCACATTAGGATTGTTGATTGGAGGGATGGGAAAAAGATGTCCTAAGGCTTGGATTAGTCAAAATTTTGCACATGACCCATGTGGGACCTTGTGGGGACCACGTGTAGGAAGAAATGTGGCCTTGGTAAGAGTTAGGGAATGATGAGGATTTAAGATAGATAGGAGATTCACCCTTTAGATTTGTTTTTATTTTTATCAGATAATTATTTGATCATTTCAAGTCTTGAATAGAGGATAATGACACTTAGTATATTTGAGCTTAGTTTAAGGGTAATGTTTATATCAAGGGGCTCATTTAGAAACATGTAACAATTAAACCATATGGTAATGGAAAAGCTCAATATAGGAAAATAAATTAAATGAAATAAATAAGTTTACGAGAATGCATATATAATTGAACATGATGTTAAGTATAGAGGGTTTAATTAAATTAGTGTTAAGACTACAAATTACGATAGTTGGATGTAGATATAATAGGGTTAATATGAAGTAAGTTGTCAAGATGATGGGATTGGAGAATCAAGGATAAGGATGGATGGTGGATTAAAATAATAACTCAAATCTAGTTTTATCTAGTCAATAAAGCACATTGATAGATAAGAGTTACTACATAGAATTGAATGCATGACAAACCTGTGTAGATGTTGGATTTAATGTCAAGTGAATTTTATATTTGGCTTGAGGGAATGTTAGTTAGATAATGAATGTTTTGGATTCGATTGAAGATATTAGTAGAATATCAAAGTCGATAGAATATATATACAAATTTGAAAATGTAGTGTAGGAATAAATCATTAGTTAGCTAGTATGTAATAAGGGTCAATAGGCATGTCATTAGAGGTAGCTCGTCAGCTCATGTACCCTATGTATAATTAATGATAATATGATTCATGTACACCACATTTTACTATGTTAGTTGCATGAAATGATGAATAAATATATGTCAGAATGACAAGGTATGTTATATACAAACCTTATTTATACACTTGCACCTAATCCTTGCATAAACAATTCATCTAACGAATTTAAATTGACACACTCAATATGATGGTGTAGTAGGATATGTTTAAATACTAATCGTGAATTATTATTAAGTAATTTGAATTGGCCCTTAGACTTACTAAGAGTTCCTCATTTTATGTGCTTACTAATTTATACTATGAAACTACTTTGAATCTTAACATGCTTTGATAATAAAAACATTGATAGTGAGAAAGTGAGCTTATTGTGAATAATTAGATGTAATAATGTAAAAATTAAATGTAATAGTATAGTAATTATAGTAATTAAAATAGTAAATGTAAAAGCATGGCAATGTGTCTAGATTAGTTAGTAGTTGATGAGTTAGATAGTTAGTAACTATCTTTTGTTAGAGTGAGTTTAATTTATGTATTGAAATAGTAATTTTTGTGTTTAGGAAACTATAGTGAGTGCTATTTTGGTGAGGAAGCAATGTTGATAGAATGCATAAGGATGACTAAATAGAGTAAAGAGGGAGAAAATGACTCAGTATTGGTCCAATCTTTGAGAGGACCTGTAACCAGTAAGATATGGATGCAAGCACATGATACACATTTGGCACATAAAACAAATTGTTTATTCAATAAGTTGTGTATAGTATGTGTTGAATGATGGATACTATCAATACAAGTGGACCCTTCTCCATCATGTAGACTTCGAAGCTACCTTTGGGGCATATATTTTCTAATTTCCAATGGTTAGATCCGATATAGTGTGGTAGATAAGTGTACATTTTCTTATTTGAATAAGGGTGCTCATGTGATGAGTACTAAATCTAAATTCTCTAGATACATGTGTTTAATCGATTAAGATATATTACACTTCCACACCATATAGTAATTGTCACATTAATATATATTGTAATGATTAATGAATGTGTGTACATTGGTAATGAGAATAATAAGTAATTATGATCCCCTTCCCTTACATGCTAGAATCATGACCTAGTCCATATGATACAACTGACAGACCCTAATAGAATATTAGTATCAGAGGCTTGTTAGGATATGAATTACCTCACTAATTTATGAGTGTTGTATCTTGAACTTGCTCTTTTGACTCGTGATGCTAACTTGAACTAAACTGTCATTCAATCTATTTGAAAACCACCTATGACTAAAATGTTACAACCGGATGACACTATCCACATGAGTCTTGAACTCCTATTCAATGATAACATTGTTTTACAATATGTAATTTCTTATGTGACATCATAAGCTACAAAAAAAAAAAAAAATTTGTTGTGTTTTTACTAGTAAAATTTAGGGCATGACACATGATCCACGATAAATTGAACAATACTAGATACTAAATTAATATGTATATCATTGTGCACATAAATGACAAAAATATATATCAAAATACATGTATCCATAGACAAAATTTTACACAAATATATATCAAAGATCATGTATCCATAGACAAAGTACTCAAATATATATCAAAATACATAGATCCATATACAAAATGTGGCTGATCATGCCATCAGAATGTGTATAATATCAATGTTTCTATATACAATGTGGCATATAGCATCTCAAAAAATGTCTCATGATGCATCATACAAAAACTATACTATCCTAGGGTGCTGGTGGATGATCAAAATGCAGCCTCTTCGCTGCACTAGGTGGATCGACTGCCTCCTACATAAACAAAAAAGAAAAACCCAAAGTTAGACTACTAAATTTATATGATTCTACGTATCTAACATTGAATTACTCAAATGCATAATGATCTTTTTTGTAATGGAGATTAATACTATCAAAATTTCATAATAAATACCTCTCTTGTCGACCTCTTGCGCCAGTCAGGAGTCCTCTCGTATGCCCTCGGCAATACTGGTATCTCTCTGATTGTGGGTTGTATATGTTCAAATACCTTTGTCAGATGAATCTAAAATTTAAACTATAACATTATAATTCATAGCATGCTAAATTTATAACATATTTAATCATGAATTCAAACAACAACTTACTATTGTAGGCTCCTCCTTAAGAGTGAGTGGCTGCATTATCAAATCTACATAACTATCCTGTCAAACCTCATGTGCACTAGGAGTCTCCTATGAGATACAAAATAGTAGTTGTTAATATCACGGAAATCAGTTTTGAATTTATTTATGAAGATAAAGATAATAAAAAATAAATGATACTTATACATACAATGGGGTTCTCAGTGTGAATGGAAATCCCTGATGGTCTACGATGCAAAATCCGTATAGGCTCATCACCAGTAGCGATGCCCTATATACAATAAAGAATGTAATTAAATGGGATTACCAATAACATTTTACAAGAATGCATTGATATTTAATCAAATAGAAAGTGCCTAATTACCTTTCCTTTGTCAGTGTGTGCTGGCTCACCCTCTGCACTTTGTCCCTCTAGGACAGGTGCTACCTGCAAGATAAAAGAAAGATTAGCAACCATATATGCTACAATATCAAATAGAAAAAAAAATGTGAACACAACATAATGTACCGTAGATGTCTCAAGGCCAAATGAAATGGCCGAGAGCATGGCATCATCAATCTATCTGAGCTCCTCCTCGGTCATCAACTAAATGTGAATGAAGATCACATACATATAAAAGTCAATATGGCTTAAAAATTAAAATTACTCTATTATAAAAATTAACTTTAAATCACATATTTCATAACAAAAATATATATACACGTATCAACACCGAAGGAGTCCATGCCTCTGCATTCCCCTCCTCTCTCACATCAAGGTCTGTAGCCTTTGCGTGTGTGTCTGGTGTATCCTTGTCTAATACAAAATGATACTCAAGAAGATCACCTATGGGACCCAAGAAAATATTCTTGCACATAATGCAAGTGTGAGGCACACAAACATGTGATGAGCTAGCCGATGATGAACTGGCACCAACATCATCAACACGAGGAGGTAGGATTGACCTAGCCTAAGATATCATTATGCTACTTAGCCTATGAATGGCTTTGATAGTCTAAGAGCTAGCCTCTATCATAATATCTGGATGTTGCACTCGAGGAGGAGGGGAGATATCAGGTGGGGGGACAAAAGTGCCAGCTTTCTTCTGCTAGGAAGAGGGTCTATCTTGAGGAGCTCCTAGTCCTAAGCCCATGTTGGGCTTCATGCTCCAATAGTTCACTTTAAGTTTCAACACAAATTCAGCATATAATTTTCTAAGGAAATAAAATGGTATGTCTAAATTTCCATGTGGAGGGGTATCAAAGATCATCCACCAACGATCCCAAAATTTTGCACGTATGGCATCATTTGTGCACCATTTAATTGATAGTTTGGATTTTTTTGGGTCAACTGGTAAACCCATTTTCGGGTTCGCAAAAAGGTTGGCCAAATTATCTTTGCTTATGTTGAGGGCTGCAACCTCATCATAATCCAAACCATCATCAAACATCTCATGCATTTGATCACACCAATGAAAAGCGACATTTTGTTGGTTTGTAAGGGTTTCAATGTTATCCACTATGGTGTTTAACGTGGATAACATAGGAGCCAATGCGGGTACATTATTATATGTTCTATGCAAACCTCTCAACTTGGTGAGACTTTCATTTATCAAATCTTCGATTCGAGGAGGGTTTTGAGGGGGTAGAGGATCATTTGGTGGACGGTTTTGTGGGGGTATTGGATCGTTTGGCGAGGGGTTAAGAGGAATATTATTCCCTACCTTAGTGTCATCATTCTAATCAGCCATTCCTATTGAATTGCAAAATGTAATACATATTGAAAAAAATTTAATTTTAACCTTTTTTTTCAAAAAAACCCTAGATTCAACTAAAACAAAAAAAATCATTCTAAAATCTATCAAATTTAGATTAAAAATTAATTTAAAAAACAAAAAAAACTTACCTTAATATCCGATATTCGATTTTGTATCTGATATTTAGTCGCATGCTAATACTGGCCCATGAAATGTGAGAAATAAGGGTTCGCGGGTCTGTTCTTTTTTTTAATGTATGCTACAGGTATCGAATATTCGATACTATATCGAATATCCAATATTGGATTGGATATCCGATTGCACCCATATCTTATATTTTATATATAAGATATATAACATATTTTATATTTTATATATAGCTTTGAAATATTATAATATATATATATTATAATATTAAATATTATATTATATTATTATAATATAATATTATACGATTATAATATAATGTTTTTATATTATAATAATAATAATGTAATATAATTATCGGATATCCGATATTAGATCGGATATCTGATATGGCTCAGCCTTTCCTCCAGGCTTGGTACCTGGATAGGTGAAAAAAAGTCAGAGCAAATTTTGAAGCGCTTTTAGACGTGTTCAAACTCTATTTTTTTCACATTGCCACTTTTTGGCACACCATGATCCTGCACATATCCACAACTAACAATATGAAAGAACATCTAATGAATAGTATCCACTACACATGTCATACAGTATGTGAAAATAGATACAAGTACATCAATATACAATATAATAGCATGTAGGATCTCAAAACACATGATGCATAGATACATCAAATGAATAGAAGTCTTTAACATCAGAGGAAGAATGATAATGTTACCACTGTATCAAGGAGCATCCAACATTTGTCAATCTAGGGGGGACCCAAATGTTAAGAATACACTACTTCCCAATTGTGTGGTCGCCTAATTAGGCTCCCACTCTCACCATGCAGGAGAGATAATATATGATCCACACATAGATAATCAATCATAAAATAATCCTAGGCAAGGAATCATAATAGATAAAACTACCTCAAGGGTATCACAAACTACTCAAGAAGAAGAGAAAATCAAAATCGAAAGGACACACATTCCAATACTAACACCACATACTAATTCAACATACAAATACTAAGACAAAAAATATACAACCACCTTGAAATCAATGTCAAGTGTCACAAGAATAAGGACCAATAGATAACAAATGTCATCAATAAAAATAAACTACCAATCACTAAATCCAACAATAAAAACACCACTAATGAATAACTGATCATTCATCAATAAAAGTCAACTATCAATAATAAATGACATACAATCAATGAGTAACAACTCACAATAAATACATCATCAAAACTAATATCCAATAAGTACACCACTAGAGGAAAATACATTAAAAAACCATGAAGGAGACTCATGCTACATACTATGGAGTGTCATCACATGAGCCAACTCTAAGATTACCCTGGTAGTCTCTCAAGACCTTGGCCCCCTACTGACTCTGTGAAACCAAAATAACCTCTCGTAATTATGAGAAAACTAATCAACCTCTCAAGGTATCATCTCCATCTCATCCTTAGTCTATACAAGCACTTAAGGCATGGATGAGAAAAAATTTCTAACTTATGTTTTTAATGTATCTCAAGAAAAAAGGCTAGGCAAGATATTTTAATTACTATATTATCACTTGTTACACAACTTACAATGAGTTACCTTGGCAACCATTTTGGGCCCCGGCCCCATTGCAAGCCACTCCCATAGACATGCACCTAGACTACCTTTTCAAAAATCAAAAACCACAATAGTGTCCCATATGACAAGAGTAATATTGATCGAATTTGGTTCTTTAATAGGCAACCCAAAAAATAGCATTGCTTCTCGAAACCCAAGTTCTCATAAATGCTCAATAGCATAAAGCTCATAAAACATAAATCTCAATTTAAATCATAAAGTTCATCATGACATCTAGTCAAATAATCATAAAAGAAATCTCAAAAACCCCCTCTAATTCACATCCTAACTTGGTCAACTAAACAACCCACAAAGAAAAACCATCATGAAAATAAACATCATAAGACTATAAATAGAATATTAGAAAACACAATTTTTAGCCACGTGATTTAATTCTACCAATTTTTCTTGTTTAGTTTGGGTCATAAAGATGTGTTTAGAAATAAAGTAAGAATACACATGTCAATATAAATTATTATGCTAATATACTTATTTAAAATAATAAGTATTTAAATATCCAATCTTTTTGTGCATATAAAATTTCATGCAATATTATCATATTATTAATTTAAATAGTCTTAAATCGTAAATGATTTAATTAATAATATAGATGTATATTATTATATTTAAATATTGATGTTAATTTCAATTTCTAAAATATTAATATGACTTCTATTTAACTATAATATTAATATTTACTTTTCTTTTAATTCATGATGCAACTAGAGATAAAATTATAAATTTAATTTAATTATTTATAATTTCTCTCATAAAGTCAAATAATTATTAACTAGATGATTACAAAGTGAACTCTACCACAACTTCTCTTAAAATATAATAAAATTATAAAAAAATATTTATTAACTACCCTCTTGCACTAATAATTATAAAATTATTTATATGCAACTAAGAGTTTAGTTAGACTTAAATAATCACTAATACTGACTAATACTAACATTCACTTTATAACTAAATGTTAGTATTAGTGATTATTTAAGTCTAACTAAACTCCTAGTTGCATATAAATGATTTTATAATTATTAGTGCAACAGGGAAGTTAATAAATAATTTTTTATAATTTTATTATATTTTAAGAGAAGTTGTGGTAGAGTTCCATTTGTAATCATCTAGTTAATAATTATTTGACTTTATGAGAAAAATTATAAATAATTTAATTAAATTAATAATTTTATCTCTAGTTGCATTATGAATTAAAAGAAAAGTAAATATTAATATTATAGTTAAATAGAAGTCATATTAATATTTTAGAAATTGAAATTAATATCAATATTTAAATATAATAATATACATCTATATTATTAATTAAATCATTTTATGATTTAAGATTATTTAAATTAATAATATGATAATATTGCATGATATTTTATATGCACAAAAAAGATTGGATATTTAAATACTTATTATTTTAAATAAGTATATTAGCATAATAATTTATATTGACATGTGTATTCTTATTTTATTTTTAAACACATCCTTATGACCCAAACTAAACAAGAGAAATTGGTGGAATCAAATCACGTGGCTAAAAACTATGTGTTTTCTAATATTCTATTTATAGTTTTATGATGTTTATTAATTTTAAAATTTAATAAACTATAATTATTATTATTTTTTAAAAAAATAAATCTAAAAATTAAATTATATAAAATAAAAATACACATGAAATTAGTACTTTTGCATGTCTTTGATCTCTCAAATCATGTAAGCGTACTATACTTAGTTTTTTCTATTTTTAGCATATTTTTTTTCACATGCATGTAACCATACTATACTTAGCTTTCTATTTTTAGCATATTTGTTTTTACATGCATGCAACCTCATTATACTTAGCTTTCTATTTTAACCATATTTGTTTTCACATGCATGTATACGTTTAATTGTAGTGTGCTTTCCTTTCAATTAATCTTTTGCTTTCCAAATAAATATTGCAATTAAATTATTTTAAATGTAAGAAGAATATTCATCTATATATAGGTAATTCATAATAATCACATAGTTCTAGTGACAAATTTAATGTTGAAACTCTAATTGTTCAATTTATTATTTTCTTTCAATTTTCAATAATCAAATTTTTTATTATATTAGAAAGGGGTTTATAAGAACATAGTCATAATGATTTTCTATAGTTTTTCTATAATTTTTCTTAGTCAAGTTTTCTTGATTAATAAGTTTTTCTTTTTCAAAATTTACAACATAATTCTTTATTCAACAATCAATATAGTAAATTAATAAGCAATATGCAAACATCTAGGAAGACATGAAGTAGACAGATGTTTCAATAAAATTTCACAATAGGTTTTCAAACCCCACCTCAAAGCCACAGCTAAAATCTAAGACAATATGTGAATACATGCAAATCCATATCCTCTAAAACTTTCAACAATTCTTTTGATCCAATTCTGAATTTTCACTCCTAAAACCTCAAAACCAAAGCTAAAATCTGAGATAATTTGTGAGTGCATGGAAATTCCAAACCCTCTAAAACTCTCAACAATTCTTTTAATCCAATTCCAAATTTTACTCTCCAAACTTGTGTAATTGCAAAATGAGCTCTAGATCTCTGATAAAGAGTCCTCCCCTAAATTGGGGCTTTGATTATGCAATCATGAGAGGGAACTCATTGATCAATTATTGTTTATTACTTTATTACCTTTTACCTTTACAGGCACAACTCTTTTAGATATTTAATTACAAAATATCTTAATTTAAATAATTAGCTTTCACTCTTTAATTAATTTTTAAAACATTTTTAATAAAGCATTTATTAATTTAATTAATAACATTATTTAGAATTTATTATTAAAATAAAACTCCTAAATAATTATCATAAAATTAAATAAATATAACTACTCCACAATTAAAACTATAACTTTAACTTTAAATTTTATTTATTTTTATTTTATTTTCCTCCAATTTATATTATTAAGTACAAGCACTAAGTAAAGCATAGTTTATTATTTAAATTAATAATAATAATCAAAGCTCGTTGTTTAAATGTAACTCTAATTTAATTATATTAGATGGAGGAAACTTTGTAGTTAAGCATGCTCAGGCTGGAGTAGTACTATGATGGGTGACCTCCCAAGAAGTCCTGGTGCTTCACCCCTATGAGCATCACCTAGATCTAATTAGTGTTAAGTGTTCCATTTATTTTCATGAGAGATGGATTCATGTTGAATCACTACTAATGAAACATGGGTCAATGAGTTTGACTCAGAATCACACAGTTAAATCATGATAGCAATATCACAATTTGACTTGTTGTGGAAATTATCTCCTACTTATTATTAGATAAATAATTATAATAAAGCAATATTAAATCTTTAATATTTTAATATTTTGATTATCTTTTTGTCCAACTTCTTAAATTAGACTTTTAAATTAAATCTTTTAAACTAAAGTACATATTTAATTAAATATCATCATATTCTAATTTCTTTTAAGCCAATTTTTTAAATTTAGACTTCTAAATTAAGACTTTTATATTAAAGAACATATTTAATTTATTTTTTAATCAATTAAATATTCTCATATTTTAATATTTTCTTTTTAATCAAATAATATTTAATTATATGATTAACCCAACTATTATAATTAGATCATTTACCAAATATAGTGAAATCCACATAAAAGCAACATTACCAAAACAGACCAAAACTCAAAATCAAACAACATAGACAAAGATAAACTCATGGGTTTAAAAAGGGTGGAGAGTCAAATACATGTCCTCCTTCTCAGGACAAGTAATCAGGCTATGGTTGGGATTGGACCTGAACATTATCTCCCCATTCTTACTATTAAGTTATTGTGATAGGGCATGCTCATCCTGGCAATTTAGGAAAGTCGATGTATGGTATCTACATTTTGCATAAAAGACAAGCATGTACATGTATATAAATATATCTAAACTAACCAAGCAATAATAGGGAGTGGTACATCATGTAGATCTCGACTAGTAGGTGACCACGACTCCCTCCCCTAACCACATCAAACACGACAAACAAAAAGATAAAATAAACACATGCACCATACACATGCAAGTATGGGGTAAGTACCATAATAATTATAAGTCAAACATCAAATGCTCAAATAAAATAATGCATTGTTATGAATATGAAGTAATCATCATTAAAGCATCATCTGACATTGTTATGAAAGAAATCACATTTATTAAATATGAATCATTAAAGCATCATTAATGCACCAGTAACCATAATCATTATGGGAGTTGGATAGTTATGGAGGATTTCAATATAGCTTTAAAAGAAGCTGAAAAACGGGGAGGCAGTCAAACAAATTTGGATAATAGATTAGATTTAATGGACTTTATTGATAATCATCTTCTTCATGATCTTGATTTGCATGGGGTTGAGTATACCTGGACTAACAAAAGAACTGAAAATGATCTTATATAGGTTAGATTGGACTGAGCACTTATTAACAGTGATTGGCTCCTAAAATAAAAATGTTCTCTTCATGCTCAAGTCTGATTGGGATCGGACCATTATCTTATTTTCTTAGTGGCTGATATGCTTAACTATAAGAGAAACTTCTCATTCATATTTGAAAAAATGTGGACTCTTCACCCAGACCTAGAGAATCTCATTAAGAGTGGTGGGGTATAATGGTGGAAGGTACAACTATGTTCAAAGTTGTAGCTAAATTGAAAAATGTCAAGAAAAACATTAAAAAATGGAATAAAGAAACCTTTGGCAATATTTTTGAAAATAAAAGGAAGATTATAGAGGAACTAAAAGAAATACAGTATAGAATTCAGGTTGATGGATATGAGGCTATCTCTAGGGAGGAGGAAAGTGTTAAACTGGTGGAGATTCATGACATCATTACCAAGGAGGAAATGTATTGGAGGCAACAATCTAGAAAAGAAAAATTGAAGGAAGGAGATTGGAATACTAAGTATTTTCATTTGATTACTTTGAAGCATAGGATGGCTAATAGAATTTCTAAACTCAATATGGCAAAGGGACTCACTAAGAATGAGGAGACTATTAAAAGGGAGGTAGTGGAGTTTTTTAGTAATTTACTTCATGGCGACCCGAATTTGGATGTGGCTAAGCAGAATTTGTTTCTTGATTGCATTCCTAATTGCATCTTTGAAGATCAGAATAAATCTCTTACCTCTATCCCTTCTTATGAAGAGATTTCTAAGGTTTTCTTCTCTTTTGATGGAGATAAAGCCCTAGGGCCTAATGGATTCCCTTTCTTGTCTTTTCACAAGTACTAGAATATCATTGGTTCTGATGTCTGTAATGGGGTTAAGGAGTTCTTTGGATCTAGAAATATTCTCAAAGAAGTGAATGGTACCTTCATTGCTCTTATCCTGAAGAAGCTAGGAGCCGACAGTTTGGATCAGTTCCAACCTATTAGCCTTTGTAATTCCTTTTATAAGGTTATTTCTAAAGTGCTGACCCTTAGAATTCTACCTCTTCTTCCTTCTATTATTTCTAGATAGAAAAATGGGTTTGTTCTTAGTAGACAAATTTTGGATTCCATCATTATAGTTCATGAAAATATTCACTCTCTTTTGTTGTCTAAGAAAGAAGGGTTTCTTCTTAAGCTAAACCTTTCTAAAGCATATGATAGAGTGGAATGGACTTTTTTTTCTTTGAGGTCTTGAAGCATTTGGGCTCAATAAGAGATTCAAGGATCTGATCTTTATGTTGGTTTCTTCTGCCTCTTTTCCAGTGCTTGTTAATGGATCTCCTACCCCTTTCTTCAAGGCATCTAGAGGTCTCAAACAGGGTGACCCCATCTCTCCTATTCTCTTTATTCTCTTGGTTGAATGCTTGGAGAGATTTGTGGAAAATATGGTGAGGAGGAGGGACTTTGTGGGCCTAAATCCATCCTCTACTGCTATGATTTTCTCTCATTAACAATTTGTTGATGACTCTATTGTGATGGGAGAGGCCTCCATTAGAAATGCAAGGAATATTAAATTTTCCATGGAGGATTATAGGTGAGCCTTAGGACAAGTTATTAACTAGAACAAAAGTGTGATTCATCTCATTAATGTCAATGAGGTAAGACAAAATAAAATCAAAAGGATTATTGGTTGTGAAATTGGTTCTCTTCTTGGCCCTCATTTGGGACTACTTCCGTGTCTGGACCCCCTAGAAAGTTTTTGGATTTCACTGATTGATAAAATTCACATGAAGCTTGTTGAGTGGAAAGGTTCCCTTCTTAGTCAAGCTAGAAAGGTTATTATTTTGAAATCTATCCTTTAGATTTTTCCGCTTTATGCTTTGAGTATATTCAAAATTCCTCAAAAGTTTACTCTTGCTATTGAAAAAATTCAAAAGCTCTTCTTATGGACAAGAATAGAGATTAAAAAAAGGTTACCTCTAATTGCTTGGGAGAAAGTTTGCATGCCCCTTAATAAGGGAGGACTTGGATTGAGAAGATTACAACTATGAATGAATTCTTATTGGGTAAATTATTATGGAGATGGTGTAAGGAGGAAGGGGAATGGAGGAACATTTTGGTTGACAAATATAATAGGGAGAATAATAATTTTAATCAATTCCTTCATATTGATATGGTGCAAGGGGGATCTATGATCTGGAAAAATGCTTAAAAATATAAACACATAATAAAGAAAGGGGTTAGATGGAAGGTGGGCAATGGAAGGACAATTCTTTTTTGGGAGGACACTTGGATCTTGGATCACCCACTTTGTGTGGATCCAAGATGGAGCAATGTAAGAATCTTATTGGTATTTTTATGGTGGATTATTGGAAGAATGATGTGTGGTTTCACCTCAAAAGGGTGAATGAAAATTTGGTTGACCTTAACAAGTGTCTGAATGTTGTCTTTTTGAATCAAAAAGAGGATGATCTAATATGGAAGTTTGATTCTAGTGGAATGTTCTCTATCTCCTCAGCCTATGTTAATTCTTTTGCTATGGACCATGAACTGTGTTGGGCTAAGGCTTGGGTGAAAGGTATGACACCTAAAATTAATAATTTCTTTTGGATTTTTTTGCAAGATAAGATCTTGACTATTGACAATTTAGTGAAGAAAGGATTCATTATTACTAATAGGTGTGTTATGTGCAAGAATGATCATGAATCAGTCAACCATATTACTTTGAATTGCTCTTTTACCAAAAGACTCAAGGATAAGGTGTTTGACTTGTTGAATATGGTCTGGGTCTTTCTAGACAGTATCCAAATGTTTTTCACTAGTTGGGTTCCCCCTTCCAAGAATGTTTTGATCTTAAGACTGTGGGATTTTATTTTTCCTTACCTTTGTTCAGGGATATGGAAGGAGCATAATGATAGGATCTTTAGAGATGTGGAGTCCACTATTGATCAAGTCTTTTATAAAGTTAAGGCTTTAATTATAGAAAATATTAAAGCCAATGGTTCTAGCCAGCAACCTCAAAATGAGTGGGAAGATAGTGTGATCCAAAATTGGAACCTTAGAAGCTTGTGTAAAGACTAGAAAGGCCCTAATATGAGGGATAATGCTAGATGCGATATCCCACTAGAGAATTGGTACAAGATAAATTTTGATAGGGCCTTGAAAGAGAACCCAGGTATTGCTGGTTGTGGCATAGTTATCAAGAATTCCTTTGGTGAGAAAGTGGGATGTATGGCTATACCTATTGGCATTCAAACTAATCATGTGGCTAAAGCTTGTGCCACCCTTCATGGTCTTATCTATGCTAAGAATTTGAATTTGAGGAAGGTTTGGGTGGAAGGAGACTCACTTAATATCATCAATTGTCTTAATAAAATTACTAAGCCTTTATGGACTATTAGCAGTATTATTTTTTAGGCTATTAACACTATAAATTCTTTTGATAAATGTGTTGTTACACATAACTTTAGGGAAGCAAACCGTGTTGCTAATTGGGCAGCCAACCTGGCCTATTTAAGTGATCATAAAGTTACTTGGGATTATAATAATCCTTTACCTATGAAAGGTTGCCAAGTTATCGATCATGATAAAGTGAGGTGTAGGCAGAGATGTTTTAATGATGATGATGTCAGAGATTTGCAATTATTATTTGGTTATACTTGGGAAATGATGGGTGATGATTTTTAGAACTCCCAGCTTTATTACACATGGATTGTGGGTTGGCAATACCATTCTATACTTTGACTAGGAAATTCATTTTGCTAACAGTCTACATAGGGTTTTTCTGAGAAAGCTTTTTTGGTGACATTGAAGGGAAGAAAATGGGAGGGAAAAGGAAGAGAGTAAAACTCACAAGCTGCAAGGAGTGGAAGAAGAAAGAGGAAGTATGAGACATATTGACGAGTGGGAACTTCACGAGCTACATGGAAAGGCTCAAAGGTAATAATCCTATCATTACATGGGAATTTATTAAAACATGGAGGGACAGCTCTATCCTTGTCAGAAATCAAAGAATGGAGGTAATGGAAGAGGAGATTGTGGAAGTGATAGGGCTAGATATGGAAGGCATCAACTTCTATCGGGATAGGAAGCTATCTAATAGGGCTATTGATGAATTTGTGAATTCAAAAAAAGAGCAAAATTGACTGGTGAAAATTGGTAACTATTATTCAACCCTACCTTTTTTTCTCAACCTTGGAGATTTGTGTTATTTGTTATCATGGAATACCTTACTCTAGATGGTTGGTTCACAAAGCTTTATGGTTACCACTTTATGTTAGCTAACCATTTTAGGCATGGTATAAGGATCAATTTCTCCTTTTATTTGAGGTAGTCGCTAGGTTTCTCTATTCAGATAATTCAAAATGACCCGAATGGGGAATATGTGTGTCATGAGGGACTTATGGTTCTTATTATGAATGTTTTAAAATCCAAAAAGGCTAAAAAACCTAGGGGCAATTTAAAGGGGGTGGAGTATGAAATGAAGGGCATCATTTTAGAGAAAGGCTATGATAAGGAAAATGAGGATGAAGCAGAGGGGAGAAATAAGAGTTTGCAAGGGGTTATTGAGTGTAGCTCTCAGAAGAAGAAGAGGAAATTTGAGGTGAGTGACTTTGATTGTGGTAGTGACTTGGGTGAGGAAAAGAGGAGAGGTTCCCAGAAGAAGGGGATTAGTGGAAAGGAGCTGGATATTAAGGGTCACAAGGATGATAGGGTCTTGACCCCATCAAATGATGAAATTCTTTCTCACAGAATGGAGATGAAGAGAAAATTGATGATGTCTTAGGAGGAGGGGTCAAGAATCATATGAAGAAGGTAGCACTGGAAAAAGAGGATTTTGGGGATCAAGGGAAAATTCTAGATTTTGACAAGGAGGGTGAGGCTGACATTACTAAAAGACCCTTAGGAAGCCTTGGGACCATTATGTAGGATGTTAGAAATCTAAAATACCAAATGCAATTTATTGCTAAGGAAGTGGAGTAGGTTAGTAAACTAGCCAAAGGAGAGCACACTTTAGGTCAACATATTGACAAGCTTTTAGAGGTTATTGGAAATGCTAAAGAGGTTAAAGATCTTATGAGAAAAATTCCACATATTGAAGCCAAAAACAAGGTGTTGGAGAAGGCTAATAGTGATAATCTGAAGAAGGTGACAAGCTTGGAGGCCAAGGTGAATAATATGGAAAATATGATAAAGAAAATAATTGATAATAATAGTAATGCTTTAAAGAATATGGTAGATAATGTGAGCAATCTCCTCAGTAAGCATGAATAAGATAAAGGACAGGATTCCCCTACTATTGCTGAGAACCAAAGACCTAGTAAATGCACTTAGGCTCACTCTATGAAGAATGAGGAGAAGAAGAAGATGGAAGAGGTGAAGGCCACTGGAGAGAATACGTACATCTTGGCAAACCAAGCTACTGACATGTTGAAGACTATGTAGTTGTTCGGGTTGTGGTTTTTTGTTGTTTCTTTACTATCTTTTCAGCTATGTTTCTAGTTGGCCTCCTATTTTCCTATTTTTCTATGCTCTTTCTGGAGGCCTATTTTTTAGTGAACTATGCTTTTAGACTTAGATGTTAGCTTTATGTTTTTTTCTCTAGACTTTTGGTTACTTTGTAAGAGGTTTCAGGTCCTTTAAAACCTTTTTTTACTTAATCAAAACCATAATCATTAAACAACACATGAAATATAGTCAATTAAGTAATCATTGTTGATATATCTCTAGTCCAAGTTATGAAATATTTTCATAATTATAAATCCAATACCCTTGAAACTAACACATGCATGAAATAGGCATAAACATAGTTTGGTAAATATAATGAAAAAGAAAACTATGGGTGGGCACTACAATAATGTTTGTGTTTTCTCCCCTACAGATGTCAATTCTACCTTCTCAATCTCATCCACACTCACCAAACTAGGATGATTTCATAGTTGTGCTTTGATGGTGGACTTAATCAATATCTTCTACATATCCTCCTCTATTAGAGGATTGATATTCTGAATGGTGGTGTCAGACACATCATTAACCTTTACTATATTTTCTTGTGGACTATCACTCAACATAGGTACTTTTGGTACATTTTGATCTTGTTGTTGCTCTTCCTCAATTGTTGCCTCTATAGTGCCTTCCCAATATACTTCTATCATAGATTCATCATCTATTGCTTCAACTACCTCTTCTTCTTCTTTGTCTTTACCTACTTCCTTAGGTGCTTTCTCAATAGCCTTTTGTGTTGTTGACCCATAGATCACCTTCCATACATGTGTGCTCTGCTTACAACCTCTTCAAATTTGTTCTATAGAATATTAAAGGCTCAATATTTTGGAGAAAATCTTCCCTTACACTTATTAATAGCCTTTGTCAATTCAGATTTGTCCAACTTTGGCATCACTCTTGCATGTGTAGTCTCCTGAATATTTCTCTCAGTTGTGAGACTATATTTCCATCTTTACTCAACTCTGTCTTGTAGGTACTTTGGTAGAGAGTTGGCAATCTCAATTGGAGTCTTCTTAAAATTTGCAATCATGTAATATATAGATTCTTCTACTTTATTCATATCTATCATCCCAAGTTGATCAAACTCAACATGTGTAAATCCACTTAAATTAACATTATTCTTGATATTTTCACACAAGTTGTCCAAATCAGAAGAGGGACTATGCCTTACCATTTTAAATTGGTTGTGGTTATCTAATCCAATCCTTTCCTCATCTGATTCAGCTAGGCAATACACTTCCTTCTTTGTTTCTGCTTAGGTTTATCTTCTTTTGTAGTTGTAGTAGCTCTCTTTCCTTTAGGCTTCTAAACCTCCCGAGTCTTCTTGGTAATAGCTCTTATGCTAGCCCTTGTAATAGGAATTGTAGGCTTTGGTTTCACAACCATTTTAGGTTTTCTCGTTGCTGGCTTATTTTCTCTTCTCTTCTTTTCTTTTGTGGCAATAGGTGCTTCATTGGCTTCTTCTCCCTCAACACCTTCATCAAATTCTACTTCTATTTCTCCTTGGTCCTCACCTTGACCCTGTGTGAGAACAAGTGGTGCTTGGGCAGGTGCATCTTCATTATCTTCTTCTTCTTCTTCATCTCCTTCTTCCCCTTCACAAAATTGTTCCTTGATTATTTTTTCCAAGCTTATTCTTCTTCCTCATTACAAAAGTTTTCTTTAAGTCCATTGTGATCTTTGACTTTTCTACATTATAGTTTCCAAAAGCAATAGCATTCTTATCTACTTCTTCTGCTATTAAAGTAGTGATGGTTGAAGATGCCTCATCAACATTAATCTCATAAGGCAATGGTTTGAGCCATCTCACCCTTGAAACAACAGCTTGGACATATGTGAAATCAACATCAACTAGAAAACAAAAATCATTGAAATGCTTCTCAACTAGTGCCACTGTTCTCAATCTTTGTTTCATTGATTTCTTAAAGTCTTCAAAATAGCTAGAGAACACAGTCTCAAAATTATCTCCAAGTTGCTCTATAAATTCACCAATCTGCATAGCAAGTAACTTGTTAGCATTCCAAGCTACCTTCCTAGATGTGAGAAAATGTTTTGCACATAGGAAAATATACAAACAAGTATTGAACCAAATTTTCATTGTGCACTTTTAGTCTTTCTTATGGCTTCCAAGTTTTTTGATAATTTTTGGAATCATAACTTGGCAAGGTCATAAGAATGGTCTTTCTTTACTATCTTTTAACCCAAATCAGCAACCATACATGGCATATTGTTTAACCTACTAGATTGAAAGAACTTATGTGCAATAATTCTCACTAAAAATGCAATTAGGGGATCGTTAATTATGGCTATGGTTATTCCTCTCTTGTTCCATAGTGCCCCTGTATTCTTCTCAATTGCCAGTTTTGCTTCACTCCTCATTGTCTTGGGTCTATCTAGGGTTGGATACCCTGTTACTCTATGATTAATCCTCTTTGTGATTTTGATAGTGAGATCCTCCAACCATACATAATTGTCATGAATTCTACCAAGCACAATCTTAATCCATTCTATCTTGAACATGTTTGGAAAATCTAGGGCATGGGTTAACCCTTTGATCTCTACAACTTTGTATTCTTCTTTTAATACTTCATTTTCACACAATTTTCCATATAAGTCTCTTATCTCCATGTCTCCAATGCTTCCAACCTTACAAGTGTAGCAACACCTTACATCTTGTATCATCAAAACTTGTGGTGGTATCATAGATAATGCACCAGATGGGTCTTCTTTATATGAAATGTTAGGAATTGCCTAGAAATGTGGTTGTTTGATCTCATTTCTTATCAATTGAACATTCAAAACTTCCTTTCCTTCCTTAACCATAGTAGCAAAAGAGCTAGACACCATAACAACTAATTGGGGTTTGTGAAAAGTTGAATAGCGTAGCTTAGCACACAATAAATACCTTGAAAAATATGATTTCTAGTGTCAAGCAGTAGTCAAATTTAGCTTATACATGCCTGAGTTGATTTATCCAATTTTCCTTAAGCTCTTCGTGCTCTCTTCAATCTCAAATAATTTCAAATGAGTCAAAAATTGACCATATAGCCCTTAAAACTTTACAATAAATGCTTAGTGCTTACATAGTTGTAAGCTCAGCTCTAATAGCAATTTTAACTCACTTTGCTTCCATGTAATTCTTTCCATGCTCGACAACCATAGTGAGCTTGGCCAACACTATCACCTTTGATAGCTTGGAAACAACTAAACTTTCACTCGATTTGTATAGTGAATTTTTTTAGGCTCGACAGTATCATGAAAACATGAAAACTCGTAGATTTCTTCTAAGTTATAACCAATACTTTGCATCTTACTTTATGCATATATGATCTTTTCAAAACTCACTCCTTGGAATTGATGTATAATTGAACTTTAAAATATCAGCCCCATACATACCTCTTAATTGCCTAGTTGGGGATGGTGTGATCACCTGATCCATTGGATGAAGTGATCCCATCTAAGCTTAATGTTCTACAATCTTCCTTTTTCTTCCATGTCTTGTTCATCTACACTTTGACTTCTTCAACATCAACCTTTCCTTTGCCTTTATTGAATTCACTGCTAGGTGCTTTTGACCTTTTTGGACAACTTCTGCTTATGTGCCTAGTCTTCAAATATTTGAAACATGTAGTTTGACTCAACCATCTTTTGTAGTCACTTTTTAAATGTATTCTAATGCAATTTTCAACAACATTTCCATACTCTTGACAATAGTGACAACTATACCTTGTATTTTAATTCCAATTGTAGGATCTACCAGTATGGTTTACCTTGGCTTGCTTATTTGTTGACTAGTTAGACTTTGATCTGTACTCATATGCTCTATTTCCATACTTCTTATAGTTGTATTAGTAACCTTTAAATATTTGTGTGCTTTATTTTTTGGTCTTACATTCATGTACATGATGTCCTTGATTGTTGCACTTGTGTTAGTTACCTTTGAATTTCTTCTTGGGGTTTTGATTTATACTTTTCTTCCTGCAAACATTTGTTGTATGACCTATCTTTCCACAATTATGACAAATAGGTTTGTAGCTTGTAACATTGTTTCTCCTTCTTTAGTATTGGTATAACCCAATCCAATAGTATCATTGTTAGATCTAGGAGATCTCATCAATTGTTCATAATACTTGATGGCTTCACTAAGTCTATTGACACTTTCAAAAAATTATTTTTCTCTTTTTAGATCATTTCTTAGTTGTTCCTTGTACAAATTCAGTGTTGTGATTTAAATATCTTTTCCATTCAATTCGTGATTGAAAATCATCATTTGATTCAATGTTTCTAGTTGCATGTGAGCAATCCTACTCACCTCTAATGTATTATGTTCCTATCTATTGGTCAGTATCCTTTTGTCATCTTAATCATGGATTTTTTTTATTCATCTTTCTTTTTATTCTCGATCATCTCACATAGTAATATTGATTGGACCTCTTGTTCTATCTTAAGATTTCTGACCTCTTCAGTTAGGGCTCCATTCTTTTCCATCAGATCTACAACTGCTACATAAAATTCACTTGTATTTCCATTTACAAATGATTTAATAGTGTCAATGTCTTGACATTGAGTATCATTCTATTCAATAGCTATCTATTTCCTTCTCTTCAATGAGTACTTCAAATCATCTCTTGCTTCATTCAACTAATGTAAAGCAAGTTAGATTTCAATCTTCTAATTCTCAACAGTCTTTCCCAACTTGTAGACTTTCACCTTCAAAATCTTTCCTCAAAGCTACAAAGCTTTCCTTTCTAGAGAACCAATAGCTCTAATACCAATTGTTGTAAATACAATAGGGAATGTAAACTCTTGGGGGGGTGGTGAGGGTTGAATTAGTCCTTCAAAACTTTAACCATAAAATCATTCACCACATCCATCTCACAATTTGCATGTAAACTAAAATAGCTAGCTAAACATATTCATCCATATTACAAAAACAAATAATATTCAACACATGTATTGATGAGCCTATAAAATGTCATATTATATTCATCTACTATAATACTTTACCCCATGATTTCAAAATATTCCCAAGCCATTTCCATACATTAACTTGATTTATGAAGCATTAACTATGATAAATGATTTATTGATTAGCATTTTTATGTGTAGCTAGTTAATGCTAAATAGTGATGATTTATTATGATAAGTAGTTATTATTGAAATATAATTATCTTGAGTTGATTAACATATTTTTTGTGAGGTATTTGAGTCATTCATGCAGTTGGGAAGAAGGAGAAGCAAGTTGACACTTGTCAATAATCAACAATTGCAAGAAATGCAAAAAAAGTCAAAAGCTAGTTTCAGAAAAATAGGCATATCTTACTCAATTCTTAATGAAATTAAGAATGGCTTACTCATTTGGAAAGCTAAAAACAAGGTAGACAAATATTTTTGAGTTTTTTAGTTAGTTCAAAATAGTTAATGAGCACCATGGATAAGAATTTGACTGAGTAAAAGGTGGCACGTTTTCAAGCAGCAAAAAACCACTTTCAATTAAATGATCATAGCTTCCATGTTTCTTAATAGAGATCATATTTACAAAATGATCTAGAAAGGTAAAAAGGAGGAGAATAACATAGTAAAAGGGTTTGATTAAATTTTTAATAATAGAGGAGCATCATGCATTAAATTGGACTGCTGAAAATGTGGAGTAGAAAATTAGCACACTTAGTCATTAGTTTTGTAATAAAGTTCTTCCTTGTTTAAAGGAATGATGAGACACTTGTTAGATTTTTGTTAGGGAGTCAATAATCTTATATATTCAAAATTTTAATCGAGCATATGCAGACATACAAAGAGATATAGACATATTAGATAATATACAATTCATGTAGCCATTACTATGTAGTTTTCTTGTAGTTTCCTGCAACCATTACTGTGTATTTAGATTTATTTTTAGCATTGTCATTTTGCAATGATAGAATAGCTTAGATATTTTTATAGTGCATATACTTTGCAAAAAAATTTTAAGTATACATCTTTGGGTTGACAATTTAAATGAACCTTCTCTATTAGAAAGATAACTGCTCATTTTGGATGTCCAATCCATGAGTTGAGTTCTTAAAACCAAGTTATTGATCTAATTGAAAAGTCAACATGTATGACACAAGATATTTGGTTACCTAGAAACCCTCTAATGAGAAGATAAAATTGGGGTGGAATGACACCCACAAATCTCCACTACTACAATAATAAAGTGTATTCAATGAAGTCTACAATGTTTGATCATAAACTATGATCTACCCTATGAAAGGTCTTTCATGTTAAAGGCTTACAACATTGTTAGATCTTACCCTATTAAAGGATATAAACACCCTGTTAGAAGTGTGCATAATTAAAGGACTTAAAACTCACAATGAAGTAAGCACCCAGTTAAAGGATTTACAATAGCCTATTAGGACTACTCTATTAAGAGATTTAACTGATTCACCTGCTAGAATGTATCAACAATGATCCTATGGTTAGCACTCTGCTACTAGATAACAAATCACCTCTTTCCTAATGTGTATTTGATCCTTACTTCAAATGTATCACTTTTTTCCTCTAACATCTTTCCTCTATTCTCCTCTAACTGATTTTGCAAAGTATCTCAATTCACAACTCCTTAGCCACCATGAATACTCTATTTGCACATGCAAACTTTTCTCTTTGCTTCTTCCACACACATATATTGTTTAGGTTTTTCCTCCTTAATAAGACCTAGGTGACTTAGGGTTAGGTATGAATCAATGATTTTGATTCACCCATTTTTCCACTTAAAACATCCCTTCAACTAATTGGTTGCATGTATTACATAGGGATCCTCAATATAAATTCATCCTTATCATCTACCATCGCAAAAAATCCTTAAGTGAGCTCAAACATGGTTTGCATAGAAGTTTGTACCATAAAAAATAACTATTTCCAAAACTGTTTACTTGACACTTGAAGTGTCTAATGCTTGGCATCCACTATCTCATCAATGTTGTAACTCAGCCTCTAAATGACTTAGCATCCACTGATCAGTCAACATGTAAAGGACTTGATATCTACTATCTTCTCAGCACTTACTAGTTACTCAACATATACTATGTATCTTTTGCTCATTATACATTACTTGTTTGGAATGAACTAAGAAAATGACTTAAGTATATTGTCACTCATATGTCAAAACCAATCTAAGATTAACAATAAGAAATGAGATCCAAAATTCTATTGCTAGGGCTACAAGAAACCTTGAGATTGAAGATGAGTTTGAGGAAGTTGTTGAAGATCTTGAGATATTTGAAGTTGATATTCCTATCAAGGAGGAATATTATTGAAATTTATGACACAAATTTTTATGAGTCATATACTTTATGTTACATTATTTTCTAGTTCTTTACATCAAGAGGAATTGATAGATTGGATTAATGAACTAGAAGATTACTTTGCGCTTGAATATGTTGAATATATATAGAGAGTTATGTTAGCACAGAGTAAGTTGAAGGGTCATTTTTCCTTATGGTGGAGAGAATTATAGAAGGATAGGGAAGATAATGGTTAACATAAGATCACTAAATGGAGAGTTGTGGTTTATAGACTTAAGGTTAAGTTTGTACCAAAGGATTATGAACTAGAATATTTTAAGATGTTGTAGAATTTGAAGAAAAAAATATGACAGTTAAGGATTATACCAAGGAATTCTACAAGATGACAATCAAATTTGGGCCCTAAGAGTCATCCAAGAATAAAGTGGCTAAACATATTAATGGTATGAGACTTAAAATTCAAGATGAGATGAGTATGCTAAGGATTATTACAATTCGGTTTTCTTCTCACTATTCCCTTAAGGAAGAAGGTAAGTTGAAGAGGAGACAAGCTACCCCTAGGGTTAGGGATAAATTGGTTGTTGTTAAAGGAAAGGATAAACATGTGATTGAAGAAGAAACTAATCAAAAGATTCATGGAAGGAGAAGAAATAATGGAGAATCAAAGGTGCTTGTTTCAAATATGGGGATGTTGGTCATGGATCTTTTCAATCTTCATTTGGTACTAGAAAAGTAAAATGAAACCTATTTGAAAATGAGTAACAAGAAAAGAAAGAACAACTTTTTGAAAGAGAAGATGCACCTGAAATTGAAGATTCTTTGATGTTCAAAATATTTTTTTCAAGTAAAAAGAAACCAAAAGCCTATGTAGATAAGGCAATCATTCCAAGATGTTTGCAAGTCCAGTGGAAAATATTACAAAGTGATAATGGATGGTGGAAGTACATATAAATTTGTATTTAAATAAATATAAATTGGTGAACTTGAAGACTAGTGATAACTAGATGATGATATCACAATTAGTTACTGGTGAGATGGCGGTATAAGATGAGAAGCATAATCTTGTGAATGGATGGAAGGTTAAAATGTTAAATGTTAGAGGTGGTGTCAAAGAACAAAATATGAAGCATACACTAGTTGGAAGTTGTAGTAATGAAAGAGGTAGAGACAATTGGAAAAGTTTGATTAGGATAATGGTTGTGGCAACAGTAGTAGTAAGATACCTAATTTTGAAATGTATTCTTCTATTTTTTTGGATTACAAAGTTAGTGCAGTCCTTGTTCTTCTAATGGAGAAGACAAGTGGGTGAAGAATGGGCATGGGATTTATATTTTGAATCTTATAAGATATTCATAAATTCATTTTATGGAACATCTTTAACTTTGTAATGTCCCTATTTTTAGCCAGTCTGTGTAGTTGATTGACTTAGCTCATCATAGCGACCCCTGTGAGCTAATAGGGTGTTTTGGGGGTCTCAATTGACTACTTGCTATTTTTAGTAATTCTATTATGGGTAGTTACTATTTTTAGCAGTGCAGTGGATGGCTTGGCACTTGGTTGTCACCTACAGTTGATCAAATTAATAATTACATGACCTCTTATTTATTTATTGAGTTGTATTATTATAATAATTTTTATAATAATGACTTAAAGAGATATTTCTAAAAAGAAAGTTGGAAAGTTTCTAGTGTTGAGTCTTTTGGGAAACTTCCACATTTTTTGAAGTAAAATTTTATGGAAACATTTTCCAACAAAAAGCTTATAAATGAGAGCTCTTTTCATCAGGAAAAAACATGCTTGAATATACATTTACTTTTGTGCCTTTGTGGCTTTTCCAAATTTTTGACTTATGAGCCCTTGCTGAAGTATAAGGATCTCACCTAAAAAGTTCTTGGCAATTGTGCTGAAGTATACAATTGGCCAACTTTCTCCTAATATATTCCTATAGCTAAGGAGAATAATTTTGAATTATATATTTTCTCATATCACTTGGTGAAGGTTTGAAGAATTTTTGAGTTCTTTCATTAATATTTGTGCTGAGGTATACATCTATCAAATCTCCTACTGTGGTTACAAAGATAGGTATTTTGAATGAAATTGATTGTACTATGTGCATCTAGAAATTGATTCGATAATCAATTAGAGAGATTGGGACTATTGTTTTATCATTTGGCTGCATCTAATATTGTTTTAGTTAGATGTCAAGTTGAGCATTGGTTTGCTACCAAATTGTGAAGTGTCAAGAAGGAATAACGTAAAGAGGGAAATCTACATTGTCTCACATCCTTGATGAGACCTACTGCATATCTTTTCCTTAGGCATCAACATTTCAAATCTGTTGCTATAGAAATTTTTGAGTTGGTGGATCTATGAAATCAATATAGTGTGTAGAGTGACCAGCAATCAGTGGTTGGAAAAAATAAATTGGTGTGTGTTTGCAAATTCATGACTTGACATCACATTATAAATCACTGTTGTGAGGACTATATTCTTGGAGTTGCATTCTCTTTCCAGTTGGGCATTGATGTTTTGTTGTTAAATAAGGTAGTTCCAGGATTGGCTTTATATCATGAGGTTCAAAGTTCTATTCTAAATAAATTGTGATCTGCATAATATTTTTATAGTGAATGAGATGATGATATTGATTTTTTGGTATAATAGTTCAATTTGTACCATGACTGAAATTTGATGAATAGATGTTCATAGCCCTGACTTTTTTTTTATTGTTTATCAATATTTGGTATTAGTGTGCTTGCAAAATGTTGAAAAAATATCAAACAATAAATTTGCATAGAAAATTGGTGTATTAAAGAGCAATAACTAGATAGTGTACCTACAGTGGTATTAAAGCATTTCCTACTAGCATGCAGGAATTGGCCTCAGTTTGGTCAGTATTTGATTTGATTTTTCTATCATGGTTGATGATAGGAGGTTTTTGTTGGGAATTCACTATACCTAAAGACGACATAATTTTTCTCCCAAAGAAGGAGAACCTGAGACTCAATTTGGTTTAGATGGTAGTCCGGGTGGTTCTAGTGGCATTAGACTATGACTCATAGATGCTAAGGTTGATAGAGATGCCCTAAAGGTATTTAGGAATATTGTAGTTAGAAAACAATAGATGAAAGATGTACTACAATAGTTTTCTAATACTCTGCAGTAGCTAGCACTACCTTGAGGATAGAGTAGGGAGAGAGCTTGAGATGTTTCTATTGGTTCTCATAGATCTCAAGTCAAGGATAGAACCCAAGACAGTGTTTGGGTTGAGGATCACAGAGGATTTTTTTATTAAACTAATATACATATTGGCACTCATGATAGGTTATGAAGGCCCACATTTCTAAGACCTGAGTCGATGGATAGAGTCAGTATTGAACCTAAGGTCACTCCTTTTGCTAATGATGTGTTGGAACACTTTATAGAGTAGGATGCTTTACCATGGGTGATTAAAGATCATTTGAATTTTGATAGGTACCTAAATTAGAAATGGGAGCATTCTAGAGTGAGGTTAGGAACTGATAGACAATGACCTCAGCAGAATGAGTTACAAAAAGTTGCTAGTAAGATTACTTTGGAGAACTTTGATGGTACTAGAAGAGTTACAGATCAAGCATGGATTCATTAGCTTGATATATATTTGTCTTTGCATTCTATGTCTAAAGTAGACACTCTCAAATTTGGAGTGTTGCATCTGGACAAAGTTGCCCATGACTAGTGGTACCATGGGTTGGTTTCTTTATGACATGATTAGATCACTTCCTACCAGGAGTTCGTAGATCACATGATCAAGAGATTTGATAGGAAAGATCTAGAGGTGTACTTTCATGAGTTAGCTCAACTTAAGTAGTCTGGTGGATTGGAGAGCTACATTAGTGAGTTTCAAAGGCTTTTAGTCATGGTTTATGATATTTCAAAGTGTAGACGAGTGATGTTATTCATGTAGGGATTGATTGAGTCACTATGTGGATGGGTGAAGTCATTGGACCCATCTTCTCTACAGTTAGTGATGAGGAAGGCATGTGAGTTGGAGTCCTCTTCTCAAAGTAAGGTTACTTTGAAATCTTTTTCTCTTATTCTTGATCATGAGGAGTCCCCACTAGTTGTTTAGGACAAGGGAAAGTTAGTAGGGAGATTTGATGACACTTCTAGAAAATATTTGAGGAGGTGTCAACTTTTCTTTTGGTACAAGGGGCCTTTCTATAAGGGTCATACTTGTGTGTTAAGGCCAAAGGGAGCAAAAAATCTGGTATGTGGGTTTACACTAATATGATTGAGGATGAGTCATCACAATAGCATGAGGATGTCGATGAAGATGATCATATTGATGATAGATTTTATACTATGATGAGTATTTATAGTTTGGTATTTGACTCACATGTTTAGGATTTTCACTGAGTACAGATTTGGCCTAAGCCTAAGTTGGATTTTTTATAGGATGATTGGGTAGGCATAATGAAGGAGATTGTGTTGAGATCTCCTATGAATTTTCTAGTTAGTGATGTTCCAAATTTTACATCATCAGCATAGATATTTGGTGCCATGTTGCAAGTTATGTTATGGGTCCTGATGATGGCATTTGCATTCAGTTGGTTTACTGAGGACGGGGACATCACTTGCTTCTTGTGGGATCCTGATGGAGGTTTTTGTTTCATACCCAATTTCTTGAGGACAAGAAATTTTAGGGAGGGAGGACTGTAATGTCCCCATTTTTGGCCAGTCTATGCAGTTGATTGAGTTAGCTCATCATAGAGACCCTCATGAGCTGATAGGGTGTTTTGGGTGTCTTAGTTGATTACTTACTATTTTTAGTAAGTTTATTATTGGCAATTGTTATTTTTAGTAGCTCAGTGGATGGCTTGGTAATTGGTCATCACTTGTGGTTGATCAACTTAATAATTACATGAGCTCTTATTTATTTATTGAGTTGCATTATTATAATAATGTTTATATTATTATAATAATGACTTAAAGAGATATTTCTAAAAAGCAATTTGGAAAGTTTCTAGTGTTGAGTTCTTTTGGGAAACTTCCATGTTTTTTGAAGTGGAATTTTATGGAAACTTTTTCTAATGAAAAGCTTATAAATGAGAGCTCTTTTCATCAGGAAAAAGCATGCTTGAATATACATTTTTTGTTGTGCCTTTTTGGCTTTTCCTAATTTCTAACTTATGAGCCCTTGCTGAAGTATAAGGGTCTCGACTGAAAATTTCTTGTTGGGTGTTCATTTTGCACAAGGTCAATGGCAAAAATCCATTGCGTAATTTCTCTCTTGAAAAGAAAATCTTTTTAAGGATCCGCTCCAAGGTTCAGTATTTGTCTTGTGACGTACCAAAATCTGCTTAGTAGAAGATAAATGTGAGTGTTCACAAGGAGGCCTTTGCTAGTTCTAAAAACTCTTTTATCTCAAAATTGAAGTAAATCTATTCGTTGTCTCAAAATATCACACCAACAGAACAATATTTTTGTATTTTTTATTTTTCAATGCATGCAACTACCAGTGCAACTAAAATGCATTCCTATTCTAAAAAGGGGTTAGCAAAGAAAATAATGAAACTGAAAGAAAATAACATGAAATCAAATGACTTGAAATTGAAATTCCTAAATGGACATAAGCTACATAACACAACATGCTACGAGTTAAACCTTCAAAGAAATCATAAGAAACCAATGAAAATAGGAGCAGCGCTTCCTAGAATCCACTGATGCAATCATCGGTGAGAATCTTTAACAAGTCGAATGATGTTTCACTCTTCATAAAATCACAAGGCCACAAAAAGTGTGCTCATGCAAGATCAAAATCTATGTAGACACAATTGGGTGATCTCTTCTCAAGCTCGTTACATTAGCAAAATTTGTATATCTATAGCAAACACCAGAACTAAAGGATCGCACAACTAGAAACAACACAATAAACCTTTGGCTCAATCACAATCTCATGAATAAAATCCACAAAACAATGACACATTCAGGCAAGAATAACTACACTCTAAATGCTAGCACCAAAAGCATAATTTTATTGCATAATAACGGTGGCCCTTGTTACATTTTACAATGAGGTATTTATAAGAAATCGTCTCCTCAATTTGTATTGAGAGTGAGAGATATCTTGATGCAATAAAATTATTTTAAAACATTTAAACAAACTAAATATATACAAATTGACAATCTAACTGGTGCTTAGAGGGACTCCATCCATACTTTATTCATTAATTGGATGCATGAGCCCTTTACATGTCAAAAATAATGAAAACATGAGAGAGAAAGTAGGAAGAAGCCATCAGTCAAAGTGGAACTTCGTGGAGGTGCCAAAAATAGAAGCTAGCCCTTTACTCAATGTGTGTTGGAGTTAACTTGCCATCAAAAAACATTCCCAATGCATGGAAAGTGTTATTTTTGGAACTAGTAGTCAACTATTGGCGCACCTCTGAATTGTAGAGTTGCAGACCTACGGACCTTGACTGGGTCAAAATTGAAATTCTGGCATCTAGGTTTTGTTCATCTTCATCCTAAAGCTATGTTTGGATTTTTTCCCTTGAATTTCTCTATCATCTCAATAATATTAGCAACATCTGGAAGATCCAAAGCCTCATACTTGTTCTTGACCTTCTGTCTATAGTTTTCTACCTCTATTCGAGTCTTTGCAAAATCTCTAAGTTTGGTGTCCAACTCTAAGAGTGCTTCCTCCATCCTGAATGCTTCTTCATCACTAGATGCTTCCTCTAAGGTCTTCCTAAAATTTTCCATGACTACCTCAATTGGCAACAGCTTCTCTCATTCTTCATCCTCAAAGATGTCCAAGCATGCATCACTGTACAAATTTTTTGCTTCCAAAATTCACTCTCGAGCTTGGTACTTGAGCCTATGTATCTCATCATGCAATGTTTCCATCACTTTATTTCCATATCCAATCTTCTCTATCCAATCATCTATCATGTCTAACTCTTCTTTGATATATACATCAATCAAAATGTGGTACCTCTGCCCTTTTATGGTTTGTAGAGTTTGCAAATCTTTGCTCCATGCGCATACCTCATCCATGATACTGAAGTCCTACCTTAAAATTTCCATGATCTTATCAAAATTCTCTTGTGTAGCATGCAACAACTTCAAACTTCCTATGATTATAGTGACACCTTTATCCTCAAGGCTATCCTACCATTCTTGACAAGCTTTCAAAAATGGATTGAGCCATACACCTTCCCCTTCTCTAAGAATGGTATTCAAAGTCTCCTCAAGGTATTTAGAATCAAGAGGACTAATAACTTCAGCTAATATCCCTTGAGGATCTCAACTTTCATACAAAGAGTTCTGATTTCAATCTCATCCTATTCCATGTGCCTGAGAACCTCCTTGACTCCCATAGTCATCATATGTCAGGATGTATCTTGTGTAGACTTTCCTAACATAATATCTTTCACTTCATAGTCCTAAAGACTAACATCTTCTGTATCTATACCTTCAAGAGGGTGAGCCACTTGTGCAAATAAGTCCTCATTTCATGTAGTAGTGATGAACGCAAATGGTGTTGCATCATGTAATGGAGAGTCAGGCTTGTTCAAAATCTCTACAATGTCACAAATATCATCCTCTAAAGCATGGAATTTATGCTTGGCACTTCTCATTATTTCCTTTTGAAACCATCTTGGGATATTTCTCTTTATAGCCTTGGCTCTAGATGATGAAGGGATGTGTTCAACTACCTCCTTCCCTTTATCGCTCTTGCTTGGAGTCTCCTGCTATGAGGACTCTTCTTCTGTAGTCTCAATTTTTGTATATCATGTAGTTTGATCCTCAACTTCTTGAGAAGGTTGTTGTACACATTCTACTATCTATGCCTCTTTTGATGGCTCATCAGTAACCCTTGGTTCTAGTTTCTCTTGTAATGATAGTTCCTTTTGAATATGTTCTTCTAAACTCAGAGGTGGAGGAGTTACTAAACCCTTATCTACCATCATGACTTGAGGTGGAGATGGAGGAGTGAGATGAGGACCTTATGTCTTGAGTGGCATTTGTGTCCAATCTTACTATTGAAGTTCACCTGTAGGGGTGTCTCTGATCTTATCTCCAACTAACTCCATACCCATAGGCATGAAATCAAAATCCAGGATGGAGAGATCATCACCTTGCTCCCTTTGCTCATTCACCCATTACTGTACTTCATCTTTCAAAGAAGAGAGTTCTACCATTTCTACTTGGGTGGGTGGCAGGGTATTCATGGCACTCTTCCTTCTTTCCAATTTTGTGGCTTTTTCTAGCCGAGTTCTCCTTTGTAGAGGCACTTGTTCCTCCTCATCTTATTCCATTTCCCCCTCATTTGATTCTTCCTTTGGAATGGTCTTAGGAATAGATGGGTTAGGCACTAATCTTTTACAAACTCTTTACCTCTTGTTCATTCTAACCTTGATCATCTTTTGTTTCTATGGAACCAAAGGAGAAGCGGGCTCTTCATGCACCATAGGAATGGAGGTCTCTGGAATTTCTCCCTCTTCTCATTGACTTGACAAAATAGGAGGCAATGGAAATTCAACCTAGATATGAGAAGATCCACCATCCTAGGGATCTTAGGGACTTAATTCTTATTGCTAGGAAGGGACCTGTTCTTCAACATGCTCCATTTGAAACCTCTAAGGAGAGGCTCTCTTCCTCTTTCCCTTCCTCTCTAAAGGGTGATTGTATCCTACTGGATGATCAAGCTGGTAGACTATTTCAGGCTTGATAGGAGACTAGAGTGCAAAGATAGGAACTATGACTTTCCTTCCCTTACCCCTTTCTGGGAGAGCATGTGCATGGAAGATCACTATATCTGGAATTGGATCAAGTGGAAAGGGTTTCTTGATCCAACTCTTTGTCATTCGATGATTAATATCATCTCCTTCCTCTCTATCAACTTCTACATTTAGAATGGGTCTCTCACCAACTCTATCTATATTGAATAGAGGATCCAGTAGTTCCTTGGAATCTTGTAGCCTTATCTCATCAAGGATGGTCAAATGGAGAGCCTTCTCTACTAGATACAAATTCATCCTACAATAGTCTCTAATGTGGACATCATAGTCATTTGTGGAATTCATCCAATAATCTTCAATGGCATCCTCATGATAGAACTCCTTTCCTGCCAAGTTTTCTACTTTACCAACATTGTGGAAGAATGGTCGAGGAGAGTTATACTCTTCAAGAGGGTATTTCTCCCATTCCCACTCAAAAGTTAGGATATCTGGCTTTCTCTTTACCTGATATGCTCCTATTACAAAAGGCCAATCCCAACAAGGTCTCCATTGTCTTTTGATCCTCTCATAAGTTGACTCAATCTGTCGAGATATTTCTATTAGGACCAACTTGTCACTTTGGTACCTTGGGAGTTTCTTCAAATTTATAGATGCATCACCTACTTGAATATATGTAAATGTCTAAAAATAGATGAAATATGCTCTGAGAGCTATGATCTATGCCTTAGCTTCCTTAGACAATCTCTTCCCATAGTCTCTTTCTATGAATCAAATGATGGAAAAGATGAAGGTGTCATTTACAATCCTATACTCTTTGCTCTGTGGCGAGAGCTTCTTCTACACCAACTGAGGATAGACTATATATGGACATGCATTAGGGTCCTACATACTACCTTTCTTGTATAACCCAAGATAGCTCATCACCCTCACTGTCAATAGGTAGACCACATAAGAAGTCATATAGAACTTATTATTCTTTACTGTTGTCAACTGATCACACAAGTTCTTGCTTAACATGGTGGCCCAGTCCAGTGGTATCTTTGTATGCCTGATAGTCTTAATGAAGTTGACCATAAATGGAGCGAGATGGCCTACTGCAAGTAAGCCCATGACTCTGCTCAAGAGAATGATCGAGTATCCGATGTCATCCTTCATGTATCCCAATGTCATATCCACTTTGTTGATTGTCTTTCCCTAAGGTGGCTTCTCAATGAAGTATAAGGAATGTATGATGTTGATGGCCTCTTGGTGTTGAACTTTATACCATCTCTCAGCTACTTCATAAGAGATTCAGATGAACTAATTGGCTCTAGGAAGATGGAAGACTCGCTCGATGTTATCGGGTCACAAATCTAAAACCACTTCCCCGGTAATGCTCTTGACTACCCTTTCATCAGGAACAAAGTGTTGAGAAAGGGTCATGATCAACTCAACTGACTACACTGTCCCTAGATGTGACGCTGCATTCACTAATCTGGATTAGATTAATGTGGACCTCAGGGATGACCTCTCTATTGGACTATTGCAAACTCTTAGGAATTCTCCCAAGTTTGTGTGTCCAAGGTCTATGTCTTTGATCTCAATGTAGTCATTATGTAATCTTGATATTGGGGTCATGCTTTGAAATTTGTAAACAACTGGTTTCGCTACTGATCCAGATGCAGACACCATCTGATTGTGTTACCTACGGATCATGAGAAAGAAAACATGATCAATCACTAAATAGCAAAAAATATAAGCAGGAAAAAAAAAGTCCCCTTTTGGGACTTATTCATTATATTTGAAAAAAAAAATTATTTTTTTATTTTTTTGGATTTTAAAATTATTTAAAAAAATTTAAAAATAAAAATAAAAATGAAAAAAGTGTAGCTCGCATGGACGCACGTGCAGGATGCAAACTCATGTGTGTAAGCAGTGCATGGCCCATGCACAGTGCCTGCATGGATGGCACGCCCAACATCAAGGCACTAGACACGGTGCCCGTGCACGAGCACGGGTGGCACACCTAGCACCAAGGCATTGGATGCAACACCTACACACGACGTGGGTGGCACGCCCAGTGCCAAGGTGTGGATGCGGCACCTATGTGTGCAGTGTGGGTGGTTTTCCCAGTGCTAAGGCGTAGACACAATGCCTACGCACACAGCACGGGTGGCGCGCCCAGTGCCAAGATGCGGACGCGGCACCCACATGCACGGTGCGAGTGGTGCACCTAGTGCCAAGGTGTCGACACAGCGCTCGCACACACAGCGTAGGTGGCACGCCCAATGCCAAGGCATAGACATAATGCCTACATGCATGGTGCAAGTGGTGTGCCTAGTACCCAGGTGCAAACACAATGCCTGCGCGTGCAGTGTGGGTGGTGTGAGCAGTGCCTAGGGCATTAAAAAAATGTGGGGGGAGGGTGCAGTGAAAACCTACCTCTACTCCTCTCCAAAACACAAACAAACCAAATGAGGAGAGAGGAGGGAGGGGAGGGGTTTTATAGCCCTCCCTCTCTCTTTGCGCAAAAACATAAAGTGCACTGCGCCTTGGCACATGCACGTGAATGAGGGGAGGTAAGCAAAAAAAAAAAATTATTTTTTATTTTTTATTTTTTATTTAAATTTTTTTGGAATTTTGATGCAACTTTAACCAAATTTTCTTCTTTCGACTCTTGAACTGTGAGTCCGAGAGTCAAAAAAAGTAGGGGGTCCCCATTCCTAGTGAGGAATGGGGCATGTGTTGTGAATACCACAATAGTTCTTGGCAATTGTGTTGAAGTATACAATTGGCCAACTTTCTCCTACTATATTCCTATAACTAAGGAGAATAATTATGAATTATATATATTTTCTCATATCACTTGACGAGGGTTTGAAGAATTTCTAAGTTCTTTCAATGACATTTGTGCTAAGGTATACATCTATCAAATCTCTTGCTATGATTACTATGGTTACAGAGATAGGTGTTTTGAATGAAATTGATTGTACTATGTGCATTTGATAATCAATCAGAGAGATTAGGACTGTTGTTTTATCATTTCGGTTGTGTCTAATATTGTTTCAATTAGACGTTAGGTTAAGCATTGGTTTGCTCCTAAATTGTGAAGCGTCAAGGAGGAATAATGCAAAGAGGTCAATCTACATTGTCTCACATCCTTGTTGAAACTTCTTGTAGGGTAAAAGCACAAACCTATGTCACCTTTTATAAAGAAACAGGGTATTTGAATGCGATAGTTCAACATTAATGACAAAAAAATGGTATCTATGTTTAGAATATGAAGATGATGTAAAATGATCAAATGTGTAGAATTGGATGAATTTTATGCCTATAATTTTTATTATTTTTTTGAATAAGAATTTATTCATTTTATTTTATTTTGAACTCCCTTTTTAACTAGAAAAAAGATAGGGTGTAGTTCCCATCAAACAAGTATATGCAAATCATCTTTTTTTTTCTGATTTGAAAATATCTTATAGATGACATGTATAGCTAGGGAACAAAAAAGAAATAATTATTTTTGATATATATTTTCTTTATTATAAGTACTCAAGTTTAACCTTATTAGAATCCAATAGTTTTTTCCTCCTGTCAAAACTTCCCTATCAAATATATACCTTCTTCAAAAAAAATTACATATTCATGAAGATAATTCTCTCCTCTAGAGATAAATATGATTTTTAATTTTTTTGATATGATTTACTATTTTTTATCCTTTTTTGAGGGAACATCTTCTGAAATGTTAAAATATTGACTTATAATATTTTAAGATTATAACATATTATAACTAATCAAAAAACTCAAAAATTTATATAATGATGATATTGAATCTGAGATCTATAAAAGGGTACTTTAAGTTTTTGAAAAAAAATGAGTTTTGATAGAGAAATGAGATTTGACCAAAATAGGTTTTGGTATCCTAAACGGTGAAACAAATCTGTTCTTTTACCCTGCATATCTTTTCATTAGGCATTGGCATTTCAAATCTGCTACTACAAACATTTGTGAGTTGGAGGATCTATGGAATCAACACAATGTGCAAAGTGACCAGAAATTAGTGGTTAACAGAAATAAATTGGTGTGTGTTTGCAAATTCATGACTTGACATCACATTGTAAATCACTATTGTGAGAATTGTATTCTCTTTCCAGCTAGGAATTGATGTTTTTTTGTTTAATAAGGTAGTGCTAGAATTGGCTTTATATCATCAAGTTCAAAGTTCTATTCTAAATAAATTGTGATCTACAGAATATTTTTATAGTGAATGATATGATGATATTGCTTTGTTGGTATCATAGTTCAATTCATACCATGACTAAAATTTGATGAATAGATGTTCATAGCCCCAATTTTGTTTATTGTTTATCAATATTTGATATTAGTGTGCTTGTTGAATGTTGACAAAATATCAAATAGTAAATTTGCATAGAAAATTGGTGTATTAAAGAGCAGTAACCAGACAAACAAACTTGGGGTGTTTGATGCAAGAGAATCCTTGAATCATTGGAAATCTTGCATCACCTAAAAACATTTCCTTTCAATTTATTTGTTTATTATTTATTTGGATATTTTTCCTATTGTTTTATCATTCAATTGATCTAGTCAACACATTCTCTTATGTGATCCTTATGGCATGGTCTAGGCATCATGGAGATCCTATGTCTAACTTCACATCACATACATATGTCTACATATGAAGTTATCTTAAGATTGGTCTAATCCTATATTGGCTTTCCTATTCTAATAATCAAGGAGGTGAGTTGTGTCTTGTGATAAAGATTCACAATATGCAATGTGAACTATCACATTATTCTATATTGTTTCACATTTGGCTGACCCTCTTCTTTATGTTTGTAAAACATGATATATTCATTTGCATTTGTTCTTATGATTTATTAGATAAGATGACTTGTGGCTAGCAATTTTGTATATATGTAGGGTAGTAATTCTTGTTTATGTAGTGTGAAATTGTGGAAAGAGTGCTACATGATTAGAGGTTAGAATATATTTGAAAAAGTAACTAAGATAAATAGAGTCTTTTGTGGTTTCATAATTTTGAGTAATGATCAACTATGAACTTGTTCATGAGAAGAGTGAATGTATCTAACTTGTTAGTAGTTGTATATTGGCAATGATGATGTAATATCTACATTGATAGGGAAACTTGATGATAATCCAATGATGTTTCTTCAATTTGTGCTCAATGCTTGTTAGTTTGTTTTGGCATTTCCATTGTTTCATATTCTTGTTATAAGGTTAGACATCTCCTTTGAGGATTCTCTCTCCTTGACTGTGTCAAAATTGTATAGTCTTTTTGTGAGGCCTCCATTGGGATCTCAACTTTGGTTTCAATACTTACATTATTTAAGTAAATTCAATGCTCAGTTGAATAGAAATGTCATTCTATCATTTTCTCTAAATTATATCATCATAACATACTAAACAAAACAAAAGAAAAAATCTTTGATCATCTAATTGTTTTTATTTAGTAATTTCCAACTTCTCTATATTCGAGTGTTTGAAAATACAGGATTTGTACATTCAAATCTTCAAGCACTACATTTAGTATTCCATTATCAATTTAAGTAAAGGGCTTCACCTTATATGATCAAACTAGCATATGGATATGCATCTCAACAATCAAAATATGGTATGTTGTACATTGGATATTCTCTATAGTTGTGAAACTATTTATATTTCATGATTTCATTCTACTATAATTTATTAGGAAATTTTTCTTTCCCTATAAGATTTATAAGTGAGGAAGGTTTTATCCACCTTAATAATTGGTCTAAATTTTTGGTACTTGTCATAAGATTAGGATCTTTGTTGAGTTTTCACACATAGTTGTATTTTTTTTGAAGTATATTTTTGATAAAAATAATTAAATAAATAAAATATTTATAAATCAAGAGAGGAATTTTTCTATATAGAATCTAATTTATCTTTAAATTAAAGTAACATATAAAAAAAAATTATGTTAAATGAGAAAATTATAACTAGTGTACTAAAAATATGTGTTCAATATCATTTGAAATTTGAGAAGGCAGGAAAAGATGAAGGTGTGGAGTGACTTTTCTTGTCCATGGGATATGGGATATTGTTTTAAAATAAAAAAATTCTTGCCTATTGGTGGATTTTTGGGCTCTAAAGGATTTCCTAGTTGTTATCTAAGATGTTAATGGAGATTATGCTTCAGAATATGTGGGTCTAGTGCTTGGAGCTGTGAATTTTTTTTCCCTTTGTGTTTTATGTCCTACATGGCTCTATGTTTGTAGCTTGTTTATATTGAAAGAGATGTATTTTTCTTTGTGTTTCTATTAATATTTCTCTTAAGTCTTGTGTTCTCATGATGATGCCTTCCAAGCCATTATTTTGTTGTCTTTCTTCCACACCTCACTTGACTTGTATAAAGGAGGAATTCTCTCCTATGGAGGTGGGGAGTCCTTTCATGAATTTGGGTTGGGTGTAGTCCTTTATTCATCTTTCTCCCTTTTCTACTTTTCCTATCAAGATGGGGGCATCCTCTATCGAGGTAAAGGTTTGTTAGGTGGGAATGGATGGAAGTGGCTTTGTGAGTGTTGTGTTCTTTCTTGATTGTTGGATTTGAGGGTTGGTTGGAGGATGTTTTTCCTCCTAATTATCTCTATCTCCTTATAACCTACTGAGGTGGGTTTGTATATTGAGATGGAGAGGATTTCCTTTATATTTTAGTGGATGTGCAACTGAAGTAGCATTGTTGACAGTGTTCTCTTTATTTTGGGTACTAGTACAAAACCCTTTCTTTTTATTTTGGGTGCCAATTTAAAACCCATTCTTTTGGTTGAAGGATTCATTAAAAACTCTTTCCTTAATTTTTTTAGTGCCAAGAATCTTTCATGATAAAAGTATTATTCTAGTAGGTTTAAAGGTTTGGGGAGACCTTAAAATCCCATTTTTCCCCAATTTAAGATAGTTGTTAAAGTTGTTTAGGGAGCCTCACAAAACCCCTTAGATAGTTCTTTATTTTTTTTCTATTGATGTTACTTGTTTTATCTTGGGGAGCCTTATAAAATTGCATAATGGTTCTAGGGTCCATGTTCAAAACCCCATTACAATTTTGGAATTCATGGTAAAACTCATTGTGTGTACAACTAGATTCTCATTGTGCAATGGTCTAACGAAAATTGTTACAAGTTGAGGAGCCTATCAAAACCCCATGTTGCAGAATTTTATTACCTAGTCAAACTCATGTTTTCTCTAGCTTAACATTCAAGAAGCCCCACGAAGCCTTGCAAGAACCTATGTATGGTTTGCCTCTGTGTTAGTTGTCATTGCAACTTTTTCTTTCAATGTTCTCTTTTTTGTTGTGGTTTCTCTTTTGGGTTGCTATTTTTTTTTTATGATATTTATTTTTCAATTATTGGGATTATAGATCCCCCTCAAAATATATTTCTCTTGCCTAAGGTTCATAGATACTTACAAAAACCTATGTATGGTTTCAATTTTTGTCAATTGTTGTTGCAGCTTTTTCTTTCAATTTTGTCTTTTTTGTTGTGGTTTCTCTTTTGGGTTGCTACATTTTTTTTATGATATATACCTTTTGAAATGGTTGAGGTTATAGATCCCTCTCAAAATCTATTTGTGAAAGGGGTTTATGCTCCCTTCAAAACTCGTGTTTCCTTTATCAAAAACTAGTATATGAAATATTGTTGATATGTTTACACCTAAATGACTTTCACTCCTTGTTTGATGAAATATTTAAAAAATTTCCTCTTGAATTATAAATTAGATTATTAACAATTCCAATTAAATACAATTATATGAGGAAGACTTTACATACAACATGAGCAAAGCCAAAATATTGGTTTTCATAGATTTTTTATATCATAATAGGAAGCAAAAAAAGTTAAAGCTAAGCACAACCTAAAAATTTAAAAGAAATCACAAATGATGAGATCAAATCTAATTATTATTCTACATTAAATTTGATAAACAAATACCAAAGGAGGGAAAAGTACCCTAACCATTACAATGACAATTGTGACTTTTAGTGTTATGGGCCTCATTCCATCTTTAAAAAGTAATGTAAAAGAATCCCTAGGCAATGTGGTAATATTGAATTGTTATGAAAATTTTGACATTTTTAGTTTAGTTCAATTGTTTATTTGTTAGTTGCACTTAGTAGTGTGTAATGGAACCTAGTATTAGTTGTCTATTTCAAATTTAAATAAACAAACATTAGAGAATAATTTAATGATAAAAAGAGAGCCAACTATTTTGAGAACATCTATCGTGTTGGTTCTTGTGTATGCTTGGGATTATTTTGATACACATGGCAAGTGACATAGAGATTCAACCAAATAAAATAATAACTACAAGGATTTTTAAGCTCTTGAAAATAACTTTTGAGTGTCTCGTGGAGGTTTCTCCATTATTGGATCCTTTGAGTTAGTAATTAGATTTTTTTGTTGTTGATGAAATGTTATATGTGGTACTAGAATTTATATTATATTATGGAAAACATTTTTAACTAGAAATGTGTTGATGATACTATACATGATATATTATAGATCAAACAAAGGTGAACAAATAAGCTTAAGTCAAGGACTAAATAAGTAGGATGAAATAAGTGCAAGTATTTGGTTTTGAATAGAGCTTGTGAGTATAGAACAAGGAGTAGTAAGTATTGACAATTTGGTATCTAGAAAAATGGTAAAAAAAAATAGGCTAAGGTGGATGAAGTAGTGACATCCATAAAATATTGTTTGGTTATAGTAGTGAGATGAGATACTATAGGAAAAATATTTGGTGAGGTTGAATATAGGGTCATATTAAGATGAGATTTTATTTTACAATACATTAATGGGTGGTTTCCATGCAAGGTTCATTCATATGATTAGAGGGATAACACCTAAACTATAAAAAGCACATCTAGAAGATAAAATGCACCATTTAAAGATGAGAGGTGATTCTAAATATACAAATCATTGTGAGAAATAAAAGTTACAAGTTTTAAAATGATCATCTTTAAGATAAATCCTTCATAGATCTTATGAAATATTAGATAATCAATCTTCTAAAAATAATAAGCACCAATATGTATGCTCCAATGAAAAATTCATTACAGTAAAACATTCAAAAGAGTATAAAAATAATGCATTTTTTAAGAACATTATGTTGAAGAGGATAAAGATTGAAATAGAAGTAAAATGTCTCAATGAATTAACTTTAATTAATTGGATGAAGTAGAATAAATTTATGAAGGATATATTTTTATCTCAAAACTAATAAATCTCTAAGAAAATAAAATAAGATCTAGAGGGGAAAATATCTTGAACAATGTAGCTAGTTAAAGGTGAACTAGACATAAAATATTTTCACAATATAAAATTCACTTCTATCAAAAAAAATAAAGGAGAATCTCTCATTTGACATAAACTTGTTAAGGTTTAATAAATCTTTAATTTTATTGAATTATTTAGAAGTGAAGATTCAAACTTTTAGGAGAAATAGACTTCTTACTATTGTATCACTATCAAAAATGTAGTCAAATATTAATAACACATTTCAATGAAAAGATTAATTTCAATTTCTTGTAAGTGATCTCAAGGAAAACTCTAAGGCCTAATGGATTTTATGTTTCCTTCTTCTAGAAACATTGATATGTTGGAAAATACAATTGGAACGATTGTTATGTTGTCACTGATGTCAAACCTTATTGGTAAGATAGTTTGTTATTTGATTTAAGAGTCATATCTAGATGATTGATGAAGAAGATTTGAGAGAAGACATAACAAATGCACCTAGAGGAAAGGTTGATCTATGAGAGGAAACTACAATGGGCACTTGATTAGTTATACTTTGACAAGATAAAGTGATTGTTTAAATCATGATACGAGTGAAGAAGATAGTTGTACTGAAGCCTTGAAGAAATGATCAAAGAATGACTAAATGCATAGGCTTGACCAAGAAACAAGGTATAATATTGAGTTACTTGAAGTGTATGTTGAGTGATGCTAGTGTCAATCGAGCACTAGTATATGTTGAGTAGAAGATTAAAGAACTTGAAGTGTACGTTGAGCGATGCTAGTGTCAGCAGAGTGTTATTATTTGTCAAGCATAGTAGTGTCAACTGAACATCAGTATTGATTGAGCATCAATACTGACAAGGCATCACTATATGTGTTGAAAATATATGTTAGTAGTGACCAAGTAACCTAGTAATGATCGAGTGTCAAAACACAGTATTGGCTGAGGGACAACATTTAACAGTTTATGAGAAAATCATGATTTCTAACTGACACAATTGATTTCTTGCACTACTTAAAGTTTTTTGAAGATAAGGAATGGAAATTGGATCATTTAAATCAAAGGAAATCATGTTTGTGCATTTCTATGCAAGGATTCGAGGAGAATTTTGGAGAATTTTCTAGAAGAGAAAAAAGGAGATGAAATGTTGGAAGGAATTGATGAATCTAACCAAACCCTAAGATCTACGATGTTGTTTAAGTGGAAAAAGATTAGAATTATCTATTTAAGGATGTGTAAGGGCTAACTCTAGAGAGGGTGAGGTTAGCAGAACTAGTGAAGACATAATAAGGTTGGAGCAATTGTTGATGCTATTGATTGGAAAACTTGAGTAGGAGGCTCAATAGTTGTGAAGAAGTGAAGAGTGATTGCTTGAAGGGTTGCCAAGTAGATAAGAGACTGACATCACAAAGGAGGCCAATTAGTGGATTAGCATGTGAGCCAGACTATGATCTATATTTTCAAAGTGAGTTGAATTTTTCATATCAAACCTACTATTACTTTCTAACTATTGTATCGGTATTGAAATCCTTTAAACAAGTTGACCTAACAGTCATATGTAAATCCTTTAATCAAGGTGGCATTCTAATGGAGTATTCTAAAGTCCTCTGACAAGGCCACTCCTAATAGGGTGATTAAATCCTTTAAGAATTTGTAGTGCACCAATATTACAATGAAAGGAACCAGCAAATATAAACATATTTTTCTTTTTCAATGAAAGCATTTTTATTTTATTTTATTTGTTTATATTTATTTTCCTTGATCTACAATATTGATGTACATTACTACAATACATTTAACTAACTTCACTAACCACTTTAGTTCCTTCCAACCAGAACATTATTTGAAATTCTAACAAAATGTCTTTATAACCAAATGTATCAATTTCAAATGGAGACACACATTTTCTATTAGAATCATTTTAGAAAAAAAAACATAACAACTTTACTCATTTCTATATACTATAGGATAGTGCATGATATATAAATTTCTTTAATCACTGAATGTAGCAACATATCAACAAGTACAGTCCACTTATACAGTCCACTTATACAATTTTTCAGCTTACAAGCTGTCATAAAACACAAGATTGGGAGTTACCCAAGGGTGACTCTCCCTAATACAATAAGAATTCACTTGGAAGTATGTTTTTGCTACACATGAAAATAAGACAACATCCTTCTTCTCTTCAAGTCTTCAATCCATAGATCACAACCTGCAGTACAACACACACAAACAAGCCCATGGTACTCTCCTCCCAACCTTAGGCCTTTTAAAGGCCACCCCCGAGCAGGGAGAACCTTGACTAGGTGGACATACATTACTAACAACCATTTACAACACAATGCTCACATTACAAAAATGTTCACACATTTTACTGTTGACAAATAAAACCACAAAAATTCCCAACCAAGGTAGAACACTTAGGATCACATGTAGATCCATCTCAAGGGGTAAGGGTGGAAAATGAATGTTGAGGAGACTCCACCTGCAACTATGCCTTCATTAGGCTATACATTTTATACACATGCCTTCACAAGGAAACCCAACACCACATACATGCCCTCACATGGCATCTTTATAATACTTATAACTCCAGCAAGGTGGCATATGGGGCCCATAACACCCATATGGCATCCCTCTCCTACTCTAGGAGAGACTCTCACCCAACACATTCCCTATGCACCCCTTAACCTCACAAGGCTCTCTTTCCCTCCCAAGAGATGAGACTCACCTTGTCACACCCAAAATAGAAAACTGCAACAAGAACATATGAATTCACAACACAAAGTAAATCACAATACACACATACACCAAAACTGAAAGATGATCCCTCAACCTTACACAACACAACATTAAAACACACCATATTACAACTACATTACAGAAAACTCAAATGCATAACACAATAAAAATAATCTACTTAACAACAAACTTTCATAGCAAGGGTACATAAGGTTACCAACCTGGATTCCAAGCAAATTTGAGCTCCCTCTCTTTTTTTTACCAACAATCCTCCTCCTAAGCTATCTTCTTCTCCTTGTTTTTTTTTCTTTTCCAAAATTTACCCCACTTAGATTCTTTTTCCAGATCTATCCAAAAATTCTCCCCCCAAGAACTCTCCAACCAACTCTCCCTAAAGAATGTTTTCTTTTGATGCTTAAGTTTCCAAATTCGGCCAACTTGGGAATCCACAATTTTTGGGTCCTCTTTTCAATGCCTAGGGAAGCTTATAATACTTAAAAATGCCCCTACCCCCTAGGTATATCATATGGGCTTTAAAATAAGACCTCAAACTACCCCTAGGGATGGTGTAAACCTCATAGAAATTCACAAAAGGTGTGCATTCGACCTAGCATGGAAAGAATCCCTCTTGGACCCATAAATACACCTAGGGAAAATAAATCCTACCAAACCACTCCTTGGTCCACTCAACCACCTACCATCCCACTAAGCATGCTACAAAGGAGAACATGTGTCAAGTGACACCACAATACACACAACACACTTGGCAAGCCATCAAGAAAAACAAATTTACTTTTATAGAATCACAATAATACACACAAATTGGTTTTACAAATAAAATACAAGGGTAAAAAGGTTATACCCTCCTTAGGGTTAACCTTGGTTTTTCCAAACACCTAGCAAGTTTCTCCATAAATTCATGGGCTTCTTTCCTGCACACTTATTGCAAATATCAGTAGTCCAAGAATAAGGTGATAAAATGATAACATAAATATAAATCACATAGATTCTATCATCAATGAATAACATAACTAATATGAAATATGTATTTTCATTCATATCACATTACACACTTCACATTTGTAGCAATTCTCTAGTCTAGATAGTAAAACATTACGATCATTTATTCTTATATAAAATTATGGAATTAATCTACATTAAGCAATGCATCAAATATAATATAAGTATACAATTCTAGTTTATTCAAATGATACATGAATTCTTAATGTTACTCTAAATATGCTAAGACATGATTATCTAGCACCATATGGAGACCACAATTCAAAAATTAAACATTCACTTGAGTATAACATAACCTTTAATCATGACATATGGATCATCAAGAAGGTAAGTAAGCATATATGAATAACATCATAAAAACTACTTAGAATATTAGTGTCCTAGTAACATCATAAGGAATCATCATATAGCCTAATGATATAGGTATCAATGTCCCAATAACATAACATGAAATCAAATAGTCTAAGGATCAAAATATCAATGTCCATAGGGGGTAATAATGTGCCCTCTAGAGTCTAACTATCAAAGTCCAAAAGAAACAAAATGTCAATAGTGCTATGATGGTCGGGGCGGGACATGACAGAATTTCATATTTAATAGTGTGTTTTGTAACCTTTAATAGGGTTGGTTCCTAATACAACTCACTTCAGAAGAGTGAAAGATTGGTGACATGTTACTAGTGGTTTTTCCCAAATTGGGTTTCCACGTTAAGTCCTAGTGTCAACTTGTGTGGATGTCATTTTTGTTGATTTACTATTCAATGTTTTACATTTTGCAAGTCTATTATTATAAGGACAGTGGACTGTTAGTTGATGTTTCTTATAACATGCTATAGAGGTTGAGTTAAATATGCTTGGATCTAAAGTAGTTGAAGTGTTTATTTTTTGAATTGGTATTGTTGGAAATGTAAGAGAGTAATTGAGAGGGGAGGGGTGAATCTATTATCACAAAAACAACTGTGTGTCCCTTAGATGTCAATACAAACTTCCACTGACCATGCAATACTGGATAACTCAATTAACATTAGAATTTTATTGTCACTTGGTTAACAAAGCAGTCTTAAGATTTATTAATCTATTTTATCCTTTAGTAAATTAGTTGCAAAAACATAAAGCATAAGAAAATAACATGAATATAGATGACACCAAGATTTAATGTGGAAACCCAATTTGGGAAAAACTGCCTTGTAACTAGTCATAATAATTTTCACTCTTCTGAAGTGAGTCATGTTAGGAGCCAACCATGTTAAAGGTTACAAAAAGAATTGTTAAGTATAACCCTGTTAGAGGATTTAGATCACCCTCTTAGGAGTGGATTGGTCAGAGGTCTTCAAACACTTCAATCTTGAAATGTCACCTTGTTAGAGGATTTACAAAATGATTGTTAAGTCAACTTTGTGAAGAGATTTGTTTAGTGCTACAATAGTTTGAAAGCAACAACAATTTGACCTAATTTATGAAGCAACTTTCTTTGAAGATTCAGACCTTTGTTCTGACTTGACCTTTGGATCCTTCCTAATCAAATTTTCCTTGTAGCTTGTCTTCCACACTTTCCTTCTCTGTATTTTATTTCCTCACATATCCATCTTAATTCATATCTCCACTTTTTACATTTATCCTCACAACTTAACCTTTCTTATATATCATAAGCTAGAAAAGGTTAGCTTGAATATCCTTTCAAAAAATCAATAAAAATCCAAATAGTTGGCCTTTATTAATAAAATATTGGACAATTACATTGTGTTTTCACTCGGTCGATACTAGGACTGAACACTCAGTTGACAATGTGACTTCTTCAATGCTCGACCACTCAAACAATATTGTACTTCTTTTATGCTTGATCACTCGATCAATACTACAAGCAACAATCCATTTCATTAACTGACTACAAGGTTAATACTAGAAATTATTCTTTACTTGACTATTTGGTTAATATTGATATACACAAGTTTAATACTGTAAACTCTACATTGCTTGGTTAAGACTAACATTCGTGTAAACATCAATGACAATATATAATTGAAGAATTATTTCTAGCAGGTACATCTAGACCTTAAATAATTGACTCACCCACCCCCCCCCCCCCGCCCACCCACTTAGTTATTGAATAACTAATTCACCTCTCCCCCCCCCCCACCAAGTTTGAAGGTACTTGAAACTAAAGATCAAGATCTACAAAAAGGAGGTGCCAAGGATGAACAAAGATAACTTCCCTACATGGAAAAGTTTGATAAGGCTACATCTAGTAGGAATTGGAGATAATGCAATATGCTTTGTGGATAATGCATATGTGGAGATAATAGTTCTTCCTCTGACAGCTCAGCAATTGAAAGAGAAGTAAGAACAGAACCAAGCTATGTTGGAGATTTCATCAACTCTAAGCTACACCAAGTTTGATGGCATAAAAGATTGCAAAATTGCCAAGGAAATGTGGGATACACTTTAGACCATCTATGGACAAGAAAAAAATGTCTTGAGGGAAAAATTGGAAAGCTTGAGGGGTAAGTTTGATAAAATGAGAATGATAAAAGGTGAGAATATTGTCCAGTATTGTGGAAGAATCAAAGAGGTTATTAATGTCATAAGAGGAGGAAATGTGAAAGTTGATGAATATGTAGAAAAGAATGAAATTAAATGCAAGATAGAATGTAAATATTATAGAGCATTCATATATGTGAATGAAGATGCTCCCTACACCTTAGTTGAGCAAGAAACAAAACTATGAATCAGCCAAAAAATGTGAATGTCAAGTTGCAATAGCCAATTGTTGAGAAATAGACTATAGGTGTCAAGCTACATCAGAATGATCTCAAGGTACATGTAGAAGAAGTTGAACATCAGGAAGACAATGTTGATCAAGTTGAACCTCAACCAAAGAGACAAGATGACCTTGAAATCATTTTTCAATATGAACCATTAGAAGAAGAGAGCAGAAAACAACCTATACTAGCAAAGTATGTGAGAAGACACCATACACCTAAGAAAATCATTAGAGAAAAAGAATCCAAAGTTATGAAAAGGAAAAGACTTAGAAGTGATACATGTTTAGTTTGTAAATTTGAATCTAAATCAATAAAATATTCTTTGGAGAATGAGGATTGGATTCATGAAATGAATGAAGAAATTAATCTAAATCAATAAAATATTCTTTGGAGAATGAGGATTGGATTCATGAAATGAATGAAGAAATTGAGTAGATAGAGAAGAAAAAAACATGGGCATTGGTACCTAGACCTAAGGACAAGAATGTTATTGGAACAAAATGAGTATTCAAAAACAAGCTAAATGAAAAAGGTGAAGTCACAAGGAACAAGGCTAACTAGTATGTAAAGGACATGCGCAAGAAGAAGGAATTGATTATGGGGAAACATTTTCCCCAATTTCAAGATTAGAAGGAGTTAGAACACTACTTGTATATTCTAAATATAAAGAATTTAAAGTGTACCAAATGGATGTAAAATCTGCATTTTTTAATGTAATATTGGAAGAAGAAGTTTGCAATGAATAGCCAAAAGAATTTGTGGATCCCATCAAGAAGAACATGGTATGTAAACTTCACAAAGCTCTATATGGTTTGAAACAAGCCCCTGGAGCAAGGTATGAAAGATTGGATGTTTACTTGGTGAATATTAGATTTACTAGAACTAATGATAAAAATAATCTATACTTGAAGACTAGCAATAACAATGAAATATTTCTATATGGAATCTTTGTTGATGATATCATGTTTGGAGGAAAGGATGCATTATGAAAATCATTTGCAAATGAGATCAAGAAGGAATTTGAAATGTCTATGTTTGGTGAGATCAAATCATTTGTTGGTTTACAAGTATATCAAATGAAGCAAGGTATCTATCATACTCAATCAAAATACATCAAGGAGATATTCAAAACCTTAGGAATGGAAGATTCAAGATCATTTAGTACACCCATGGCCATGAGACATAAGCTATCTAATAATGATGATTCACTTAATGTGAACTAGACAATATATAGATCAATGATTGGAAAGTTATAATATGTTATTCATAATAGATCTAATATTGCATTAGTAGCTTGGATTGTTGAAAGATTTTCTACAAGTCCTAAGGATAATCACATGATGCAATTGAAAAGGATACTAATATATATGAAAGGAATGGAAGACAATGACTTGGATTACAAGAAGAATGACAAGTTTGAACTAAAAGTGTACATAGATGTCGATTGAGCAAAAAATGTTGATGATAGAAAGCGTACAAGTGGAGGAGCTTTCTTTCTAGGCAAGAGACTAGTTTCATGGACAAGTAAGAAGCATAACTACATTTATCAATCAACAACTGAAGCTATATATATGGCAGCAATAGTATTGAATTGCTCAAATATCATGTGGATCAAGAAATTGTTTAAAGGGATGAAGGAAATGATCTTTGATCCAGTTGCTATCTATTGTGACAAAAAAAGTGTTATAAACATATCAAATAATCATTTGATGCATACAAAGACAAGTTTCTTGTCACTGGTACACCAACAATCACAAGTCCATATCTTCTCATCCATTGAGAGTGTGTTTCTTATCATTGGTACACCAACAATCACAAGTCCATATGTTATTGATATTTATTATGTCATCGGTTCATGATCTACAATTGGTTTATCTATTGTTATTGATGCACCATATTATCTTGTTGTTACTGATGTCAAAGTTCTACAATTATTTATCTACTATTATCAATGCACCATATGCTTTGGTGTTTGCTTATGTTTTTGGTGGATGTAAATTTTATCTATTATTTTTGGATGGACATGCCCTTGAGGGAGAAAACTCATCATCTTCTTTGTACCATATCATCTCTAATGATGGTTTGTCACTAAGATGCAGTGGAAAATGGGGGCCTCAATAAATTGTTCAATATTTGGGCTTATCTTGTTGATCATCACAAATGGAATGTGGATTTTTGGAGGCCTATTATGGAAGGAAAGGTTGAAATCTTTACCTATGGTAAAAAAACTTATATTACTTTATTTACATTCTCTCTCTATGTAAGGTTGAAATCTTCACCTATGGTAAAATTTTCTCTCTCTCTCTCTCTCTCTCTCTCTCTCTCTCTCTCTCTCTCTCTCTCTCTCTCTCTCTTTGTGTGTGTAAAAATCCTCTTATTAAGAGGCTAAATGTGTATTTGGTGTGAATTAGACTTTTGAAAGACCCTTTTCCAATTTGGAAGGATTCGCGATATGATTCCATGGACAAATTTGTTGACTTACTCAAAGTTGATTCTACTTCCTAAATGGGGCACTTTATTTTCCCTTGCATTTTGGCAGATATTGACATCTCTAAGCCTCTTCTTGGGGATTTAGTTTTGATGGTTACAAATAGGAATTGGACTTAATCTATGTCATTGATGTTTATCCATTGGTAAGTTGGATACATATTTTCGTATAATGGCACAAATTTTACACCCTCGTTTACAAGCCATTTTCACATTTTGTCCATCTTAGCATAAGACACACAATCATGTCACCCCTTTTATCCCTGTCATCAACCAAATCATCATCCATCTCAAAATTACTATAATGGAGACCATAACAATTTTGGGCACACATGTGCCTCAAGGACATCCACATTACAAGCTATCATTCATGAATCTACAGACATGCAAACAACCATCAGAGTGTTACAGATCTGCCAATCCTCATGCTAATGCCCTAAAATGATGACTTCCTCTCACAAAATCAATTTGGTTTTATCATATACCTTCATTTTCCATGCATTCTCGCCTTCTTGCTTCTTGGTCATTCACACAAGCTTCTTGGTTGGTTATTGACTCACTTGGTTGCATTCTTGTAGCATCTTGGATATCGCAGTAGTATATTTTGACTCATTTTTTGATGAAAATTGGTCAAATTTTTGACTCGTGTTGGTCTAATTTTTTACCAATTAGTTTGTGGCTATTTTTTTCATTGAATTTTTGACTAAAGCTTTTATGTGTCAAAATTATGACAATTTATTTAGTTAAAATTAACCTCTCTTGTTAATAAGACCATTGGTCAAAATTGCAACCAAATTTGGTCAAAATATCAACCAACACATTGACCAAGATGTCAAACCAATGACGGCATCCTAGTTGATGCATTGGTCAAAATTTCCACCAAAGATTGATCAAAATTTCTACCAAATATTGGTTAAAATTTCTACTAATGTTGGTTCTTGATCGACCAGGATGCCAAACCCATGATGGCTTCCTGGTCAATGCATTAATCAAAATGTCAAAAAATCTTTGATGGACATGTCAACCAAGATTGGCCAAAAGTTCCACCAATATTGGGAAACATCGGTGGAAATTTTGACCAACATGTTTTGTTTAAAAAAATATTACTGGTAGATAAATATCCAAAGTAATCACCGACAACAACTTGGTCAATGATTATTTTGGATATTTATCTTCAAGTCATTGCTGGGTCTACCACCACCTTGAGATGTGATTTCAAAGACCTATATTGATGGCACTACATGTGGATACAGATGGACGAGGTTCCCATATATCAGGGTGTCTCATTCCCTACATCTAGACCATGGAGAGTGAGAGAATATATGTTGGGGTCGTATCATGTTGGCCCACCTATACCATGAGTAGGCATGTGAGTTAACCTTATCCTATTAATATTTATCTCCCTCCCACCCACATATGTCAAAGGTAAACTAGAAGAAACATGATTGAATCCACACACAAAATAGAGGGTACCCACCATGCTTAATATCATTTTCAAAAAAATGATCAAAGCTCCTAGCAACACAAGGCCTCCACTAAATGATTAATGAATAAAGCACCAAGATTAAGTTGGTCCATGCATTTATCTAATTACATATGGCTCTAGGAAAAACAAAATTGAGCATGTAGTATAATTTCTAATTGATTCATTTTCAAAATAACAATTATTTCATAGAAAACAATAAAAAAATAGCATTGCTTGATTAAATGAATCTAACTACAAGAGAATTGCATTGCCTCAAGTAGTCATTGCTTGAGGAGATGTAACCTCAAACTCACGAGTAACCTTAACACATCATCAATTCATTCACTTTATTCCTTTTAAATAATACATAGTAGATAGTTGTAGTAACAACTTAACAAATCAAAAAATAAGGCAGAATTTAAGTATAGCACATGTGCATTGGTTGATCCACCAACTATTGGAAAAACTAGACTTATATATATTACAAGAGAGTGGGATTAGTTACATCTTAAATTTTTCTAGGGATACATGTCACACCCCCCAAATATTGAGGGTGACTTATTCCTTTATGAAACTAAAAGACCTCAACTAACTAACAGGTGTCTCAGTCATGTTTGAACTCTTAATCAGCAGACAAGAATACAAGAACATGCAAGAATCACTACATGAGTTAATGAAACACAATATTATCATCCTAAAAACTCCTATAGATCCTTTGGGTGTTAATTCCTTCCAAGATAAAGTCATCAAAGTTTTATGGCAATTGCATTTGGTTTGTGTCCTCTAACTTCTTGCACACAGGTTGCAAGGGCCCTCTTAACAAACAAGCACCCATTCATATTATACCATTAATAACAATATGATAGTATAATAACCATGGACAATCACATACCATAATCATTCATTTTATATAAAATATATATCATAATTAATTGAAAACATTTTCCACACATTAAAGTTTGATAGAAGTGATGAATAGGATAAAGAAGCTAAAATAGTACCAATTGCAGGACTTGTAACTTCCCATTACACTTTTAGTTGTCCTCACACAAGCAAGGGCCTAATATTAAAATTTACCACATCACATCTATAACCAATGAATTTTTACTTAGTACCTTTTTTATTGATTTTAATTATTTTTATTGTTTTGCTCTAAGTAGAATTTTTTTAAGAGTTTCAATGTCTGCCATCTCATCATCAACATCTTTTGCCTCCTCCCCTACATCATCATTCTCATGGTCCTACCAATATGAAACTTAACTAAGAACATTTAAAACTTCATATCAAGCACTACTATTATTTCAAGCTTACATGAAAAAAATGAAAATCAATCATTACCTCATGTCGATGTCCAAAAATAAGCAGGCATTTAGTATTTACTAGTTTATCTAAAACAAAACTTATAAAAGTTGAACTAGACTTACACTAAGTGTCATATCATTTTCAGACAAGTTGTATTTTAAAGAAATATCTTGAAGTCCTCTTCCTATCACCTACATCTCCTACCCAGTCAAAACCCACAATTCCCTACAGCATCAATTCATCATTCCCCAAATATTGCATACCAAAATGTATTGTGCCCTTCAATTTCAATAACTCATTGTATCTACCTTGACTATTTCAAAGACTATTTCTAACTTGACTAATAGATGTGTAGTGTATGTCAAAATATGAAATAGTGTGGAATGTTCTCTAGAACAAAACATATTATGGTTGTCTAGGGGAAGAAACCATTAAAATGAGTGCTCTTCTTTGTAAAAACCACTCATTTGGAAGTTATCAATTTAGGAACTGGCATGGTAATGGGTTCTGAAAGACCATCTAGCTATAATGAATTTACTTTCTTTGGCAATAAAGATGTAAGTTAACTTGTATAGGCACCTCTAACCTTTACCTCAAAGATTTGACTACTTCTAAAGCTAAACCAAACAATGGATATATGGTGAAATGATACAGTTTGGTGCTAAGATAGACATGTTGGCTCCAATTTCCTATATAGTAAAATAAAATGAGTACACCCATTATTTAGCATAGTAATATAGGATATCATTTTTTAGAAAACTCTTTCCATTATAAAATAATCAGGAATTAGTCAAAGGTAAAATCAACTAATGAATTGAAAAATAATGATTCAAAATAGTTGCAAAAATTAGATGTTGTAACATGCAATAGGATACAGTTAATATTGATAAACATCTTACTTGGGATCTTGAGTTATGTGGTGCAACACAAACAATGACTCCATGGTCTCAGGTCATAGAAGGTTATGGTGGTATGCATATCTAATTATTATGTCATCCAGGGACTCAAAACTTGTATTCCCTCCCTATAACCCATCTTCATAATATTCTTGTTTCAAAAGTTTCAAATTCATAATCATACCCTCAAAAAAAACTACAAAAAACATGACCAATAAGAAAAATAACAAAATGTATTTGATATAGGTTATTAATTCCTCCAAAGTAGCTCATCTATGTATGAAAATTGCAATTTATGGTTCTAGGTTGGCTAGTAATTCTTACAGAATACATTTCATAACAAGTCTTCATGAAGTTGTTGATGAAGACAAAGAGGAAGCAAAGCTTGATGAAGAAAGAATGATACTAGTTGGTACCATTTTCTGTCCCTTGAATATTGGGAAACAAATTCACAAGGATAGTCAAGGCTAAGAATAGTAAGGTAGATGCCAAGGGAATGGTGAAAGGCCAAAAAAGATGGCACAATGATGATGAGAAGCTTTTAACTAGGGTAGGGGTATCTAGGCTTGAGGAATCTGAAGATAAGGATAGCATAAGAATGAAGAGTCATGTGAAAGATATTCCAAGCATGTGTATGGGGACAACCTATACTAGTATGAAGGTATTGCATATGTTAAAGTGCCTAATACCTATATTAACATGAATAATAGTTTCACATATATGTCTAAAGTAAACATCTCTATAGTGATAAAAATCTCTACACAATCAAATCTAGAAACAAATATATTATGCATAATAGTTTCACTAAATGTCTAAAGTAAACATCTCTATAGTGATTAAAGACAAACACTGATCTTTTGTATAACACTAATGTTTCACCTATATGAAAACCATCTAGATGTAATAAATATTTGGTAAATTTTTAAGCTTCTAAAATCTAATTTCTTAAAAAATATTATAAAAACACACAATAGAATACTGAGAAAACATAACAAATGCATAAGTAAAAAACCTCAATTGATAACAAGAATTCATAATCACATAATTAAGAATAATAAGATTATGTATCACAAAAATTGCATAGAATTCATCTACAGAAAATTTCAAAATGTGTATATGATATTTATTAATAGTGTGTAGGACATCTTTAGGGATTCAATTTTTGCAAAAGCTTGAGATCAACATCTCTTCTTGCAATTATTTCCTTCCATTTAGAAATTTGTTCCTTGTGATCACTAACATCCTTGCTTTCCTTGTTGTTACGTGCAACACCCAATTCCAAACTAGAAACTCTCTTTGCAAATTTCAAAGTGTTGATTATCTATGAGTTCTTTGTTTGGATTGAGATGTACAAACATGAGTGTCTTTTCTTGGCCACCCAGGGAACCCTGAAGAATTTAGATCATTTTTTGTTACGATATGGGACATGTGTACTCTTATTAGCTAATGAAAATATAACATCCCTAAGAGCAGAGAGAGATTTTTTTATGTGCGTTGCTTCTTTAAGTCTTTCCCCAGTGACCTCTAACTTGTCAATCCTCTCACTCCTTACAAGATCAATCAAATGAAGGCATCCTTTTACACTTGCTCCACAAGATAAGTCTATCCCTTCTGGTGGAACTCAATATTTTGTAAATGTTTGTTCACCTTTTACCTACTTTCATTTCTTATGTTTGTATGTCCTAGATAGATTTTTTGATCAAAATAAGAAATAATTTATTGCATCTCTTTGTGTTTTGACATAAAATAGCTTATTATCACTCAAGTCAAAGAATCCTTTTGTAGAATTACACTCCTAGGGCTTACTCATCACATGGAAATATCCATTGATTGATCTAGGCCTTGGTCCTATTTGAATTCATGAAGATATTCTCATTTTTTATATTATCACTATAGCTATAGCAATGGGGCATCAGATATTGGGGTATCTTTCAGTGATTGTAGTTTGAGTAGCTTGAAGTAGGGTATGATATCATTATAGCATATAGTGATTGGATTCATCATTTTGTAGAGAAGAATCATTATTGATATGGCAATGAGTGATGGAATTGAATTATTGCTATAACTTATATCAATATATCTCATTGGCAAGAAGAGTATATGGAATTTTAGTATAGGGATGAGTGATAAATCTTCATATATCATTGTATGTTATATCAATCATGATCTATCATCATAATAAGGATATAGTGATTAGTGATGAAACTTGGAGATCATTGTAACTTATAGTGATGGATGGTTTTATTATTAAAAGGGCATCACTATAAGTTGTGGTGATAAGTTAAATGTGATCATTGATCAAATTTTGTGTTAAGGAGGTACAGTGATCAACAATGAGCTGCAAGATATTGCTATATGTTATAGTGACATTCAAAGTGCCAATATCAAAGGATTAAGTTTTGATTTCACCATACCTCATAGAAAGAAGACGTATCAAAGATCATAGATGAAGGGTTTCTAGTATAGTGATAAGTGATGGTGATATTGCCATTTTTATAGTGATAGACATGAAGTTAGACACAATTTTCTATTTGTGAGATCAGGCTATAGCGATCAAAAATTCATATATTTATATCACTAAAAGTTGTAGCAATCAAATGTTTGAATATGTTTCATTAGGCATAGAAGTAAGTGCACGAGATGACTTTTGACAGCAATTCATTTGCTAGAACGATAAAAAAATGGCTTTATGTTTCAACTCATGTGGAAAGTAAATGCACAAATGTAGTTTGTTTGGTAATAAAAGACAATCATTACCAGTTTGATCTCAAAAATTCTTAAAGGAAAATTGTGAGATTTTTGTTTGTATTCATTTTTTATAGAGAGTTGTACTCAAAGAAAGTTTAAAAAGGTATAATGGAGATTTCTAGTTCTACAAAGAAGAGGAAAGCCAAGAAAGTCAAAAAGGGTAAAGCTAATAAGAAGAAAAAAGTAGATGATGAAGTGTCACCAAGGAAATTGAATGAAGACCTCATTGAATAGATGGCTTTTGTAGGTCCTAAATCAAGAAGAATCAAATTTGCATCCCTAGATAAAATTAAAGACAAGTACAGTGACTTTAGAGATGTATCAACTAGGACTAGGGGTAATGAGCTCTTTTTATATCATTATGTGAGGAGAAATCACAAGGCACCTATATGTCATCTTTGGGAGAGGAATTTAGGAAAATTGATAGTGGAAAATGTGTTTTTGAATGTGGATTTACTCAAGTTCATTATAAGAAAATATAATGTTGAAGACAAATGCATATACAAGGATAGGGAAAAATTCATGGAGATATCTATTGGATCATTAAATGAAGCTTTTAGACTCACTGATGGTCTAACTAAAAGGTTGTCATTCACATAATTGAAAAATGAGTATGAGAGGTTAGATATTTCATATATGCAATGGAAATTGATGTTGCACATAATAGAAAAGGAGCCTCTAACTACAATAAATGGACCTCCATTCAGTGTTAAATTATTTATGACATACTTAGACATAACATACCAATCATGTGGACAAGTAGGAGGGATGGAAGCACCTGATTTGATGGAAATTGGGCCCATGGTGTTAGCATTAGACATTCAAATGTTGGAGCCCGTCATGTTGAGTACCCTACTTTTAAACACTATTCCTTACTTATGCATATGATTTAATATTTTAGGTGACTGAGAGGATTGTGGGGTGAGAGTTTGAAATTGAATTTGAGGGAGTCTAATGGGTAAATGGAGCTTGTTCAAATGTGTACACTAGTATGGGATTATAGGTTTAGTTTTTATTGTTACCTTACATTTTAAGATCATTTTGTTCAACCTTTGTATGCTTTTTTTGGACACCAGTCTTTTCCCTCAATTAGCCTTGATATTAAAAGATTTTTAAGACCTAGGGACAATGGGTTAGGAGAGAAAATCAAACACAGTTGGGGAGACTGGTATGCATATGATTACTTCACTTGTATTAGAGTATTTGGGTTTGAAGGAAGGTCATATAGATTACCAGCATCAATGCCTGGTAGAATTTCATATGTAGAAGTTGTAAGCAGATGATTGAATCTAGCAAACAATATTTCAAAGGTAAACAAAGAAAGAAAACTTTCCTTCTAGCAACTTTATCTTTTGGAGACTTTAAGATTTGTACAACTAAGTCATATGACAAGATTGGAGAGAAATAACAAAATTAATATCACATGTACACCATGGATTCCTGGAGTCATTATGATCTAGAAAGATACATTCATGCCTATAGGATATCATAGAAATTGGGTAGTTATATTTACAAAGGTATTGAATATAAGGAAGGATTCAAAAATTTGGATTGGGAAGAAGTACTACAAAATATTTGGGAACAAAATACGGCACTTGAAGAACAAAGGGAAAAATCCAAAGAATGGTTTAAAGAAGACATTCAAAAGATTCTAGATTCCCCTGTTCCAATTTCAAGAACTATAGACAAGCCAGTACTTCAACCTTTGGAGCATGATGTGCAGATCCTTAATAAGATAAATGTCAAGAAGGATGAAATACTTTTGGAGTCAAGAAAATTTTTAAATGGTGATTCTTTTATCAAATGCAAGGAGTTTATGGTTTCCTTGTATAAACACAAAGGAATATTATTGAGATAGAATATCCAAAATGTCTCTCCTGAGAATGAACAAGAACTAATGACAAATTTGAAGGAAAATATCAAAAGGGAAGTTAAGAATATGACTCTGAAAAGAGGAATGAAATTGTTGAATGAAGTAGGGGTGATGGTTCTCCCTGGTTGGGATTTGAGTACATCATACATTTTTGATGGTTTAATTAAATCTGGTAAATAGGATATGAAGCTTAATGCACAAGGAGTCAAATATGTCATATTTGGATTAAGATTTGTGGAAGATGAAAAATCAATGTTATTGTGGTTCTTATACCCCGTACACAAAAGGCCATAAATTATTGATGTTGATCTAGATTTTGATCATGTGATGACACTGAAAATAGGGGTGGTTGTTGGAAATAGAGATGGAGTAACTGAGAGGGGGGTGAATTAGTTACCATAAAAAAAATCCACAAATACCTTAGATGTCTTAAATAACTTGTTACTATTGTCACTCAGTAGCCACCCAAAAAAATGTTGTAACTTAGTAGATGAATTGTGTATTAACTTATTACTAATCTTTAAGCATTCACAATTATTAACATGCATGCAAAAGGAAATAACATGAACACAAGAGACACCAGATTTAATGTAGAAACCCAATATGGAAAAAACCACCAAGTAACTAGCTACCAATTTTCACTCTTCTGAAGTGAGCCCTGTTAGGAGCCAAACCTATTAAAGGTTACAAAACACACTATTAGGTGTGACCCTGTTAGACGATTTAAACACCCTACTAGGAGTGGCCTTGCTAGAGGACTTTAGAACAATTTAGTAGAACTATTCACCTTTTTAGGGGATTTATAAAAATGGTTGCTAAACCAACTTTGTTAAGAGATTTAGAATTCACTACTACAATTGTGAGAAAGTAAGAATGATTGACTTGAATGAGATGCAACTAAACTTTACTGATATAGATCTTTGTTTAGCTTCAATAGATCTTCACTGATTGAATACAACTTTGCTACTCCTCAAGGATATTTGATCCTTTTTCAAAATTCTCTCACACCTTCTTCTTTACTTTCTTGCTCGGTTATTCATACATCCATTCATTCATTCATTTGAATTCACAACTTGACCTATTATTTATACATTACAAATTGTCAATTTGGCTCATTTACAAGTTACATTTACCAATAAACAATACATCAATTGGCTAAAGTGATTACATGAAACAATTAAACTTTATATCCCAAAATAATGAAATCCTTCATTGGCCTACCCTACTCGATAAACACTGCTCCAAAAATGTTTTCCAGTGTTAACCAAGTGAAGCTCAGTAAACACTACAAACTTTGAAAAATCCTTTGGAAACTGAGTGAACTTTGTAAGAATTGATTTTCCTTTACTAACCTTGTGAGCTCGGTAGAAACTAACTTTCCTTTGTTAACCTTGGGAGCTCGGTTAACACTAACTTCTATCACAGAATCCTTTGATGCTCAAGTGAGCTCGATAGAAATTGTCTTCACAGTGTAACTTCTAGAAATGCTTGGTAGACATTGTAACTCAATTTTCTGACCTTCTAAACTCGGTAGACTTTGCCTTTTGCTTTGCTAGCTAGTTGAGCTTGGTAGACTTTGTATGATAATTGATATGACATTTGTGTAACATCAAAGACAACACACAATTGAACAATTTTATCCAACAATCTCCCTTTTTGGCATTGATGGCAACACAACATGTCATGGCAGAATGAAATTTGAAAAAAAAATTGTTCAAAAAATTTCTCCCACTTAGATTATATTCCACAACCTTCTCAAATACAGTAATCTCCCTCTATGAAGGAATTACATAAACAACAAACTCTTCACAAACAAATTCAAATTTCAAAAAGATATGACAATATACTCTCCCTCTTTGACAACGCATGCCAAAGGCATCACAAACCAAATGAGAAACAATATACCTTATGTACTGATTCATATGCAATATTCTCATGATTATTCTACATCAACTAAAAGATCTTCAACTTGATACCTATTGATGCATCACTAAAACTTCATTTTAGTGAGCTTTAGATAGGGGAATGACCCCTAACTTACCTCTTAGATACAAGAATGCATCCTTAGGTAAAGGCTTGGTGAATATGTCAGCAATTTTTTCCTTTGTATGGACATATTCCAATCTGATCTCCTTATCCTACACCAATTCTCTGACAAAGTGATACTTTATTGCAATGTGCTTGGTTTTTGAGTGCATCATTGGATTTTTAGATATGTTAATTGCACTTGTATTGCCACAAAACATAACAACAGGTTCTTTGATTCCCACCTTCATGCCTTCCAATAATTGCTTGAACCAAACAATATTAGAATAGTTTACTGTTGCTGCAACATACTTTTCTTCTGCTGTGGATTGTGATGTGCAATTCTACTTTTTACTTGTCCAAGAAACCAATCTCTTTCCAAGAAAGAATGCTCCTCCACTTGTACTCTTTTTGTCATCAATGTTCCCTAACCAATCTGCATCAATAAACACTTTCAAATACAAATTACCTCCAAACTTGTACCATAATCCACAATCTTCAGTGCCTTTCAAGTATCTCATGGTCCTTTTGATTGCCATCGAGTGATTTTCTCTTGGTTTTGCTGAAAATCTTGCTACAATACCAACTACAAGAGCAATATCTGGCCTTATATGAACTATATACTACAACTTTCCAATCATAGATCTATATAATGTCTACTCTACCTCCTTTGATTCATCATCTTTGGTAAGCTTTAGAACAATGCACATAGGAGTTCCAACTGGTTTACAATCCTCCATACCAAACTTTTTCAGTATCTCCTTGATGTATTTTGACTAAGTAATGTAGATGTCATTCTTACTCTACTAAATTTGAAGACCAACAAAGAATTTGATCTCACCAAACATTGACATCTCAAATTCCTTGTTCATTTTCTCTGAAAATTCTTTGCATAGATCATCATTTCCTATAAACAAAGTATCATCCACAAATATTCCATGATAGATCTATTCCTCCTTTTCTCAATTCCATTTTTCTTAGGAGTTCCAGGGGCTAATACCTATCTTTTGATTCCCCTTTCAATGTAGAAGTTATTGAACTCATGGGAGATGAATTCACCACCTTTGTCTAACCTCAAACATTTTAATCTTTTTCCTATTTCTTTTTCTACTCTGGAAAAATACCACTTGAACTTTTCAAATGCTTCTGATTTCTCTCTTAGGTACATGACAGTCATCATTCTTGAGTAATCATCAACAAAAAGAATGAAGAAATTTTCTCCAGTGTAGCTTTCAATTCCAATAGGTCCACATAAGTCAGTATGCACAATTTCTAAAACTTCTTCAGACTAGTAGTTCTTACTTTTAAAGCTAGTCTTTCCCATCTTACCAATTTCACAGTTCTTGCATAGACCAATCTCTGGTTTCTCTATACTAGGAATGCCTCTAACTTTTCTAAATTTTCTTATTTTCACCAGATTATCAAAGTTCACATGACACAACCTTCTATTCCATAACCAACTTTCTTCAACTTGAGCAATAAAGTATGAACATTCACCAAGTTCAAGATAGAACAAGTTACCTCTTGTTTGAATGCGAGATCCAATTAGATTTCCTTTATCATCTAGCAGTCTTTCTTTTCCATGCATGAATTCTACTTTGAATCCATTATTGAATAACTGTGCCACGCTCAATAGATTGTGCTTTAGACCTTCAACCCAATAGGAATTATCACATATAAGCTCTTTGGTTAGTGAGATTCTTCCTCTTCCTTTTATATAGCAAGGTTCATTATTACCAAACCTCACACTACCACCATCATAGTTTTCAAAATGTTCAAACTTAGTTTTATCACCAGTCATATGATGAGAGCAACCACTATCTATAGTCCATGTATCATTTTTTCTCACATGAGAGATAAGTGCCATTTTATCTTCCTCATTATTATCAGATTCATCTTTCACAGCAATGTAAACAATTTCATCTTCTTCTTCATCAAAATCATTAGAATACTTAGCCATGAAACATGTTTTCTTACCTTTGTCCTTGAATGATTTGAATTCTTTCTTTCCATTGCACTTGTGAGCTTTCTTCTCATCCTTGTTTTGCTTGTTTGGGCACCTAATAGCAATATGTCCAATTTCTTCTCATGAAAAAAAAATTAGAGAAACCTTACCTTCGTATTTTCCTCTGCCTCTAGAATATTTCCTTGCAAGTAGAGCTTCAACCACCTCAAGATAACTGTCTAAACTCTATTTTGATTCTTCTTCACTTTTTTACTGACAATCCTTTATCTTCTTGCCTTTCTCCTTGAGTGAAATCTTGGCTTCAAATGCTAACTCAATGTTCTTAGAAGCTAGAACATAGTTATCATAGTTATCTAGCTCAAATGTAGTCAATCTTCCTACTATGGCCTCTAAATTTATCTTATGATTTGCTTCACATCTTCTTTCTTGAATTGTAGAAACTCTAATTGTATAAATTGGAAGTAATGTTCTAAGAACTTTACTTACAACTATTTCCTCCTCAATGTCTCCTCTAGAAGCCTTGATTGCACTGATAACTACTTTGACTCTTTCAACATATTTAGCAATGTATTCATCCTCTCTCATCCTCATCTGATCAAATTATCCTCTTAAACTTTCTACTTTGTCTCTTCTCACATTATCATCACCTCCATAGATATCTTTCAGCTTGTTCCACATTTCAAAGGCAATTGTGTAGTCCTTGACATCATCAAATTATTCATAGCTTAGGTCAAATGCAATGTCTATCATCATTGTGTTATGAGTCTTCTTCTTAGCAATGTCATTAGAAAATAATGTGCCAGAAGGGGTTACATATGCTTGATCAAGATATTTCAATCCTGAATCTCCAATGGAAGCCAGATGGAGTCTCATGAGACCTTGCCATGTTGAAAAGTTATCCCTATTAAGCCTTGGAATTTCCCTCTTGTAAGACATCCTAATCTTTAGCTTAGATCCTTGAAATCCTTCCTACAAGTACCAAAAGCTTTGATACCAATTATTGGAAATAGAGATGGAGTAACTAAGGCGGGGGGGGGTGGGTGGGTGAATCAGTTACCACAAAAACAAATCCAAAGATCCCTTAGATGTCTTAAATAACTAATCACTGCTCTCACTTGGTAGCCACAGAAAAATGTTTTAACTTGGTAAATGAACTATGTATTAACTTATTACTAATCTTTAAGCATTCACAATTATTATCATGCATGCAAAAGTAAATAATATGAACACAAGAGACACCAATTTAACATGAAAACCCAATATGAGAAAAACCACCAAGTAACTAGCTACCAATTTTCACTCTTCTGAAGTGAGCCCTGTTAGGAGCCAACCCTATTAAAGGTTACAAAACACATTGTTAGGTGTGACCCTATTAGAGGTTTAAACACCCTGATAGGAGTGGCCTTACTAGAGGACTTTAGAAAAATTCAATAGAACTGTTCACCTTGTTAGAGGATTTATAAAAATGGTTGCTAAACCAACTCTGTTAAGAGATTTAGAATTCACTACTACAATTGTGAGAAAGTAACAATGAGTGACCTAAATGAGATGCAATGGAAATTTGCTGATATAGATCTCTATTCTACTTCAATAGATCCTCATTGATCTAATACAACTCTGTTGCTCCTCAAGGATATGTAATCCTTCTTCAAAATTTTCTCACACCTTCTTCTTCACTTTTGTGCTCGCTTATTCATACATCCATTCATTCATTCATTTGAATTCACAACTTGACCTTTTATTTATACATTACAAATTTTCAAGTCAACTCATTTACAAGTTACATTTACCAATAAACAATACATCATTCGGCTAAAGTCATTACATGAAACAATTAAACTTTATATCCCAAAACAATGAAATCCTTCATTGGTTGACCTTTCTCTATAAACACTGCTCCAAAAATGATTTCTAGTGTTAACCAAGTGAAGCTTAGTAAACACTACGAAGTTTTAAAAATCCTTTGGAGATCGAGTGAACTCAGTAAGAACTGATTTTCCTTCGCTGACCTTGTGAGCTCGATAGAAACTAACTTTTCTTTGTTAACCTTGGGAGCTCAATTAACACTAACTTTTGTCATAGAATCCTTTGATGCCTGAGTGAGCTTGATAGAAACTATCTTCACGGTGTAACTTCCAAAAATGCTTGGTAGACTTTGTAACTCACTTTGCTAACCTTCTAAACTCAGTAGACTATGTCTTTTGCTTTGCTAACTAACTAAGCTTGGTAGACTATGTCTGGTAACTAATATGAAATTTGTGTAACATCAAAGACAACACACAATTGAACAATTGTATCCAACAGTGGTAGACCCTAACAAGGTTGTGAGTATGCAAGTGGACATAGCATTATTTAATCAAGCAAGTGTGAAGCAAGTGACATTTCAGAAGGATAACTAGAAGACATTATATGAAAATATGTTAAAGTTAGGGTAGCCTCAAGTGCAACCAATGAAATAATCATATGTTGATGCTCTAAGAATTGAATTAAAGAAATTGAGAAAGAGAATGCAAAATTGAAAGATGTTTTGATGATTAGAAGATAAGTCTCTAGCACACTTATCATAAATTGTTTTAAGAATTTGCTTGACAAATTAGGTTAGGTTTGGAATATTTGTAGTACTTATAAACCCCTAGCTTTGAGACATAATGAGATATATAATAGCTTGGTTAAAGAAAAGAATACTGTCAAAGAAGATGAAGATGTTTAGGAAGCAGAAAGGTTGATTAAGGATCATATTGCATATTCATGGGAATTTAAGTTTTCTTTCAAGTTAATGGAGGAATTGGTTACAAAACACGAAGTTATATCTTGGAATGATGAAAAAGAGGACATCATTAACAAAGAGGGATGGATGGATATGTGTTATGTGATGCATGAATGAGCCCTAGAAGCTACACAGAATGATGACCTAGAGATGTCAAAGGTCAAGATGCAGATGGAGCAAATGTTCAAAATTGAGATCAAGGCAAGAGAAGTAATTAGTCATGTAGATTTACTAGGAGATATCAAATATACAGAACACATCAAGCAATGCAATGATTTTATTGAATGATCATCATCAAAATTGGCATCATAAGTCTTTATTCTATAAACTTTTTTATGTGCATACAGTTAATTGGTAGTGAGTCGATTAGTTGTAAATTTTGTAAATAAACGGACATACCCTTTCACTATGTAACCAATCTAATGCCTATAATTATAAGGGACAAATTTAGAATAGGATATCATATCATATAGAATTATTGCCAAGACATTATTCTTATAGTTATACAGAGAGAAGTCAATTATATTGTCTACTCTGGATTTTGGCTAGAACTATCTACACATTTATGGTAGTAACAATAGTATGAACAAATAGAGTGATTTATTACAAATAAATTAAAGAAAAATATTAGATAAGTTTTAGTTTTATGCTCGTTGTAATCTAATTGAATTTTTATATCAATTTATCTTGTATAGAGAATGCAAAAAAAAATATTGCAAGTTGCATTTTCAAATTTTAAAGTATTAAATATAGAATTACCAGTTTAAGAGTATTAGGTAATTATGACCCTTATGAATAGTTTAAGATCTTCAAAAACTTTGTGAATCTAGTACTTCCACAGTTTTTCCAGTCATCTTCAACATTATTTTTGGGACAACTTTGTCCTTTCAAGTCTTTAATCATTACTTTTGGTTGAAATTGTAGCTTATCAATATGTTCAGCTACATTTCTTCCAACAACTCTCCTTGATCACTGCATGCAATTTATAGTATTCAATTCATAAACTAAATATAAATACATTTGTTATACTAAATGATTTTGACAAAAATGAATGGCAAAAATAATATTTAAAAAAATTATTCAACTAAATGAAAAATATAAATGTATACTTCCATATGTATACTTTGAGAAACAATAACTATAGTAAGACATGAGAATAGTAATAAATTATCAAATAAAAAATAGAAGTAGAAAAAAAAAAAAAAAGTGTTACCCTATAAAAATAAGTCCTTTTATATATGAAACATGGTAGAGAGCCTTCCTCCATTCCTCTAGTGTTTTTGGCTCAAAATTTCTAATATGTTGATGCATTTGGAAGGCTTAAGAAAACACCCCATTTTCATCTCTCATTCAAATTTGTGAAGGCTCAACTCCATAAAATATTGGTAGTATGGGTGCTCCACTTTTGACAATCATCTATAGTTCTCTCAAGCACCAAATGGATTCTGCGTAGTTAACAAAAAGTATGAAAAAATGCATAGATGTTGAATGAATGGCTTCCTTTATTGAATGAGGTATGTTGTTACAAAAAATAGCTAATTGGCTTCAAGTGTGTTAACTGTCTTCAAGATGTGTATGCAAAAAAAATTTAATCCATAACCAAAAAATTTGGTGCTATAAAAATTGGCCACAGATGGTTCCTCCATGGTCATTGAGAAATAAAAATACCAATATGTTATATCACTACCCTTAGAAAACTTCCACAAAAGAGGAAGATGATCTTGTAAATTCTATGGAGACAAGACAACTTTCTATTAGACAAGTGAATTTTATTAATGGTGTGTCAAGTTACCTACCTAGTTTCTCTACAAGACCATATACACCTTCATCAAGCATCATGTACATACTACTATAAACTTTAATAAATAGATAATATTTAGGAACTTATTGCATTGGACATCATTGCTTTCTTTCAGCCTCTACCACCATTCACTAGCTTGCAATATTTTGCATCATTCTTCTCATTAGTACTCCCTCTTCTCTTGCAGCCCCTACCAACAACTCTTACCTCATGTTGGGTAACTTTTGCATCACCATTCTCATTTGAACCCTACTTTTCCATGATATAATTAGAAGAATAGTATGCAAAAACTATAACAATTCTTCTAAAATAAATAAAATAAAATAAAAAAGGGAAAACCTTCACCTCATCTTCCAATACATATATTGGTGAATTAGCACATCCTTCAACCTTGGTAGCCATAACATTAACCATTTTCAAAATTTGCATGAAAAAATGGGAATTAAACCCAAAACAATCAAAAGAAGCAAAAATTTCAACCATCAAAATATGGGGTTTCTACTTGGTTACGAAATAAACTAGCAGAATGAATGCACATGTAGCCATTCAAATATGATTAATCATGAAATACTGGAAAAGACGTATTACCTCTAAGGAAATATTGGAAATTCAACCTTATCAAATGAAAGAGATCTAGGTGTAGAGTAGATCATGTTTCACAGACTAAATTGGATTCCTTTGAAGATGCTACATCCAAATTTAGGCGCAGGTACTCAAAAATTGAAGCTACATGCTTTAACATTAATGATAACCACATTCAAATAGATATACTACTTCAAGTTATTCATCATTAGCAAGCAACTAAATAGAAGCTATCAATTAAGAATAGCTCAAATAAAAAAGAGTTCATTATTTTCAAAGATTGGTTGAAAAGATAATGAATTAAAGAGGCTAGAAAATCCAGTAATGCTATGCTTGATTGCAACTTCAATGCAAAGGTTGTGGACTTCATTTTAGCTTGGATGTCGGAGCACAATAATTTTTATCATATTACAATTGTAGCTAGAACCCTCGATTAGCTAGCTCCCGAGTGTGTGATGATGAGAAGAACAAGCCCCAAATCAGGAGTTTATAGTTTTGGGGTTGTGACCTTGGAAATTGCTACAAGAAAGAGAGAAGTAGATGTCAGCTTGTAAGAGCATCATATGAGGCTTGTGGAGTGGGTATGGGATCTCCTTGGTCAAAGAAAAGTTGTGGATGCTATAGATATAAATTTAAATGGGGAGTTTGAGAAGGTTGAAATGGAACAACTACTAGGGATAGGGTTGTGGTGCTCCCATGCAGATCCAGCTACAAGACCCAAAATGAGGCAAGTGGTAAAGTTGTTGAAGTTGGAAGATTGAGTACCTAATATTCCTCTAGAGATTTGTACCTATACCATAAAGTATCAGCCCATCATTCTTGACCTACAATGAATGAAATTGATTGATTAATGAAGGTATGTTAGTTTGAGCTTCACTTGGTTTTGAGAATACTTTAATATTCTATACTTAATGAGGCCAACCACGTGAAGGTGGAATCTCATCTAGCCTCACCCCCCTCCCCCTAAGATCAATATAAATTCCCCATTATCATCTAATTACATACTTCATTCGTTCATTCATCCATTTATGAACTATAACATTCAATCAGTACAATCACATAACATTCATTAATATGAAATATTAATCAAGACTTCATTAACACATAACAATATTAATACTCATCATCTTTACTATTATAGCTGACTGTTTGGGTAGATATAATGGGAAATTGGTTTCTAAAGGGGAAATTCAAGGATTAAAATCTTCTTCTTATCCTCTTATTTTTTTCTAATGAGCAATTTGTGGATGATACCATTTTTTTAGGTAAAACCAATGTTAGGAGGTGAGGAATCTCAAAAAGGCCCTTAATATTTATTCCTCTACTTTTGGGCAGTTGATTAATTGGAACATGAGTTCTTTATATTTTATTAATACTCTAGTTATGATATAGGGAAAGATTACAAATACTCTTGGTTGTTCTATAGGATCTTTTCCTTGTACTTACCTTAGTCTTCCCTTGGGGCCTAGTCCTTTGGATTATTTTTGGGAGGATCTTGTTAAGAAATTCAATAAAAAACTAGTGCAGTGGAAAGGTAATTTGTTGAGTCAATCTGGTAAAGTTACTCTCCTTAAATCTTGTATCCAAAGTATTCCTACTTATGCCTTGAGTCTCTTTAGGATTCTAGTTAAATTTGTTGATATTATTGACAAAATTCAAAGAAAATTTATTTGGTCTGGAACTGAGGATAAGAAGAGAATGGCCTTGATTGCCTGGGATAAAATGTGTAAGACTAAGTTGGAAGGTGGGTTGGGTATTAGGTCTGTAAGGAGTATGAATAAAGCTTTACTAGCTAAACAAAGCTGGAGATTCTATCATGATTTTAAGGAACGGAGCTCCATCTAGAAACACAAATACCTTTTTGTAGATCCTTCTTTATCTAATTTTCTATCTTATCCTATTATTCCTTCATCTTCAACCATTTGGGGTGCAGTTTAGGGAGTTAAACATATCTTAAATAAGGGATGTAAATGGAAAGTGGGAAATAGGAATAAGATTAGGTTCTGGGATGATGTGTGGCTTCTGGACCACCCTTTCATTGAGGATTTTTATGATAGGACTCTTTTTGATAGACATAAATAGATTTATGGTGTCTTAGTGGAGAATTATTGGGTTAATAGTGAATGGGTTAATCTTGCAGAGAGTAATCTAGATTTTACCAGTATCCAATTAGCTCTAAATGCTTTTAGCCTTTATACTCATAAAGAAGATATTATGGTGTGGGGGATAGAACCAAGAGTATTTTTTAAAGTCCCTTCTATTTTTAAATTAGAGGATAAGGGAAACACACCTTTATGGGCAAAAGCATGGACTCAAAGACTCATTCCTAAAATCAATATCTTTTTCTAGACTATGCTTCAAAAAAAAATCTTAACCTTGGATGATTTGAAAAAAAGAGGGATATATTTGGTCAACAAATGTTGTCTATGCAAGATGGAATCTAAAGATAGGAATCACCTTTTCTTGAATTGTAGGTTCAACCAGAAATTTTGGAGTTATCTCCTTATCTAATGGAATATTGATCGGTTTTAGGACAACAACATTGATGAATGTTTCCATAGTTGGACTTGTCCATCAAAGGATGTTGATATTGGTTTCCTTTGGAAGATCTATATACCCCATCTCTGGTGGGGAATCTAGAAAGAGAGAAATAATAGAATTTTTAGAAATAAAGAGACTCTTGAATGGGTTCTTGGTCAAAATATAATCAATCCTATGAAGACTAAAGGTAATAAAATAAAAATTTATGATCAAAGACATAATGTTAAATGAAATTCTCTACCTATGGGATGAACTAAAGGTAATTTTGATGGTTTAGCTAAAGGAAATACCAGAAAAGCTGGTTGTCGAGGTGTATTGAAGGACCAATCTAGTAGAATTGTAGATGCTATTTCAATACCTATGGACATGTATACTAGCCATAAAACAAAGGCAACAATTACTTTGTATACTATGAGGATGGAAGTGGAATCTGGATATCAAAATATGTGGTTGGAAGGAGATTCGCTCAATGTAATTAATATGCTTAATAATAAGAGCCTAATAACTTGGACCATTAAGGGAAGTATATTGGAAATTATAGATCTTATGAATAAATTTGATAATGTTTTTATTTCTCATATATTTTAGGAGGGCAATTCAGTAGCTGACTAGATTGCTAACCAACTAGACTATAGGGAAACTAAGTTGAAGTGGAAAGATGACCTATGTAAGGAAGTGGATATGATGACAATTGCTAATTATGACAAGAAACTTGCTAGAGAAGGAAAGATTAATTAAGATTGAGAAATTTATTAAGGGAAGTGATGGGATTACAGTGGATAGCATGAGTATCCCTTGAAAGTACTATGGTGTTATTATGATTTGTATTCGGCAAGTATGCAAGGTTAAAAGTTCCTCAGAAATCATAAACACATTACTCTTTCTTTTGGTTACCATTTCTCAAATGAATTACAGGTGCAGAGAAGAACACAAGATGGGAGGGGAACCAAAAAAGCAAGAACCGAGTAACTATAAGGAATGGAATCCAAATGCACCTATGTTGGAGATTATGCAAAGAGGGAAAGTAATGACTTATATTGAGAAAATACATGGGTATAAGCCACATATTATAGAGAATTTCTTTAAAAATTGGATTGGAGAAAGGGTCACCTTGCATGGGGTCATGGTGAATCTATTTGAGGAATTTATAGCTGAGATTATGGGGCTTCCATTAGAAGGACTAAAATTTAGAAAGGAGACAAGTATCTTGGATGCAGCCTTTAAGAAATTCCCAAAAATTGATGAAGAAGAGAAAAATCTAGAGAAGAGCAGTGACTTCTACAACTTGAGATAGACAAAGGTAATCTAGAGGGATGTGTTATCGTGTATTCATGAGTATTTTATCCTTGATGGTAGAGCTAAGAGAGTCCATAAGTTTCACTTTGTTTTTCTAAATCATTTTAGGTATAAAGATAGAATCTCTTTCCCAATTTACTTGAAATACTCTTTGCTTCAAAGCCTTCATGCCCGTAGGAAGGAGTCCCATCTTGTGCTTCATGAGGGTTTAATATTACTAATAGAAAATTTATGTAAAATCAAGGCTATTAAACCCTCTTTGGTTGTGGAGAAGAAGCAAAAAGTGTCTGGAAATGATCCTTATTCTAAGATAATTAAGGTCAAAAGTGAGGAAGGAACTAGTGATAGTAAGAGTATCAAAAAGGGTAACAAATGAGAGAATAAAAAGAAAAATGTGGAGGAAGTTATGGAGTCTAAGAACTCCATTGATGGTGATAATACAATAGAAATGGTGGACCTCAGCTCCAACCTCAAAGGTTATTCTAGGAGAAAAGGAATTTCAATTAGCACGGATAATGTGAAGGGTAGCAAGGACAGAATAATTGAGTCTAGTGTTGGGTCAGAAGCCTTAAGGGATGATGAGGAGAAAGAGAGTGTTCACCCTTCTCCTCCTAAGAGGAATGACAATGAGGAGAAAATGGAGAAGGATAGTAGAAAGAAAATTAAGGGTAAATTCCTTTTCAAGCAAGACAATAGCTTGACTAAAGAGAAAAAAGAGGAGAGTATAGAGAAGCATGATGTTAACACTGAAATCCAAATTAATACAAAAACAAATGCTATTGATATTATGATTAGGGCTGATATAGGATGAAAGGAAGAGTCTTGTAAGTGAAATATCCTTCCTTAATACTACAAAGCTTAAAGAAAAGGCATCCCTTCAAGGTGATTCCTAGCCTTACAATAAAATCATGGTGCTTAAGAAAAAAGATGGGGTTATGCAAAAAGAGCTAGACCATGAATGAGATATGAGAGCACAGCTAGAAAGACAAGTTGGTAAAATTCTTGAAAAACTCAAGGAGTATGAGCTAGAACTTTGTTAATCAAGGAAAGTGGGCAAAGAATGGAATAGGTAACTTCTAGGTTGTGTGCAGTGGCAGCTAGTCTAGGTAAGAACAAAAATGAGGATATTATGTCTCCAAAAAATATTGGGGTGGGGAGTCTAGGAGGACCAAGTAAGAGAATCAGGTAGAGCATGAGGAAAAAGGTCAATGAGGCTTTAGAGGCTCCTACTTTAGCTACAACTAATACTATCTAGAGTACTACAAAGGCAGGTAAAGAGGTGGTGAATATCATTAAAGAGTTATTGTAGGTGTTGGTCATGGATGTTAGTGTGTTGGTTGTTGGTGTGTGTGGTTTTTTTAGTTTTACCTTTTATTTTCCATCTTTGTTTAAAGTTTAGGTTCTAGGTCCTTGTAAAACTTGGATGCTTTTATGTTTAGTTCAAACTTGTGGTTTCAAGTCCCTGTAAAACCTATTTTTTGTGTGCTTTTTGCTATAACTTCAGGTTTCAGGTCCTTGTAAAACCTTGTGGTGATTAATGCTTATTTCTAGCTTTTGTTAGAGAGTTTTGGTCCCTTCAAAACCTATTTTTACCCTAATCTAAAATAATATTAATTAACATGATATCAAAATCAATATTAATATGCAACATTCATAGAAAATTACTTAAAACAATATTCTTTCATTATCCAACAAATTTTATCAATCAAAGTTTATCAAAGAGCATTTTTTAAAAATAATTTCTTCCTTTTGTTTTTCTTAGCTTTCTTAAGAAAAAGTCTAATAGGAGCATCAATATCTTCCTCATTCTCCTCCTCTTGTGGTACATGTAATGTCAATTTATGATGCCTCTTCCTATTTTGAGGAACATGAGGTTCTTGCACTAAAGGGGGCTCTATTACAATAACAAGTAAATGGGTTAAATTGGCATAGCCTTTTTCTATTTTTTCTATTACAAGTATTTCATTAACTAGTAGAACATAACATGCATTTTTCTTACCTGAAAATGCCACATAATGTACAACAACATTTTGATCCGCTACCACCTCAACATGTTGAACACTTTGAACATGCTCCAGTACTTCACTGTGATGTTCAACATGCTTTAAAATATTCAAAAAAATGTTACACGTCAAATTGCAATTGAAGATGTTAACTTGTATTCATAATTGTGTAATTAATTTCCAATAGAAAATTAATACTTCCACCACTATGATACACATCATGGCCTTCATCATGCATAGGTTCTGTGATAGGATTTGAAGGTTGTAGTGAAATGTTATGTGCATTGTTATGTAGTCAATTTATGTTGGAAACTAACACCAAAAAATAAATTTCTCAACTATTCTATTTGATTTACTTTTCATTTGACCAATTTACCTATGTCTCATTTGATGCACCATATTCTTGGATATGGCTTTTAGATTCATGGTGTAGGCATGTAGCCATGACTTTATAGCTTTCTATTAAGGAAATTTTTTATCTTCATTTGTGGGCTCTACATTGAATTATGCGCCCTATATCTTTTTTGTAATATCGTTAGTTTTTCATGTATGATTTGATTAAACAAAATTGTTTGCAACATTATGTAAAAAAAATATTATATGAAATTACATTGCTACTACTTACAAATCGAGAGTGAAGATCTAGAGCCAAGTTTGTGTTGGCCAACCTTTTGTAGTCTCCCTTCTATAGCTTTTGATGTGTCTTACAGTCTATGAAAAGTTTGAAACATGTTGGACTATATGTTTACAAAGATCACTAATTAGTGCATGATGACTTTCTACTTAATATTATCATGGCATACCTTCTTTTTCCCTTTTATAGTTCATTTCCTTTACCATGTAGCCTTTTCTCTTTTGCATCTTCTATTATCTCATTCCACTCCATCGGTGGAATCATAGGATGATGCTCGTACTTTTGGTTATCCTTTAGAACCCTTTTATATTGGTCCATCATAGTCTTTATATGTTTGGATGCTCTTTTGAGAAGTAGGGCACTGTCAAAAATGTTTTTTTTCCAAAAAGGCCTTCAAAAGATGTTATGAGCTATTTTTTTCAGGACCCTATTCATTCCACCTTTTTTTCTAAATAAAATTGTTAGATCAATAACTTTAATATAGTACAATAATTGAAAGAAAAGAAAAATATTGTAGTAATGATATGAAACTATGTACCTTTTACAGATGGTGGCTCCAAATAGCTTCAATATCATTTCAAAAAGATGATCATAGAAAACATCATCTCCTAGAAAAACATCATGGGATTATTAGTCCAAAATGAGTTATGTATAAGTAAACTACAATTACACTATAAATAATAAAAGATTTAAAGCACCTGGAAGCTTTGGTAATTTTAATGGAAACATAGTTTTCTTGTCCAACAATAATGTCCCTACAAATGAACCAATATTAGTCACATGGGCTACTCTAGAAAATGGTTCAGCTTCAAAACTACTAGTTTGTGTTGTTTTATCAACTAATGTTGTATCTATTAGTGCACAAAATAGGTCCATGAGTATAAAATCCACCTAATAAAAAAATGCATTTTAGCATGTTACAAAATATAGCAAAATAAGGTTTTACCAATTGTATATGGCATAGTCAAAGATGTATGAAATCTCTTTATTTCTGACAATGAGTCGACAATATCAAAGTGATGACTGAAGGAGGCATCTACACTTCATCATGAGCTAAAGAATAAATTGTTAGCAAAGACATTTTCAATGGATAAAGATCAAATGGGATAATAGCTAGAAGCATCCAAAAATCAAAGTTAAGTGTTATAATGTTGATGAAAATAAATAGTGTTGCACTAGTAGGGCCACAATCTTCTATTATTACTCATATTGTTTCACATGTAGCCAGTGCACTTCATGTACCATTCTTTCATTTGGAGTAATAGATCCAACTTTCTCATCATATCAGTATGAAATGATTGGTTTTAGCAAGAGAAATGGATAGCTTCTTATTGTGGTTGCATATACAAATGATATGTATGGAATGATGGCAGTTACAGTTCCAATTGGTTTCTATGGCTAGAAAGATATAATTCTCATATTGCATTTTTTGGTGCACTAGAGTTAATTTTCATATGCATACTAGGGTTATCTTTGTATAATTGCAATAGTGCAAAAATTTGATGCAAGAATGTGGTGTATAATTGTTGCATTCTTTCTTCTCATAGGAGTCATTTTATGGACTTTGGAGCATAAATCAAATTGTGATTTTCAAGGACGTCTAAAGGAGCAAGCCACATTGTTAGCAAAGATATTTGCAACATTTTTTATTTTCATTTGAAATGGATAAAGACCAAATTTAAGTGTTATAATGTTGTAAAGAGAAAGTATTACTTACATAAAGGTTGTGCACTACAACCCTCACCATACTGACCACACGGTCTCATAGGTGTCACAAAATCCTGTAAGAAGAATGTATAATATTTTAGATCATGATCCATAAGATACTATAAAATATAAACATTTGTTGAACTTTTATTATTTCTTAAGATTAACTATTGCTTACCTTCAACGTTGACTCTAAGTATCAATTCTTCTTTCGGTGCCTTTGTCTCCTCAATTATGTTTCTCTTGAGTACAAGGTTAAGAATATCAACACTATATTTTGTTATGAGTTTATGGGCCATGAAAATAGGGTTAGTGCTACACACCATGTCATCTACAAATGACGCTTGTGTTTCAGATCACATTTGATTTGCTCTCATTTTTGCTTTTCCCTATCAATAAGTATCAAGTTGTGACATCAATATCAATAAAATTTCATCAAAATATCTCCAAAGACATAAAGAAAAGAACATAATAATATGACATTTTTTTATATATAATTTTTACAATTACACTAATTAAATTTTTCCTTTGCTAAAGAAGGTGTGTGAGTTGGTACATCCCCACCTTTTCCTTGTGGTGTATCTATGTCATCCTGTGAAAAAGGTTAGTAATTTTTAGCAATCAATAGTGAAGTGAAATTAATATACTTACTAAAAAAAATTATTAATAAAATAGTAGATTATCTGTTGGATTCAATAGTCTTGCATTTTCCTCACTTGAGGAAGACAAATCGAACAAATACCTATTTGGTGATACCTACAATCCATAAAATGAGAGACATACTAGGACTAAAGTTTATGTTTATAGTAAAGAGAAGATGTGCAAATAAAAAATTGTATCTATAGTGTCCATTCATTGATACCTATCGATCCATGTGATTGTGCAAGATCCTGGTCAAAGGCATTAAATAGCCTGCATATGTAAATCATTTATCCTAAGTTAGCCAAAAATTACATGATATATATTCTACAAATTATGTAGAAGACAAAAATTACATGACGCATCCATCAAAATCATTGTATATTTTTTTATTCCTTACCTCTATTTTATGTGTGGTAGCTATGCAATATCATTATATATACTCCATGATAGTAGAGTTAAACATATAATAACTTAATTATAAAAACATACAAGTCAAAAAAAAATCTATAAATAAATCATGACCCCATCATACTTGACATTGAATATACATCGACATACATTCCATTGATCATGTCATTGATCGTCATCTTCATCCATGTCATCATCATTATCACTATCATCGTACTTGTCACTTTGATCATCGTCGTCACCACCACCATCTTCATTGTCATTATCTTCATCACCATTATCATGACCATAATCATCATGACCATCATCACTTTGATCATCACCATCTTCATCAACATGATCATCATCATCATCATCATCACCATCATTGTCAACATCACCAAAATCTTCTTCTTCTTCTTCTTCATCATTGTGTAACATTCATTCGTGATCATCATTTACTTTGTCTTCTAATTCATAAAATGAGAGACATACTAGGACTAAAGTTGATGTTTACAGTAAAGAGAAGATATGCAAATAAAAAATTGTATGTATAGGGTCTATTGACTTATACCTATCAATCCATGTGACTGTGCAAGATCTCGGTCAAAGGCATTAAATAGCCTGCATATGTAAATCATTTATCTTAAGTTAGCCAAAAATTACATGATATAGATGCTACAAATTATGTAGAAGATAAAATTTACATGATGCATTCATCAAAATTATTGTGTATTTTTTAATTCCTTACCTCTACTTTATGTGTGGTAGCTATGCAATATCATTGTATATACTCCATGATAGTAGAGTTCAACACATAATAACTTAATTATAAAAACATACAAGTCAAAAAGAAATTATAAATAAAGCATGACCGCATCATACTTGACATTGATCATACATTGACATACATTTCATTGATCATGTCATTGATCGTCATCTTCATCCATGTCATCATCATTATCACCATCATCGTACTTGTCACTTTGATCATCCTCATCACCATCACCATTTTCACTATCATCATCTTCATCACCATTATCATGACCATCATCACCATGACCTACAATCCATAAAATGAGAGACATATTAGGACTAAAGTTGATGTTTATGGTAAAGAGAAGATATGAAAATAAAAAATTGTATCTATAGGGTCTATTGACTTATACATGTTGATCCATGTGATTGTGCAAGATCCGAGTCAAAGGCATTGATGAGGCATATTAATTTCTCAATTTTGATATAGTTTTTATAGTTTGGACTTACTCTTTGTGCTTTGTCTAAAAACATTTTTGTAAATCCTTGTGAATTTATGCCAGAGACAGTTAGAACTTACCAAACCTATGGGTAGTGTGTATGACATACTTTGCTTAATATTATACATAGAATGCACTATTTCATATAAATATATTTTAAGCTATGTTCTAATATTTGAATGAGAGTATAAATGTTATCTTGCATATGTGTTTCGAATGTTTCTAATTTTTAGGAAATGATGAGTGATGCAAAGGGTGGTGATTATTGCATTACAGGAAGAGGAATGATGGAGACCGATCATGGCAAGGAAAGTGCAGTTTAGTTCCTATGGATAAGTTGCACCTACAAAGGAGTTACTATTCTAAAAAATCTAGGAAGACTCGACTTGCTATATTTCCTACAAGTTGTTATTATGTTTCTTAGTAATAAATGTATTGTGTCATGGTTGATCTTTCACCTTCTTTTCTAGCACTGTTTATTCAATATTTTTATGTTATGATTGTAATAAGTATCCAATCCTATATATAATGGATATGGATTGTCTTAGTAAGGAAGTAATGAGAAAATAGACAATGTTGGTTTAAGATTCAAAAGTTACTCTTTTTCCTATTCTTCATGAATTATTTAGTTGATGTAATCAAAGAATGATTTTAATGAAGAGTGATTTTGGAATACTTGTGTTCTTAGTTAGTTGAAGCCAACCAAGGGGACCCTTTTGGGAGGCGGAATAGATTAGGTAAAGAAAATTCATTACTTGCAATTTCTTGTTTTTAAGATAGATTTACTATATTAGTCCTACAACATTGTTACTGTGAAAGTTCCTACAACACTTGCAGAAAATGATCAGGGTGGATGTTTTGAGTTGTTAACTAGTTTAGATTCATTTTTCAAAGCTTTCTAAAATTATCTATTGTCAGTCCAAGTGGATTTATTATTTTATCACAGTAGTGTATATTCCTTTCATGCATTTTACTTTCCTACAACATAGGTGTTAAGACTCGTAAAGGAACTTAGTGTACATACTATGCTGACCCATTTCAAGTCCTACATCCCTGGGTTGACAACTCAAGTGTATTTCATGATGGAATAGGTAGTCTCCAAAACAATGGAATGATTATCTTCATCTATTATGAAACCTTGCATTTTTGGTATCGTTTCCAGGGAAGGTGTCAAACTAGGAACCTTCATGAGTCCCTTTTTTTTAGATTAGTTTGTTAGCTAAAAACCACAAAGTTGTGGGCTTTATTAACAAGTCACAAATTCAATTGCATGCATCAAAGAGGAAGAAAACAAGATGAATATGGGAAATTTCTTCCATGAGAGTCTATTAATTTAAATGAAGAAATTGAAGAAGAAGCTGAGTTTACTTTTGAGGATGCAAGCCCTAATTTTCCTAAAAGATCTTCCTCTAGAGCAGAACCCTTGGACATAAGTGGTCTTCAACCTTTTGCTGAAATTTTGTCTAGCTTTCTTGATAGTTGTGGTCCAAATCCACCTATTGTCAACAATCCTATAGCCAACATTCCTTTCCAGTAGCAACCCCATAATCAAATACCTCTAGTAATGGCACAACCTACTTTTCCATTTCCTCTCCCAAGCCTCATAACCAATGATAATCTCAAAAGTATACATGTAGTTGCTCTTCCAAAGTTCTATGGCATTGCAACTGAAGATCCTGATACTTTCTTGTTTGAGTTTGACATAGTCTATCATAGCTTTGACTATAACATTGATGCCCATAAGCTCAAGTTGTTTCCAACAACACTAAAAGAATCAGCCTTATGATGGTTCATGGGCTTAGGAGCCAATGTAGCAGGTACCTAGGATAAAATGCAAACTTTTTTCTAGAAAAATAAAAAGAGTGTTGCAAGGGGAATGATCCAAGAGGAGATGATATCTTTAGAATATCACAAAAGGAGGATGAAACATTGGAAGACTATGTTTCACATTTCTTGTATACACTACAAAAGAACCCCTAGCATTTACTGGTAGAGGACTCACAGAAACTAGTCTTCTTGAGAGGGGTGAATGATAATTGTTTGGAAGCACTAGACCTAATGGCTAGTGGTGTTTTATATCAATCTTCTTGGGATGAACTCAAGAAAATTTGTCTTAACTACTCAAGGTCAACTATGAAGAAAGGCAGAGGACACCGGTCCACAACGGCTAAAGGGATTAGTCAGAGTATTTCAAAGCTTGAGATGTCTAATCTACTCACAGATTTCAAGTAGGACATCATAAATGATGTCATTAAACATCTCAACACAATGACTGCAAAGAAGAAGCATGCAATGATTTAGGTATAATTAGCTGAGTATTGTCCACATTGCCAAAAGTAGAAGAAACACGGTCACTGCAAATTGGTCACTAGTGTGGAAAACCAACATCTTCCAACTGAGTACATCAAGATAGAAGGAGAGGATGAGCAAGTATTCTTTGTTGCTCAACACCAGCCATGGGCCTCATGTCAAGATATGCCTCAAGACCCTTTACAAAATTCAAATCTACATGGTAATCAATGGAAAAACCATAGTGCCCAAGGTCCTCCACAATATAGTCAACCTAATTGGAATAATGCTTGGTAAAATAATCCAAAACAACCTCAATGGCCTCATAACTCCCAACCTTCTTAGTCAAACTAGCAAAACAAAAAGTGGTCTAACTAGTAAAATAATCAATGGTAGAATCAACAGAACCAATGGCAACCACCCCAAGGGAATTGGCAGTCTAGAAATCAATGGAGAGGAATTCAGCAATGGCCTAGCCAAAATCCTAGTAATCCACAACTATTACCTCCAATCCAACAACCTGCACTAATTCCACCACCTGCAAGTTCTAGACCTCAAAAGTAGACTTAGTTGCCTACAAAACCTTAGCCAAATCCAAATAACCAATAGCCACAACAGCCAATGTATTTTTTCGATGCTCATCAATACCCTGCTTATGCTCTAAATGTTACAGATATACATTTGTGATCTAGTACAACCCTACCAGTACCTAAACTACCTCTCATAACTAAAATACCAAATATTCCTACAACATCAGAACCCACAAATTCTCTACCACAAATGGTTGACTCAACTAATTTAACTAGCTTAGCTCAAACTCAAATAACAGTTGAACCTCCTTTTCCACAAAAGCTCATACAATGTAAACCCACACAAATAGAGGAACAATCCTTTGACATCATTGATCGACTAAAGAACATGCATGTCCAAATTCCTTTGTTCCAAGCTATTAAAGATGTTCCTATTTATGGCAAAGACATCAGAGAAGCCTATCTAAAAAAGCTTAGAAGAAAGAAAAAGGACCCAACCACAGTCCATGTTGTAGGACAACTGGCTGATATTATGTTAGAAAAAATGGTTATTCCTAAATATTTTGATCTAGGAAGTCTAGTTGTGAATTTGATTATAAATGGTCAGTCTATTAAAAATTCTTTGATTGATCTTGGTGCTGCTATAAATATTATGACTAAGGATACTATGAAAAAGATGAATATAGAAGGATTAAGGGCTACCCCAACAATTCTACAACTTCCAGATAGTTCTATTGTCACTCTTGATGGGATGATAGAAGACATATTACTAACCCTAGACTCTCTAGAGTATCCCATAGATTTCATGATTCTATCTCTAAAAGTTAACTTATCTAGTTACCCTATTATTTTAGGATGACCATGGTTAGCTATAGCTGATGCAAATATAAGTTGTGGGTTAGGGAATATGACCATATCAGATGGATAGGCAACAAAGAAATTTGACCTGTATCCTCCAGCACAACCCCAACCAGATTTAAGCACATTCATATGGCCAAATTTAGGGGATGGAGAGGAAGAGTTGAACTCTATAGCACGGCTTATGATGTTACATAGACAATCTTTTCTTAAGCTATGGGAGGAAGATTCAGTAATTTAGAGTATTCTTAATATTACTTGTGTGGTAGAAAAGGATGTATTTGACAGTTCTATGTTGGAACTAACTACATATGAAGAATTTGTTGGAAATAATCAAGGTTGGCTAAGTTATTGAGAGGGGAGGGGTGAATTAGTAACTTTACAACTTTAAATCAATTTAGCACTGAAAGCTTTAACCATTTATTTATTTAATTTACTATATGCATGGAAAGATAAACATTCATAACATATGAATACAATGATTTGGTGACCCAAAAACCTTCCAATTAGAAAGTAAAACTGGGGTGGGGATGATGCCCACAAAACTTCAATACTGCAGCATAAAGTTGGCCTGTTAAGGCTTACAATGATCACTTATGGTGATCTTCCCTGTTAGGAGTAATTAGGACTGCTAGATCCACCTTGTTAGAGGATTTACAAACATACAGTGAAGTATGCACTCTGTTAGGAGATTTACAAAAAGACTGCTAAGTCTACCCTGTTAAAGGATTTATAAACTAATTCATCTGTTAGGATGAAGCAGTGGATCTGCTAACAACTGTTTGTTGATAAGATCCCTTTTTACATTGATCACCTGATGTGATAGATATAACTTTTCTACTCCTATGTTGACCTTGTTGTATTCCTTTTACTCTACTACTAATTCTCTTACACTATTCTCAAAATATAGCAATACCTTCTTCACATGCGAACATCACTCCTTTTTTTATTCTATATTCTTCCTTACTGCAAATGATATCATACATTACATATATACCATTCCAATATTTACAATTGCAAGGTCGGCCAAAACTAAGTGAACAAAATATTATAGAGTCAGCCAGATAGTAGAAAACTTGAGTTCCTCAAGTTGACTTGGTGACCTTCTGATACACGGCATTCACTACGTTACTTGGCATCATCATGCACTCGGTAGGAGTAGAGGCTTAGTTCATACTAGCCACACAACATTGCTTGGAACTTGGTAACCATTGGTGACTCGGTAGATATAGTGTCACTCGATAGAAGTTAACTTCTTCGTTTACCTTTCTTTACTTTGTAAACAATGAGTCCTTTGTTTACCTTTTTCACTCAGTAAACACTGAGTCCTTTGTTTACCTTTTTCACTTGATAAACATTGCGTCCTTCATTTACCTTGTTCACTCGATAAACACTGAGTCCTTCGTTTACCTTTTTCACTCGATAAATACTACCGAACTTCTCATTCACTCGGTATCCTCTGGAATGCTCGGTGAGAACTGTTTACTTGCTAAACTTCTCATTCACTCAGTATCCTCTAGAATGCTCGGTGAGAACTGTTTACCTGCTAAACTTACAAGGTAACCACTGAATGCTCAGTATACACTGTAGACTAAGTAATGAGCTAGATAAGCATTCAAAATTGAATAAGTGTTTGCACTAATGACAAATATATCATAATTCCAACAATCTCCCCCTTTGGCATTAGTGACAAAAACACTTATGAGCCAAAACTTATGTGCAAAATTTGACATATTGATTTACTCATAGTTTCACACATAGCTTCTTTATTTACATATGTCTCCCCCATACAATATGTACAGAGTATTTACAAATATCTTTATCTCTTCTCTATCTCCCCCTTTTTGACAATAATACCAAATTAAACAATATATTTACATAGAGACACCAAAATGGGAGATAAACTTAGAGTGTACCTTGAGAATAAGAGCCAAAGTCTTATCCCAATTCTCTTGCAAAATTTTGTAGGTGGAGAGCACTATTTGAACTTCAGTTGAAGATTCAATCATATGATCTGCAACTGAGAAATTGTTGTCATGAATCAATGCTTTGGAGTAGACAATGTGTTTCTGCATTGTGTCCATGATAGGAAGGATCATATTCTGAATGTCAATCAAGGTAAACCTAATCCTTGCTTCCTCTCTCAACAATTCTGCCTGCTTTTTTGACAAAAATCTGATTCTGAGATGATGGGATGAACTTGATTTGGGGTCAAGTTGCAGCATTTGGGCACTAACCTTCATATCCTCATCAATTTTATTCAATTTTTCTTTGATCTCTTTGGTGTACTCAGTAACATCACAAATTTTGGCAAAAAATGAAGTTACATTATTAAAGGAATTTTCAAGATTGGCCAAAATTGTGGACAACTCTACCTGTTTTATTGCAATATGCTGAGCAATGTGCTCAAACACCTTATTATCAAATTTCCTTTCAGCCTTTTCAATCATTTTTTCTTGACCAGAGGTGTCCTCATTGAATTTATTTATAGCCTCTTCCAGTAGTAACAAAATGTGTTGAGATGAATCAATAACAACACCTATAGCCTCTGTAATAATGTTCTTAGCACTTTCAATTATGTTATACTCTTTATCTCTCTCATTCCTCGGTTGCTTCTGCCTTGCCTTTTGCTCTAATAGTTGACTGACCAGTCTCATTTCATCAACTGATGTAATATCTAGATCTATCTTTGGAATGACAATGTCCTTATCCAAATCTATATCTTCATCCATTGCCTTGCCGATAAGCATGAATTTCTTTGGTTTTTCTACAGTGCTTACATCTTTTCCTTTAGAAATAGAAACAATGGTTGATGAGGTTGGACCGGCTGACAAAACTAGAATAGGACCAACTAAAGGAAGGCTGAGAGAAGTGCTAATTGTATCAAAAATTGATGTTTCTCCCAAAATTGATGTACATGCTAGAATATTTATAATGGGAGGACTAACTGGTGCAAGAATTGGTGCTAATGTAGATGACAAAATTGTAATACAAATGGATACACTTACTATACATACTATAGTAGAGGTTGCTACACTTGATGTACTTACTACTGTAGAGACTGTTGAGGAGGATGACTTGGTAGCTGATGATGAGGGTTGCACCTCGGTAGATGAAGTGGTAGACACTTCCATTGATGATACCTAGAGCTGTGATGTAGCAAGTGTAGATGATAAATCTGATGTAGATGCTATCAAACCCGCTAAAGTTGAATTCAACCTTGATGATGTGGCAGTTTTAGGTGGAGAGTGAGGAAGGGATGCAATAACTGTTGCTGCAATTTTCACTAGATCATCTTCCTCCTTATCTTCCTCTTCAGCTTCTTCCTCCTTGTCTTCTTCCATTAATACATGTAGCTCTCCTGGTGAGACTGTGATGGATGGAGTGTCATTAATATCATCACTGTCACTGCTATCATCATCCTTGATTTCTACTGGATCTTCACTGGGCTTATGCAGATGATAGATGTTTTTCCAAATGTTTATTGTATCATTTACAACATGCTCAATGTCTTTGATTAAAATCAAATAGGTGTGAAATCTTATCATCATTTTACCTTCATGGTTTTTCATTGCAACCTTTATTTCTGCTCCAGTGAGATTCGATAGAAGATTCTTTAGAGATTGCTCATATATGTCTTTTACCATTTGGGTGGCTGACTCGCATCCCTATTGCAATCTCTCCAGTAGTTATTTGGAGATTTGAGAGGCAAGCTAGTCCGGGGAGTATTTCCATTTACCCATCTTATTGAGTACCAGTTCCTCAATCTGCATTTTCTCAGCATCTGTTCTTGTTTCAAATTTCAATGCCTTGAAATTTGTGATGCTAGCTCCTTCTTCCAATTGTTTGAGCCTTTCCTCAAATGTGAGTGGAGGCCTGACCAATATAGGTTCTTGCTTGCCTTTTCTTGTTCTTCTGGTGAATATTGCAGTAGGCTTCTTCTTAGGTTTGGTAATGATTTCCTTACCTTTCTTCTTTGGAGGTTTTTCTTCAGATTCTTGTTCTTCTTTTTCTTCTTCTCCTCCTTCTTCTTCATCATCTTCTTTTTCCTCACCTTTTCCTTATGTTAGCATGAGAGGACCAGTTGCAGTTTTCAATTTGGCTATCTTCCTCTTGCCTTTGCTTATGGCCTGTGGTAGCTTGATTTCAAGCTCAATTTTGGCCTTTGCTTTATCATAAGTTCCAAAGGTAGGGATGCTAGGAATAGCCGGTTCATTCACCAGTGCCTCAATGATTTCTCTTGCTTCATCAATATTTAATTCATAAGGAAATGGTTTTACCCATGCCACTCAGGGTATGACTACCTGTATGTACACTTTATCACAGTCAACCATGAAACATATATCGTCTTTATAATCCTCAACAAGCTTAGGAGGAATTCTGACTTCTTATTCATCCTTTCCTTGAACTCTTCAAAATAGTTATCCATGACTTTGTCAAAATTTTCACCCATTTCTATTATAAACTCATTAATCTGATATAGAATTGGAACATCTTTTGTCCACACTATAGATCCTTTGGATGGAAAAAACTTTAGTACATAACAGAACAAGCAAATTAGCAATGAGCCAAATTTACATGGGTTACTCTTTGAAGTCCTAATACTTTCCATATTCTTGTTTAACTATTTCAATAGAATGTCTGCCAAGTCATATTCCAGATTTTTCTTTACTATCTTAAATGCTAAATCCACAACCTCACACGGTACACTATTCAATATGCTAGAACTGTATAGTTTATATGCAATTACATAAATGCCAAACCTAAGTTCCATGTTAGATACATTGTTAAGATTTAGTCCTCTTTTGTCCCATTCTGCTAGGATTTTCTTCTGCAACTCATCCCGACTTAGGGTTTTAGTGGTTTTGGCTTTACTGAGCATAGGAAAACCCTTGATTTTATGAATCATCTTCTTGGTTATCAATATGGGTTGCTCCAACCACAACTGACCATTATGTACATGGCTCAGAACATATCTCACCCATTTAATTTGGAAATTCCTTGGTAGGTGCAAAATGTGGGTCAAGCCTTTTTCTTCTAAGTGCTTATGCTCAAGTTTTAGGGCTCCATCAACACATAATTGTCCTAGGGCATTCTCCATATCTAATGTACCAATTTCTTGAACAATGCATTTGAAATGAGTGTGAATATCATTAATAAGAAGTACGTTAGGTGGAATTTTTGATTGAGCTCCATGTGGGTCAAGTGATTCAGCAATTGCGAGCACTATTTGAATTTTGCGACTTTCCATTCGACTCCTTTCACGAGCATTTCAGAACCCCTCTTCGCCTTGCTACTGCTAGTGCTTGTAGATGCCATTGCTACTCGGTGGATGATAAATTCTTCAAAAAAAAAATCGCAGGAAATTCGCTTCAAATTGCTTGGAATCGTTGGCGTGCAATTGGAAATCTCTTAGCTCTAAGTATTCTAAAGTCATGGTGAAAAATGAAATTGAATTATGCCCTTTTGATGAAAATACTATCATTAATGCTTGGTATGAAGGTGGCTGAGATGACATAGTGCTTTCCAGTCTATCATTGATTTACTCGATAAAACCTTGCAACTCAGTGGTCAAACAAAATCTTTGATACTCCCAACCTAGCTCGGTAAGGTCTTTATCCAACCTTGCTCGATAGATGTAACACAATGAATGATAACTTTTCTTTGATCCTTGTATCTAAAATACTGATTTGATCATTTGCACTTTTTCATTTTGGAACTGCTTAAGATATGGCTTGAAGATGCAGTTCCTGATTCTTCTTAAATCTAATTGGAAATGGTGGAGTCACCCACTTCTTGAGTGACATCACCATTATTTGAACTGTCTTGCTCAGTAGATTTAGGAATCCACTGTTGTCTCATCTGCTTCTGAATGTTATTAGCTTTAGCTTTCTTTTCATCTTCAATTCTTCCAATATTCATGCAATTCTTGGCTATATGACCAAGTTCAATACATGTATAACATCTTATTGTTGTATCCTTCTTCCTTAGGTGATGTCTTGCACAATTTACCCCAATGTGTCTATATTCTCCACAATAGTGACACCTACACCAAGTATTGTAGTCCCAACCAAATATTGCTTTGACAATTTGTTCTGCTGGATTGAATATTTTTTATTTGCATTCAGATGCCTTGTGACCTTGTTTCTTACATTTGTGACGTTTTCCTTCAAATTTTGGTTTTTCTTTGCATTCATTAGCTTTGTGACCATGTTGATTGTAGTTGAAGCATTTACAATTGAATTTTGCCTTTCCATTACTCCAACATTTGTTTGATGTATGACCTATCTTTCCATAGTGATTGCAAGTGGGTCTTTGATTCCTTTGGGCACCTTGTTTGGAGGTTTCACCTTCTTCCTTATAACCAAGTCTAGATTTACCTTTTTGTCTATGAAGATTCTGCTCACTTAGTTGATTTAATTGAGTCATGTCTGTTTGAGATTTCATCATTCTTTCATTGATTTTTCTTTCAGTGATCAAGTCATTTTCCAAACTTTCATTGATTTTTATTTCAAACCTCAGATCACTTTGTAAGCTTGCATTGATTTATCTTTCAGAGATTAAATCATTTCTCAAACTTTCATTCTCAGATCTTAGATTCATAATTTCTTCATTTGAATTAGATAGTTGACCTACAAGATCTTCATGCTGAAGGGATTGATTATTTCTTGCCTCTAAGTCTTTATTTGCCTTGTTCCTATGTTCCAAAACTTCACATAGCCTGATTGATTGGATTTCTTGTTCTCTTTTAAGTTTTCTTACTTCTTCCTACAGAGAACCATTCTTTGCTAGGAGTTCCTTGATTGCTTCATTAACTTCATTTGAACTACTTGATGGTAAAAGGTCTTCAACATATTGATGATCATTCATTTGTCTTGCAAGTTCCTTCCTTCTCTTTAGAGATTGAGAAAGATGCTCCTTTGCTTCTTTGAGTTGAACCATGGCCAATTTCAGATCTAGCTTTTCATTTTCAATAGCTTTGTCAAGTCTGAATATCTCCATTGTCCTTGATCTTTTGCTGAAGGAGAATTATTTTTTTCCTAACGAGCCAAACATTATCCATCAACTTTTACCATGTGTACTAGATACAAGTCCAATCTTTGAAGCTATTAGGGTTGATCTCACAACTACTATTGAGTTGTCAAAAGGTCATAATCTCCATGTCAATCACAAACTAACTCCCAAATAGATGAAACAATTAATAGAGCTTCTTCAAAAACATGAAAAGGCTTTTGCATGGGACTATGGGGATATGAAAGGGTTAAGTCCTGATGAGGCATATTAATGTCTCAAATTTGATATAGTTTTTATATAGTTTGAACTTACTCTCTGAGCCTTGTGAAAAACATTCCCAACATTTTTTTTTTAAATATCTTGTGAACTTATGTCAGGTATGGGTAGAACCTATTAAACTTGTGGATAGTGGATATGACATACCTTGCTTAATATTAAATATAATGTGTTGTATTTCATATAAATGTTTTAAGCTATGTTCTAATATTTGAATAAAAGTAGAAATGTTGTTGTGCATATGTTCCGAATGTTTCTAATTTTCAAGGAAGTGGCGTGAAAAGTAACAATCACCATATTAAAGGAGGAAGTAATGAAGACCATTCATGGCAAAAGAAGTGTAGATCAGTTTTGGATGATAAGTCGTGTCTACAAGGAGAGTAATTGTTTTAGAAAAACTAGGAAGACCTGACTTACTTTATTTCATGTGAGTTGTTATTATGTTGCTTAATCAATGTTTTCTGTCATGGCTAACATTTTACCTTCTTTTCTAGTGATGTTTGTTCATAGCTTTTATGTTATGTCTGTAATAAGTATCCAATCCTCTATATATAATGAAGGAGGGGATCATCTTTTAGGGAGATGAAAACTTAATGAAATATTACTAGTTTGAGATTTAGAAGTTTCTCTTTTCTGTTCTTCATGAATTATCTAGTCATGTAATCAAAGAAGAATTCTAATGAGAGAGTGATTTTAGAATACCTGTTGTGTTCTTAGTTAGTTGAAGCTAACCAAGGGGGCCCACTTCAGAGGTGGAATAGATTTAGGTAGAGTAGATTCATTTCTTGCAACCTCCTATTTTAAGATAGATTTACTATATTAGTCCTACAACATAGTTACTGTGAAATTTCTTGCAGCACTTGTGGAAAATGATCATAGTGGATGTTTGAATTGTTAACTAGTTTAGAATTCCTTTTCTGAAGTTTTTATAGTTGTTTATTGTTAGTCTAAGTGTGCGTTCTATTCTGTATCAATAGTATAGATTCCTTTCATGTATTTTACTTTCCTGCAGTATAGGCATTAAGACTCTTTAAAGGAACTTAGTGCACATATCATGCTGAACCATTTCAAGTCCTAAATCCCTGGGTTGACAATTAAAGTGTATTTTTTATGATGGAATAGATAGTTCTCAAAAATGGACATAGTATCCTTGAAATAGGAATAATGGTCTGATTATCTTGATTTATTATGGAATCGTGCATTTTTGGCACCGTTGCCAAGGATGGTGTCAAACTAGGAACCTTCATGAGTCCTTTACTTTTAGATTAGTTTGTTAGCTAGAAATCACAAAATTGTGGGCTTGACTAACAAGTCACCAATTCAATTGCATGCATCAAAGAAGAAGACAACAAGATGAATATGGGAGATTTATTCCACAAGAGCTTTTTAATCTAAATAAAGAAATTAAAGAAGAAGCTGAGTTGATTTTTTGGATGCAAGCCCTATTTTTCCTACCAAATCATCCTCAAGAGTAGAACTCCTAGATACAAATGGTCTTCAACATTTTGTTGAAGTTTTGGCCAGTTTCCTTGATAGTATTGTTCCAAATCCACCAGTTGTTAACCATCCAGTACCTAATCTTCCTTTTCAGCACCCACCCCATAATCCAATACTTCCAGTAATGGCACAACCCACTTTTTCATTTCCTCTTCCAAGCCTCATAACTAATGCTAATCTCAAAAATATACTCACAATTGCTCTTCCAAAGTTCTATGGCCTTGCAACTAAAGACCCTGATACTTTCTTATTTGAATTTGACATACTATGTCATAGCTTTGACTACAACACTAATGCCCATAAGCTCAATTTGTTTTTAGCAACACTAAAAGAATCAACTCTATGATGGTTCATGTGATTAGGAACTAATGTAGCAGGTACTTGGGATGAAATGCAAACTCTCTTTCTAGACAAATACAAAGAGTATTGCAAAAAAAATGATTCAAGAGGAGATTATTTCTTTAGAATATCACAAAAGGAGGATTAAACATTGGAAGACTCTGTTTCATGTTTCTTGTGTATGCTATAGAAGAACCCTCAGCATGTATTGTCAAAGGATTCACAAAAGCTAGTTTTCTTGAGAGGGTGAATGATAATTGTCTAGAGGCACTAGACTTGATGGTTGGTGGTGATGTATATCAATATTCTTGGGATGACCTTAAGAAAATATGTCTTAACTACTCAAGGTCAACAATGAAGAAAGGAAGGGGACACCAGACTATAGCTACTAAAGGAATTAGTCAAGGTATTTCAAAGCTCTAGATATCCAATATGCTCATAGATTTTAAGCAAGATATCATAAATGATGTCACTACACATCTTGACACAATGAATGCAAAGAAGAAGCATGCAAAAGCTAAGGTACAATTAGTTGAGTACTGCCCACACTGCCAAAAGCAAAAGAAAGATTCCCAATGCAAATTGGTCGCTAACATGAAAAACCAATATCTTCCAACTAAATACATCAAGATAGATGGAGAGGGTGAGCAAGTATTCTTCATTGCTCAACATTGGCCATGGGCCCAACGTCAAGGTATGCCTCAAGACTCTTTACAAAATTCAAATCTATATGGTAATCAATGGCAAAACCATAATACCCAAGGTCCTCCACCATATGGTCAGCCTAATTGGAATTACGCTTGGCAAAAAAATCTACAATAGCTTTAGTGGTCTCAAAATTCCCAACCTTCTTGGCCAAACCAGAAAAATAATCAATGGCAGAATCAATAGAACTAATGACAACAACCCTAAGAGATTTAGTAGTCTACAAACCAATGGAGAGGACCTCAGCAATGGCCTAACCAAAATATTGGTAATCCATAATTACCACAACTACCACCTCTAGTCATACAACCTATACTAATGCCCCCACCTATAAGTTCTAGACCTCAAAAGAAAACTAATTTACCTGCACAACCTCAGCCAAATCCAAATAGCCAATAGCCACAACAACCTATGTATTTTTTAAATGCTTAGAAATATCCTACTTATACTCTAAATGTTGTAGATATACATTTGAGATCTAGTACAACCTTACCAGTGCCTAAACTACCTCTCATAACTAAAATACCAGATACTCCTACATCATCAAAACCTGCAACTTCTCAGCCACAAGTGGTTGACCCAACCAATTTAACTAGCTCAACTCAAACTCAAATAGTAGGTGAACCTCCATTTCCAGAAAAACTCATACAAAGTAAACTTGCACAAATAGAGGAAGAATCATTTGACATCATTGATCAGTTAAAGAATATGCATGTCCAAATACCCTTATTCCAAGCTATTAAAGATATTCCTATTTATGGAAAAACCATTAGAGAAGCTTGTCTAAAAAAGCCTAGGAGGAAGAAAAAGGATCCAGCTATAGTCCATGTTGTAGGACAATTGGTTGACATCATGTTAGGAAAATTGATCATTCCTAAATATTTTGATCTAGGAAGTCCAATTGTGAATGTGATTATAAATGGTTAGTCTATTAAAAATGCTTTAATAGATCTTTATTTTGCTATAAATATCATGACTAAGGATATTATGAAAAAGTTGAATATAATTGGGTTAAGAACTACACCAACAATTCTGCAACTTGCAAATAGTTCTACTATCACTCTTGATGGGATGATAGAAGACATAGTAGTAACCCTAGACTCTCTAGAGTACCCTATAGATTTCATGATCCTATCTCCAAAAGTCAATTTATCTAGTTACCCTATCATTTTAGGATGACCATGGTTAGCTATAGTTGATGCAAATATAAGTTTTAGGTCAGGGAGTATGACCATATCCAATGGACAAGCAACAAAGAAATTTGATCTATATCCTCTAGCACAACCACAACTAGATTTAAGTACATCTGTATGGCCAAATTTAGGGGATGGAGAAGAAGAATTAAACTCTATAGCACAACTTATGATGTTACATAGACATTCTTTTCTAAAGCTACAGGAAGAGGATTCAGTAATTCAAAGTATTCTTAACAATACTTGTGTGGTAGAAAAAGATGTATCTGACAATTCTATCTTAAAATTGACTACATATGAGGAGTGTGATGATAGTTGTTTTATGCTCAAGGAGCTAGACATTATCCATCAGCTCTTACCATGTGAACTAGATACAAGTCCAATCTATGAAGCTACTATAGTTGATCTTACAACTACTGTTGAGTTCTCAAAAAGTCATAATCTCCATGTCAATCCCAAATTATCTTCTACATAAATGACACAACTAACAGAGCTTCTTCAAAAACATGAAAAGGATTTTGCATGGGACTATAGGGATATGAAAGGGTTGAGTCCTACATTATGCACTCATAGAATATACATCAATGAAGGGTTTCTACCACTCTATCAACCCTAGAGAAGGATTAATCTAGCCCTTAGAGAAATAGTGAAAACTGAATTACAGAAATTGCTTGATGCTGGTTTTATATATCCTATATCTAATAGTAGATGGGTCTCACCTCTAGGCGTAGTACCAAAAAAGGGAGGAAAGTGGCATATTTGTGTAGATTATAGAGAATTAAATAAAGCAACCAAAAATGATCACTTTCATTTACCATTCATTAATCAAGTTCTGGACACTCTAGCTGGTAAGAAATACTTTTCTTTTTCTAGATGAATATAGTGGTTATAATTAGATAAGTATAGCTCCTGAAGATCAAGATAAAACCACATTTACATGCCCATGGGGTACTTTTGCATATTTTTTCTTGTCATTTGGCTTGTGTAATGCCCCCTACAGCATTTAAATGAGCAGTGATTAGCATTTTTGTTGATATATTGCATGATTGCATGGAAATATACATGGATGATTTCACAGCATTTGGAGTCACCTTTCAAGAAGCCTTGATGAATCTTGAAAAGGTTCTTGTCTAATGCAAAGAACATAATCTATCACTCAATAATGAGAAATGTTTCATGCTCATGTAGGAAGGAGTGGTGCTTGGTCATTTTATATCAACTGTAGGAATACAAGTGGATCCAGCTAAGATAGAGGTAATTCTAACACTACCCATACCTACAAAACCAAAATATGTAAGATCTTTTTTAAGTCATGCTAGATATTATAGGCATTTCATAAAAGATTTTAGTAAAATAGCTAGTCCTTTGTATACACTGTTGACTAAGGAAGCTGAATTTATTTGGACACCCAAATGTAATGAAGCCTTCCTGCAATTTAAGAAACTCCTCACTACGGCACCAGTTTTAAAGGGACCTAATTGGTCAGTTCCATTTCATATCCATATTGATGCATCATATTATGTTGTAGGAGTTGTATTAGGAAAAAATCCTACTAATCTTTAGAATGTCATCTACTATATTAGTAAAAGCTTTCATGGACCTGAACTCAATTACATAGTAACTGAAAAAGAACTTCTAGTTGTAGTCTATGCATTGAACAAATTCAGACATTATGCAGCTAGATATCCTATTTTTTTCATACTTATCACTTAGCTATAAGGTACTTAATGAACAAACCAACTATAATTGGTAGATTGGCAATATGGCTCTTGTTGTTACAGGAGTTTGATATTACCATTATTGATAAGCTAGAAAAATCCAACATATTTGCTGATTATTTGTCTAGATTGAACATTACTGATGAAGATCCAACTCCAATTGAAGATGCTTTTCCAAATGAGCACTTGTTCCATATAGCAACTCATACACCATGGTATGTAGACATAGCAAATTATCTTGTTGCAAATAGAATTCCCCAACACTTCTCTCACAAAGAAAGGATGAAGTTAGCAAAGAAAAGTTTTCATTATTCCTGGATAGATAATAATCTCTTCTATGTTGGACCAGATCAAATCATGAGGAGATGTGTCAAGGAAGATGAGATATATGATATACTACATGCTTTTCATGATGAACCATGTGGAGGCCATTTTGCAGAAAAAAGAAGAACATTAAAGGTACTTACAACTGGATATTATTGGCCAACCTTACATAAGGATGCAGTAACTTATACAACCAACTGTGACAAATGCCAAAGGATGGGCCAACCAACCAAAACTGATGAGATTCCACTCAATCCAGAAATTTTAGTAACACCTTTGACAAGTGGGGTACGGACTTCATAGGTCCCATTGACCTACCATCAAGTGGAAAATCCTACATCTTAGTATGTACAGATTATGTAACCAAATGCGTGAAAGTTAGAGCAATGAAAAATGCACGAGATGAGAAAGTAGCCAAATTCTTATATGAAGAAATATTCACCCATTATGAAGTCTCCAGAGAACTTGTTACAGATCAAGAATCCCAATTCACATCAAACTTGATTACTAAGGTTATGAAAGAATACAGCATAAGGCACTGTAAGTCTAGTCCCTATCATCCTCAGGAAAATGGGCAAGCAAAGATCACCAATAGAGATATTGAAGCCACTCTAACTAAGATAGTATGCATACACAAGAAGGATTGGACCAGCAAATTAACTAAAGTTGTTTGGGCATACAAGACCACATGGAAGACAACAATTGGATTCACTCCATTTGAGCTTGTACATGGTAAAGCAGCCATGTTACCTATTGAATTTGAGCATAAAACACTGTGCACTACTTTAGAGTTAAACATCAATCTTCCTATAGCACAAGAAGAGAGATTTCTCCACTTGAACTTGTTGGATGAAATTAGAAAGATAGCTTTGAAAGGAATAGAACCTATTCAAGAATAGCAAAAGAAATGGCATGATGCACATATCCATAATAAGCAATTCAAAGTAGGAGATTGGGCTCTCTTATATGATTCTCACTTCAAAGAGAATCTAGGGAAGTTGTAGACTCGATGGTTAGGGCCTTATGAAATTCAGTATGTGTTCGAAAATGGAGTAGTGTAGCTAACAACAATTGATCCTATCCAGTTCAAGTTACTTGTAAATGGCCATAGGTTGCACCTCTATTATAAACCACAGACCAAAGATGAATTCATGCAATAGTTCCAACCAACTAGTTTATCAATTTCTATGAACACAGTTGCTATAGTAGAAGGTGATAACCCTCTTCCTACAGCCATACCATGACAAACTTTTAAGGAGCCCTCATAATAAAATGTCATTTAATATGAGGTCCATTCTTTCATTCACTTTTCTCTTTCTTCATATCAACCCATATCATTTCTCTATCTACCATCCACTCACACTCCACGTCACCTACACATTTTATTTTTATTGCTTTCAATAAACCATATTGTCAGCACCTTTTATACGATCACCAAACTTTGCCACATCATCAATTTCCATGCACTCATACACTCTCAAACTTTCAAGTATTACAATTTCTTTACGCTTTATTCATTTTTAGTATATAGGTTTCAATATTTATATATATACTACATTATTTGTATTATATAAATCTTAAGCCAGTTTCTCATTCCTATACCAAAATTTTTAAAGTGTGGGCACTTGTCAAATTTTAGTGGGGGGTCGAGAAAGTGTATTAATTTCCAAATGTCATCTCCATGTTATCCTAAGTCATGTCCATGTTATAGGCCATACTTTGGTTATAGGTTGTATTTTGGTGGCAATCTGATATTTTTTCATTAAATTTAAAATCTTTTTGTATATGTTGTACCCTTTTCATGGAGATTTTGGGAAAAGATCACCTATATTTGGCATGATTGAAAGGACTAGGAGTTATTGTTAGAAAACCTTCGAATTAAACCTTGATGCCATTCATAATTAATGCACCATTATTTTACATGTTGAATGCAATGGAGTCTTGTTAACAGAAGTGGTAACAACATTTCTCAGAAAGATTAATTTGAAATTTAGAGAAGAGGGAGTTTACAGAGGTGAAAAGAAAAAAAACTTATCAGAGTGGTAAGAGAAAAGGAAATCAAAGCTAGACATTTTGAGATGGGGGGACAATTAAAGAGGTATGAGATAGTCATTCATAATATTTTACTCATGGACGTTGAAGCAATCTGGCAATTTCGTGCTTGTGGATGGCTTGGTTATTTCTTACAATTAATTGACTACAATAAAGAAGTGGCAATGGAATTTATGACTACATTTGATGAAGGGGAAGCCATAGTGTGGGGACTAAGAGTGATAGCTACTAAGGAGAGGATAGAAGAAGTCACAAGATTACCAGCAATTGGGGAGCATTATCCAAATGAGCATGATGTTAGGTCCTCACAAGCACAATTTAGTCAACTAGGTGACCCTCAACTGGACATTACAAAATGAGGGTGTAAAAGACTTTCTCTTCCAGCTCCATATCCAGAATTGGAAACCCACAATATCAAGTATTTAACCTATGAAGGTAGGTTCTCAAATTTGCATGCCCATAATTTTAAATTGCTTAGTTGCATAAGACATAACATGCAAGTTAATATCCCTAATTTCCTTTATAACATGTTGTGTATTAGTGTTGAGGAAACTCAAAAAGGTAATGCAAATTTTGTTTCCCATCATGCCCTCATTAAATTTCTAGCTGAGAGATCTCTTAGGGATTCTTCCCCTATTTCATGGGTAGAATTTATTGAATTCAAGACCTTATAGTCACAAGCTAACCTTGTTCCTCAAAATGAGGAAGAAATTGTAGAGCCGAGCCAAAATCCAGTTGAACCGAAAAAAGAACCCTCTCTTGATAAGCCTATTGAACCTATTTTAGAGGATGTTATACTGAGTTCTTCTACAGATAAGGGCAAGTATAAGGTTAGTGAAGAAACCCATAACCTTGAAAATCAATCCCAAAACCCCTCTGTTAAAGTAACAAAAAGAAAAAGGTTTGTTCCTACAGCATCTACTCTAGCCACGCCTAAACCAAAACAGACCCATAAAATGGTCGAAGCTAAAGAGATTCCTATGTCTAAAAGCCCTTGTAAGCGAGGTTGGTCATCCCTAGTTTCCATTGAAAATCCAAAATCCCCAATGTCAAAGTCTCACACAGAATTAGTCATTGAAAATATCCCAAATGATTCTCCTATGCAATTAGAACCTCAAAATGTAGAAATACATGAAACTGAACCTGTCAATGAGACACCGCAAGAGAATTAAGAAATGTGTAAATCAAACCCTATGGTTGTTCTAGAAAAAGCCCCTAGCAATGATCAACCTAACATGCTACTAGTCCTTGAATGTTCTAATGTTTCTCTTATACCCTATAAATCTTCCTGGTACACTCAACATTTCCAAAAAATTGCCAAAGAACAAAAGATGAAATCTAAGGCTCAAGAATTTTTGTCATCTACAATTCAGTGATATTATTTGGTCTATGCAATTATTTTATTTTTCAAAAAGCCTTATGGAGGCAGGATAGAAACCAAATGCAGAAGGCAATATTGATATAGATGAGGAAATTGAATCATTGAAGAAACAACTTGAAAGATAGAAACAATAGATGAATAAAGCTTTAAAGCTAGCCAATCAGGTAATAGCCTATAGACCACCCCCAAGGGTGTATGCTATTTGTTTGAAGGAATAGTTTCTATTATTTCAGTTGACGATGACAATGAGAAATATTGACTATCAATTTAAAAGTGCTCAAGTTTTTTATAATGTGTATCAGATTTTGCCTTCATGAAAAAAGAATTTGTTGTGTGAGCTCTATTTGCATAATTTTATAATTCCATAGGAGATAGAGTGGAATCCTCTACTTTATATAGGGTATATTCACCTAAGAGCTCTAATGTCATGGATGCACAATGAAACAAATTATGATAGGCAATTGGATACTTATAGAGATCTTGAAAAGTCTGAGCCATTACTACTCCAAGTTGAATCCCATAAGCCTTATGACCTTTTCAAAGATTGGTTCAGATTAACTTGTGGAAGACCAAAACCAAATATTAGAGAGAAAGTGTTTGAAGAAAGGGAAAAAGTTTACAAAGAATACCAAACAATTCCAAATTTCACACAGCAGAGAGCAATTGCAGGGCTTACAAATCAATGGATTCAACTACCAGAACCTTTCAAAAAGGTTGAACCACATACCCCTATCAGTTTTGAGGTAGAAGTTAATGGATTGCCTAAATATATGCAATTAGGAAGGCAAATCAGAAAAGAGCTATGGATGCTACTAATTTTTTAGCCTCCTACCCTTCTCTGGCCTCTGTATGAACATAATGCTACCAGGTTAAACCCATTTGTTGAAGAACACTTGGGTGAGCATTGGAGATGAACCAAAGGACATTTCTACACCTTCAAAAGTGGGAAATAGGGGAAGACTATAGTGTGAGATTTCAGAGCCATGGCAAAGAACTACAATGCTTGAGGACAAGCATTTGTACAGTGGGGGGTAGATCATGAGGCATATTAATGTCTCAAATTTGATATAGTTAAATTATATAGTTTGAACTTACTCTTCGAGCCTTGTGAAAAACATTCCCAACATATTTGTTTTAAATATCTTGTGAACTTATGACGGGTATGCCTAGAACCTATTAAACTTATGGATAGTGGATATGATAGACATTGCTTAATATTATATATAACTTGCAATATTTCATATAAATGTTTTAAGCTACGTTCTAATATTTGAATAAAAGTAGAAATTTTTTTGTGCTTATGTTCTGAATGTTTCTAATTTTTAGGGAAGTGGCACGAAGAGTAGTGATTGTTGTATTAGAGGAGGAAGTAATGAAGATCGTTCATGGCAAAAGAAGCACAAATCAGTTCTAGATAATAAGTCACATCTGCAAGGAGAGTAATTGTTTAAGAAAAACTAGGAAGACCTAACTTACTATATTTCGTGTGAGCTATTATTTTGTTGCTTAATCAATGTTTTGTGTCATAGTTGACATTTTGCCTTCTTTTTTGGCGATGTTTGTTAACATCTTTTATGTTATCTTTGTAATAAGTATCTAATCCTCTATATATAATGAAGGAGGGGATTTTCTTTTAGGGAGATGAAAAATTAATAAAATATTACTAGTTTCAGATTTAGAAGTTGCTCTTTTCTATTCTTTATGAATTATCTAGTCATGTAATCAAAGAAGAATTCTAATGAGAGAGTGATTTAGGAATACCTATTGTGTTCTTAGTTAGTTGGAGTCAACCAAGGGGATCCACTTCAAAGGTGGAATATATTTAGGTAGAGTAGATTCATTTCTTACAATCTCTTGTTTTAAGATAGACTTACTGTGTTAGTCCTGCAGCATAGTTACTGTGAAATTTCCTACAGCAATTGTGGAAAATGATCATAGTGGATGTTTGAATTGTTAACTAGTTTAGAATTCCTTTTCCAAAGTTTTTATAGTTTTCTATTTTTTAGTCTAAGTGTGTTTACTATTTTGTATTAGTAGTATAGATGCATTTCATGAATTTTTCTTTCATATAGTATAGGTGTTAAGACTCTTTAAAGAAGCTTAGTGCACATATCGTGCTGACCTATTTCAAGTCCTGCATCCCTGGGTTGACAATTCAAGTGTATTTTTCATGATAGAATAGATAATTCTCAAAAATGAACATAGTATCCTTGAAAGAGGAATAATGGTCTTATTATCTTGATCTATTGTGGAACTGTGCAAGTCTTACATTATGCACTCATACAATATATATCAATGAAGGGTGTCTGCCACTTCATCAACCCTAGAGGAGGATTAATCCAGCACTCAGAGAAATAGTTAAAACTGAATTGCAAAAGTTGTTTGATGTTGGTTTTATATACCCTATATCTGATAGTAGATGGGTCTCACCTCTAGTTATAGTACCTATATGCAAGAAAACCTACCTATTGGAAGCAAGAGAAAACAAGAAAAATGTTAGCTACAATAGATAATATCAATAATTTAAAGTAAAATGAAGCATAACTAACACTTGTTTGAGTTTTGCAACTCAAAGCAACCAAAAAACTAGTCCTCATGCAACTACAAATAACTCGACAAAGGCACCCGTGAGAGGCCCTACTGGTGTGTTTTAGATTGGAGGGATGTTGGTTTTCTCTCCCAAAACACAACTATGGTGAATCCCTTGATAAGAAATGCAAACATGAGAATGAAACTATGCTAAATGAGTGAAGAATACTTCAAACAATGGCTATGGAAGCAGCCATGTTTGAGAGCATTCAAATGATATGGATGTGGAATGCAATAAAACAAACTAATCTAACAATGCAAAATGAAATGAAAGCTATTAACTACCAAGAGTTAGTAACAATGCAACTATGAAAATCAATAAGAGCTCTACCAACAAACTAGCATGATAACAATGCATATGAGGGAGATGAAAATGCTTGAGACAAGGGCTCTATTTATAGGCTTGAGAGAGGCTCTGGTGAGGTGGCATCTATGTGGCATCCACATAGGTGCCACAAAGGAGACATGTAATCAAGTCATGCAAGTGGTCGACATTCAAAGTTTGCTCACACAAGTGTGAGCAAACTTGAAGAAGGGAGTGGGGGACAAAGGTGTAAGAGGTGTGGAAGGCATGAGGGGTGTGGAAAGTGTGAGGGTTTCTCACACATGTGTGAGAACACACTTAGGAATAAAAAAGGGTTTAGCAAGGTGCTTAGGATTAATAAGTGGGATTAACTAGTGGATAGGATTAGCAGGATGAAAGTGATGGGTGTACACTAAGTTTTGGGCTAGGTTTAAGATTAAATTAAATAAGATTTAATTTAATCATAGGTTTAAAGAATTTAATGAAAATGAGGGGAATTAAATAAATAAGATTTATTTAAAAGGAGAATTATGGAGTGATGCAGGAGCATCCAGAGGTATAAGGGCAATCCTGTGTCACCCAAAAATATATATCTAGACATAGTTTCTATTTCATGTGTTTTCATTTTTGGATACCCATTTGGGTCAAATAAAGGATCTAACTCTCACAGTTCCACTATCAGTGTTCTAGGTTAGAGTTTTTAAGCTCCTTGGGATACGTATAAATGCCAAAAAAAAGACTATGTAATTGAGCCATAATTATGGTGAGTTAGAAGGTTTAAAATGGAGGGATGATTAAAATTGTAATTTAGAACATTCTAGAAAAAGAATCAGGTCAAAAGGCTGCACGGTTTGAAAGTTATCGCAATTTTTCAATTTTTGGAGACCTCCTAAGAATGCTTCAAAGTCAAGTTCGAGGCACTAAATGACCTCGTATGGTCCTGAAAAATGGGGGATGAGAAAAGCTCTGGGCTATAGAGCACTCTGAGAGCTTTCTAGAAATGTAAACGGTTCATCAATCAGAGCTACGGTTCAAAAGTTATGCCTCCCAAAAGTTTGGCTACCGTTTATGGATTCTTCTAATTTTACACCGACTTCTAAAGCGACTTCTGCAGCCTTCCATTTTGGCAAAGGATGCCAATTAGCACTTTCTAGAATGTATTCCTAATACTAAACCTTTAGGGTCTATTTAAGAACATTTCTGGCATTGTAAAAGGCAATTCAGAGTGGAGTTTGAGAGAAGGTACTAGGAGAAGAAATTATCTCCAAATTTATACTATTGTAAGCCCATAGGGCATGTTTTGGAGTTTGTTTACTCTGCACTAAGTGTATTGGCATATTTTCATAGTTAATAAAGTTTTCCCTTTCTTGTTGTGTCCATTCTGTACTTGAGTTGTGTCTCCATCATGGAGGATCATGCATTAAATAAATTTAACACATTAGGGATGGAAGTATTTAAATTATACATTAGGAAAGTGAACCTATTTAATTAAATAAGTAGAAGAACATGAAAAATATAATTAATTAATTAATAATCAATTATAATGTCAAGGGAAATATTAAATAAATTAATATAGTGTTTAGAAAAATTTTAAGTGTCTACATTTTTCCCCTCTTTGATATAGCATTAGTAATGTTATATCAAAGAAAAATAAAATAGTGGATGGAAGAATAAGACTAGTAGCGTGATGCCTCAGTCATGGAAGGATGAGGAAGGATGACAAGGGTGGAATGTTATGCCCCCTCGAGAGGACATGCAGGTGAGGAGAACACAAATGTTCTCTTGAAATGAATGGGAGTGGGAAATGATAAGATTGATAAAGTTATGCTGCAATAGTGTGAACAACCTAGTTTTGATGTTGTATTCAACACTATGCACCAAGGTATGAGGAACCAAGATGACAATGTGTCAAGTATGTGATAAAAAGGGGTCTAATACAGCCATATGCCTTATGAAACCATGATATGGAAGACCATGATTCCTTGGGACAATAGGATGCAAAGACCATGATAAATGTAGAAATACTAATACATACAAGTAACAAGCAATCATGCACAATAAACCAAAAGCAAACCAAAATTTTGCCCCTAGTCAAGCTAAAAACCAATTAATGGATTGATTGATGATGATTGATTGAGGATGACAAAGTTAATGATAATGCACATCCAAGGATTGGGAAGGAAACATCTCATGATGATGTTCAAATATGGTCAATGGATTATCAACTGATTGGGTCAAATTGATGAATTGATTAAGGATTGATGTACAATATTGCAAGATTAGATTGATTGGATTAGTATTGATTGCACATTGATTGACTTTTTTTTTTTTTTTTTTTTTGATTTTATGGAGATTTTGATGAATAGATTGAATTGAAATGCAATTGGAAGAATGAACTTGGATGAGATTGGAAGAATGATGTTGATAGGATGAAGAGTTATTAGAGTAGAATATAAATTGATTTGATGTGAAAGAATTAGAAGAAGGGAAAATTGATTGAAATAGAGGATAAATGAATTTTATTGAATGGATTGGAAGAAGTAAAAATTGATGGAAGATGGAACAGATTAGAACCAATGACAAGGGATAACCAAGGGATGGTAAATGGATGGGAAGGGTGGAGATATTTGAATGGAGGAATAATGTGGAGGACCAAAGGATATGGTATTAGACAATGGGGAGCCAAGGGCCATGTTTCAAAAGAGTTCAAATTCCCCATACCAAGGATAGGAAAATGGAAGAAAATATGGTGGGAAAGGATGCATGAAAATGGAAAGATGATGCGAAGGCTATTGTATGGAGGAAGGGAAGGCATATGGATGTCCAAAGCATGGATGAACAATTTATTATTGTGCCTCTAGTATGGATAATGAGCATGGGCATAAAAGAGGAATCAATATGGGATAGGGGAGGGAGGGTATGAAATAGGGATAATGATATAAAGAGTATAGATGAAATGTGGGATATGAAGTGGAGGAAAGGTATGGGATAACCAAGACCAAAGACATATTAAAGGAGTATGGAAGTATGTAGGAGTATGGATGGAGGATGAAATAAATGAACATGAATTGAACCATGGGATGAAAGATATGGATAGAATGTCAAGATCAAATATATGAAAGGATTATGGGAGTATATAGGATAATGTATGGATAATGTGCAAGGGATATGTCAAGTGAGCATATGGATGGATGGAAGGTAAATGATAGTCAAGATCAAAGATGGAAAAGGATGATAAATGGTAGATGGCAGTATGGAAGATATGTAAGGTAGTATGGTATGGTTAGAGCTTGCCCCCAGTGTAGAGTGCAAGTGGAAGAGATGGATAAGTGGAATTGGAAGATAATGGATACATGAGAGGGAAATGGAGGGAAGACTCGAGCATCTATATACATGGATGGTATTCCTTGATATTTATTTCTCTTTCTTTGTTATTTTCAAGGAATTTTTACTAGTTTCTCATAGATATTGGTAAGATGGTGAAAAGAAGGATGAAATGGGTTGGGAAATGGAATTCAAGGACTTATGAAAAGGTTTGGATTAAGGGGGTGGAATGGTTGATGGATGCTAGTTTGGAAGACTTGTGAATGAGTGGATGAAGGAGGTGGAAATATCAGCATTGACATACACCTTGAAGGATGATGGAAATGAGGGAATTTTTGGTGGATATGTAGGAGAAAGTTTGAATTTTGGGATATAGGGACCCAAAAAGGATGAAGGAGATGATGGATTTAGGATGGTGGATTTAGGTATGTAAGGACCCAAAATGGATTTGGAAAATGGAAGCTTGGGTGATTTATGAATGAGGAAAGCCTTTGGATTAGCAAAATTGGATGCCATGTTGGATTTTTCTTTGAGATTCATTGCTTCATTGAGTAGCTTTGGGATCCACATGATTTTTGCATTTTTTATTTTTAGCCTTTGTGGCCTTCTGATTTTGTTTTGGATCATATTTTTCTTTTCTTGGACATGTCTTTTAGAGGGGACATGTTGATCCTTGGATTTTTGTGGATTTTTGGCTTGATTCACTTTATCTTTGGCACCCAATTTGCTTCCATTAGCCATGGTATGACAAGATGAGGAAAAATGGGATGGAGAGCTTATGGATGGTGAAATTGGAAGGAATTCAAGGATTTGTGCCTTTGGTGATCTTGATTGGGAGCATGAGGGGATGAAGTGTAAAATATGGATATGGTGGATGGATGTATGTAAGGACCCAAAATGGAAGGAAGTGATGAAGGGCTTGGCTTTGAAACATGAGGACTCAAAATGGATGGTAATGAGGAAGGAAGTAGGTTATGGATATAAGGTCCCAAAATGGACTTGGAATATGGATGATGGGAAAATTTAGGTTTGGATGGAGGAATTTTAGGTTTGGAAGGAGTGGAAGGTGTACTAACATCTTGAGACATTATTTCTTCAACAAGATACTTATCATTTTCAACACAAGATGCAAGTCCACGTATATGGGGTTCATGAGTGGATTGGATAGGGGTGATAGGATCATGTGGAGGATTAGGATCACGAGGGACATTATGAGGGATAATAGGATTTTGAGATGGAGTGGGATCATGAAAGGCAAATGAAGGGGTACTTTGATCTTGACTTAAAAGAGGATCATGTAGTGGAATGAGTGGATCATGAGATGGAATAGAATCATATAATGGAGTGGAGAGAATGGAACCATGAGATGGAGTGATTTGATCATGACATGAAGGATTATTAGTGGATGGAGTAGAAGGAACATCTTCATGAAGTGGAGGATCTATGGATTCTAACTCTTGAGATGGAATGGAATCAGTAATGTGTGTGGTACATGGAATGTCTTGATCTTGATTAGCAAGCGGATCATGAGATGGACTAAGAGGGATAAATGGATCTTAAGGGATAAGGGAATAATGAGATGGAGAAATACTTGGATCTAGAGGAGAAGAGGAATCTATAATGACATGCTTTGGAAAAATTTCTTGAGATGGCACTGGATGTATGACTTTGGGTGGTTGGATCACTTCATTTTTAGTTTTGTATTTAGACAAGCTTTCTACCATTGATTATGGGACAAAGAAATACTTATTACGAGGTGGTGATAATGTTGATTTTGGAGGATTAGGATTGTGTGAAGGTGGAGGTATGGGTAGGGGATTGGGATGATATTTTTGGACATTAAGTTCAAAGTATGGGGAATTACGTGGAGGATTTGGGTTGGATGGAACATGAGGATTATGGACTTGGAATCATGGGGGAAGAGGACATATGTCATGAAAGATAGACTTTGACTTTTGATTTGATAGACTCAAGATAGAATTCTTGAGTTCCTCAATTTCTTTGGCTATGAAATTTCTATTTGAGTAATTGTGTGGGCTATGAACGGAATTGTATGAAGGATAATGAGGTGGATTTCCCTTTTCAAAGGTAGAAGAATAATGAACATGAAATGGATTAGAATTGGATATGAAGTTTTGAGGATTGATTTGATATGTAGGTTGAATGAGAGGTATAACTCTAGATTTCCTTTGAAGATCTTCAATCATCCGGTTAAGCCAATTATTATCCATGGAACTTTAGATGAGGGGTGATGACAGATTTGATGATGGATGAAATATGACCTTTGGACTAGAAGCAATTTTGGACTTTGTGTTTGATTTGATTTGAATTGGATTTGACTTGATATTTATTGGATTTGATTTGATTTGATATTTGGATGAAGGTTTGAGATAACCTTGAAAAGATTTGGGTCATTCAAGATAACTAGGATTAAAGTCCAAGGATTATGATGGTTCTCCTAAGTCTAAAGTAGAAGATTTTATGGAAATTTGAATTAGAAGAATATTTGAATCGATGAAATTAGAAAGATTGATTTTGGATGAGTATGCAAATGGATTGAATTAGGAATTGATTAGAAAAGAATGAATTAGACAAGAGATTGGATTAAGAGTCATGAAGATGAATCATTGAATGAGGGAATTGGATTTTGATGTGGATTATGAACCATGATTAGGATGAAGATTATAGATTTGATTAAATGATTAAAAAAATTAGGAAATGATTTCGATGATTAGAGAAGATTAAGATTTTGAGGAATGATTTGAATGATTATGACAAGAGATGCATGATGGTGATGAATTTGATGGATAGAAGAAGTGATGTGGAAAGCAAGAGCTTCTTTTTGTTGTTTTTTTTTTTTTTTTTGTTTTTGAAATGTTTTTGGATTTTGAACTTTTATGATTTTTTTGGATTTTTTTGAAATTTAACATGCAAAGCATACAATGAATTATATACAAGAAAAAGTTTAGATATGCATTTCCCTTTCAATGGGGAGGTTTTTTAACATTCAAGCACGTAGAACATACCAACAATCCTATAAGGCTTTAACTAGGATATACAAGCTTAGCTAGGTGTGTCCTTGATATTCGCAAGGTACTTGAGACCCAAATCTATAGATGAAAGAAAAATAATGCCACACAGCTGGGGAGAGATGGTAACCCAAATCTCTGCCTTCACTTCCCAAAGGTATAAATTTCTTTAGGGCTTAGCCAAGAGTGACAAGATTTTACTTCCAAGAGAGGTGTCTTTCGATTCACCTCCTGATTCTTATACTCTACCAAAACACTGGAGTTGAGGTCATCCCAAGGGGTGTTGAAATCCCTAAGCAGACCTCCTAAAAAAGAAGAAAATAGGACCACTTATTTCTTATGCACTCAAGATCACTCGAAGGCATGAGAGGAGAGAATATGTAAGTGGCCTCGGATTTAAAAAACACTTGTTGTTTCCCAATGAAGCTTTAAGTTTTTTAATCTTCTCTTGAAGACACTTGTGTTTAAGCATGCATTATTCTTTCCCACTTGACAATGTCGTCAACATAAAAATCAAGAGTTTTCCAACATAAGTAAATCGAGTGTCATCAACATAAGCAAGTTCGATAAGGAAAGAATCAATTCCTTTATGCATTCAAGATGGAGTGAGTGTTCATTTTAAGCACCAAATTGAAATGTGCATTAAAATGTTTGTTGATCCTTAGACATGCAAGATTGTTCTATCATCCATTCCACTAAAATGTTCAATTTCCTAATGGCATTCAAGATTGTATTGAAATATTCATTCTAAGTCAAAGGTGTTGTTCAATTAACTATGCATTCAAGATTGAATTCGATTGTTTTAGCTTTAACCATTCACAAGTGTGTTTGAATTTTGGATTTAATTTCAACATGCATTCAAAGACAAGTGTTTAATTATACAAGCTCATTCCAAAACAAATTTAAGAAAAAACCTACAAGAAATATGGTTAGTGATTTCTAGAACTCTCCACCCTTAAATACACAAGTGAGAATATATCCCTGCAAAATCACAAGTTAAAGCATCGGAAATGTATGAAAAACATGAAATAACCCTACAATGAAAATGTTAACAACAAATTTTATCTTTTGACATAAAAAATAGATATCTAAACAGCATCAAAATCTAATGAAACCAACACCATCATGACGGGCTTAGAATCATTTTTTCAACGATATTTCATTTTCCAAAAATGGATTCCAGATGCTCAAGTTATGAGAAAAAAATTGAACGTTGCTCCTTATGGTCTAGAAGAGCATGTGGAAGACTTATGTAATGATGATGTCAGCAACCTACAATCTTAAATTTGATGGGTAGATGGATGTCACAGGAAAAAAAATTTATTTAAAAAAAAAAAAGAAAAATACCCTACTGGTAGTCATTGACTGTGTATGATTGGGTGTCATGTGTTAATGTTGATGCGGCTAGTACCCAACAGATAGGTGCCATGCGTCAGCAAGTTGCCAGCAAATTCATCAAGAAATGGTCCTAGTTGCTGGAAGGTCATCAGAGGTAGGTGTTTGGCAGGGTTTGAAGGTATGGGAGAGGCAAAGGAACCTGAGTGGTGGAAGAGAAGGGAAGCGCGAGTCGAGGGACAAGTGAAGGGAGTAGAGGCATAGGCTACACGGGTAGAGGGATAGCAGAGCAGAGGGAGCAAAGGTACGGGCAGCACAGGCGAAGGGATAGTAGAGCATGTTAGGATAAACCACAGATAGAAATAAAAACTACATGCAGATATAATCAATAACAGAAAATAATAGAACACACAGAAATGAACACAAGGCACCAAGATTTAACGTGGTTCACCCAATCCCTGGGCTATGTCCACCAAACAGCAAGTTCGATCTTATTACAATCTAGTGATTACAACCTGATTACAATCCGTAATCCCTTACAGCTCAATACCACAACAAGAACCAATTTCGTATCACAACATTATAAAAAATACCCAACCCTAAGCCCTTTTATACAAGTATTAGACCACTTTAGGGTTATAACATGTCGGCCATATGTTGGCCATATGTCGCCCATAATATGTTGGCTACCATGTCAGCTACTGCCCAAAAAAAAAAATTTGGGGCAATGCCCCGAACCCCACTATTTATGAAGTATGTACAGTACTTTCCTGATCAGTCACCACAATCTAACAATCTCCCACTTGGGGACTGATTAGGCTCCACACTAAACAAAAATCTCCCACTTGGAGACTGATCCTGTAGCAATACCACTACCACATGGGGCTCCCACTGGATCAAACCATCCTGGACTCTACTGTTCTTTTATTCATGTTCAGTCTAAAAGACCAACCAAAGCTGAAGAGGAGTTCAACTTCTCCCTTTTTACAACCTTTGTGAACATATCTGCTGGATTTTCATTGGTATGTATCTTCTCTAGCTTTAACTGTCCATCCTCCAAAACTGACCGAATGAAATGGTACCGCAACTGTATGTGTTTGGTCTTAGAATGCATAGCTGAATTCTTAGCAAGATGAATGGCACTCTGACTATCTGTGAACAAATAATTATCCTTCTGAGGATGTCCCAATTCTTCCAAGAAGAACTAAAACCATATCATCTCTTTGGCTACCTCTGTAGCAGCAACATACTCTACCTCTGTAGTGGAGAGAGCATTAATCTTTTGTAACCTAGAAACCTAGCTCACGACTGCCCCACCAACAGTAAAGACATAACCTGTAGTACTCCGCCTGTATCAATATCCCCAGCCAAATCTGAGTCAACATAGCCCTGTAAATCAATAGTAGAGCCCCCAAAGTGTAAACACTTATTGGATGTTCCTCTCAAATATCTGAGAATCCACTTGACAGCATTCCAATGCTCAAATCATGGATGACTCATATACCTGCTAACGACTCCCACTGCATGTGCAATATCTGGCCTAGTGCATACCATAGCATACATCAAACTTCCTACAGCTGAAGCATAGGGTACCTTGGACATCTTATCCTCCTCTTCCTGTGTCTTGGGACACATCTCCTTAGTCAATTTCAAATGACCAGGTAAAGGTGTGTTGACAGCTTTAGCATTCTCCATAGAGAAACGTTGCAACACCTTCTCAACATAATCAGCTTGAGATAGTGTCAATGTTCTGTTCTTCCTATCTCTGCAAATCTTCATACCAAGGATTTGTTTTGCTGCCCCCAAATCCTTCATAGAAAATGCATGTGCTAATTGGCATTTCAGCCCCTTAATATGATCCATGTTAAACCAAGCTAGAAGCTAAATCAAAGAAATGTGTCTTTGTTGGATATGGCATTAATGAATTTGGTTATAGGCTTTGGGATTTTGAAAATCTTAAAATTATTAGAAGTCGGGATGTCATATTCAATGAGAAAGTGTTGTACAAAGATCTGTTGCAGCAACATGAGAAGAAAGAAGATGATTATGTAGTGTTGGATGATACTCCAAAAGTTGATGTTCCAGCCATTCCTCATGATGTGCAACAACAAATACCACACACACCAGTGAATGTTAGATGGTCAAAAAGGCAAATTAGACCTCCACAAAGGTTTTCTCCCTCTTTGTATTCTATTTTACTTACTGATGCTGGTGAACCTGAAAGTAATGATGAAGCTGTGCAGGTGGATACTAAGATTCAGAGGGAGTCTGCAATGAAAGATGAAATGGACTCTTTGCTGAAAAATAAGACATGGGATTTATGCAAGTTGTCTGCAGGTAAAAAAGCTTTACAGAATAAATGGGTTTACAGGTTGAAAGAAGAGGAAGGAGCTAAGAAAAGATTTAAGGCCAGGTTAGTTGTAAAAGGATTTGCACAGAAAAAGGGAATTGATTTTGATGAGATATTTTCTCCTGTTGTTAAAATGACTTCTATTCGTACTATTTTAAGTCTTGTGGCTACTGAAGATTTGCATTTAGAGCAGATGGGTGTTAAAATAGCCTTTCTTCATGGTGATTTGGATGAAGAAATATATATGGCTCAGCCATAGGGTTTTGAGGTCAAAGGTAAGGAGAACTTAGTGTGCAAATTGAAGAAAAGTTTATATGGCTTGAAGCAAGCACCTCGGCAATGGTATCTGAAATTTGACAGTTTTATGCATGAGCATGGATATAATATAACCATTTTTACATAACCCATAATAAATCTAAAATAAATATGGAAGTAAATCCACATGCAAGAGAATAGACAACATACCCACAAAATTGTGACACAAGATATACCCTGGGAAACCCTCATTGAGGGAAAAACCCAGCCTCCAAAAGCATCCATCACCATGTATTATTCAGCAAAAATACCATTGCCATACAACCATGGAAGCCTTCATGGCCATAGCCACAACCGAGCAAACTATGTGAACAAGCATGAATCCACACATCCCATGCCATGCTTTCAACATTCACAAATGCTCCCTTGGCTAACCTATCAAGCCTTGTCCTGCTCGACTCTTGCCTTTTGTCTTCTCCTTGTCACTCTCTACAACAACTACCCTTGTGGCTGCTTATATAGTAGCAAGTCCCACAAAACCACTAAGTGGTATTACATAAACCATGTGCTAAAACCATGTGCTACCTAACTCACTGACCCCACATTTAATATTTGGGCATTTAATTTTTTTTTTCCCAATATTAAATAATTACATGAAATATTATTACAATGTTACAATACAACTCATCAAGAATATTCTATGGGAATCTTTAAATGTTGCACATCCATCTAGGCACCACATTACATAATAAAATAATTAAATAACAATATTATGCAATGTGTGCAACACCCATTATCTCAACAGAGCAGAGGGAGTCGAGGGTTCAATGGGTTGCGCAGGTGGAGGGATAGTAGAGTGGGCTGAGCAGCATGGGTAAAGGGATAGTAGTGCAGGTTGAGCAATGTGGGCAAAGGGTTTTAGCAATTGAAGGGAGAGTAGTGGCACAGGTGGGTGAGCAGCGGTGCAAGTGGGTGTTTGAACAGTGGCAGCGAGGGTTCAACAGTCAAACGGGGAGGGAGGAGCCATGGCAGAGTGGGGAGAAGCCAATAGCATAGGTGGGGGGTTGAGCAATGGTCAAGGGAGGAGCAAGGGCTGCATATGGGGTTGTAGGAAGTGGTGGGCTAGGTTGCGCAAGGGTTGCACTCGTGGGCGCCGCCGGTGGTGGTGCCTGCAGCACTAACCTACAAAAAAAATGACTTTTAAAATTTTAATTTTTTTTCCATTTAGACTTTTGAAAACATTTTTTTTTTACAATTTTTATAAATATATATGGTAGTATATATATTTATATTGTTAATATATATATAGAAATGATTAAAAAAAAGAATAAATAAGATAAAATAAAATAAAACAAACTTTCTATCTATTTATTTGTCAACCAACATAGATTTTTTTTTTAGTTTTCTATTTTCCTATTAACAAAGAAGTATATTTAATGTATATACACTTCTATAACTTAGAAATAGACAAATAAAATATATATAGTGTTATATATCAAAAGACTTACCTTATGTGCTTCAAGAACGATGGTGGGATTTTTGGCTTGATTTGAGACTCCTCATGAAACTTGATCTCCAAGTGCAAGCCTTCAACCTACAACCTTAAACTCATAAAATACTCTCAAAAATACATTAGATGATTATTTTGAACCTGTAAAGTGGGTCCCATCGAATGTGCCAAAATGTATGCAAGAAAATCTACCTATTGGAAGCAAGAGAAAACAAGAAAAATGTTAGCTACAATAGATAATATCAATGATTTAAAGTAAAATGAATCATAACTAACACTTGCTTAAGTTTTGCAACTCAAAGCAACCAAAAGACCAGTCCTCATTCAACCTCAAACAGCTCAACAAAAGCACCCATGAGAGGCACTGTTGGTGTGTTTTAGATTGGAAGGATGTTGGTGTGCTCTCCCAAAACACAACTATGGTGAATCCCTTGATAAGAAATGAAAACATGAGAATGAAACTATACTAAATGAGTGAAGAATACTTCAAAAAATGGCTATGGAAGCAGCCATGTTTGAGAGCATTCAAAGGATATGGATGTGGAATGCAATAAAACAAACTAATCTAACAATGCAAGATGAAATGAAAGCTATTAACTACCAAGAGTTAGTAACAATGCAACTATGAAAATCACTAAGAGCTCTAGCAATAAACTAGCATGATAACAATGAAAATGAGGGAGATAAAAATGCTTGAGACAAGGGCTCTATTTATAGGCTTGAGAGAAACCCTGGTGAGGTTGCATCTATGTAGCATCCACATAGGTGCCACAAGGGAGACATGTAAGCAAGTCATGCAAGTGGTCTACATTCAAAGTTTGCTCACACATGTGTGAGAAAACTTGAAGAAGGGAGTGGGGGACAAAGGTGTAAGAGGTGTGGAAAGCATGAGGGGTGTGAAAAGTGTGAGGGTTCCTCACACATGTGTGAGCACACACTTAGGAATAAAAAGGGGTTTAGCAAGGTGCTTAGAATTAATAAGTGGAATTAAGTAATGGGTAGGCTTAGAAGGATGAAAGTGATGGGTGTAGACTAGGTTTTAGGCTAGGTTTAATATTAAATTAAAAAGGATTTAATTTAATCATAGATTTAAAGAATTTAATGGAAACGGGGGGAATTAAATAAATAAGATTTATTTAAAAGGAGAATTATGGAGGATCATGCATTAAATAAATTTAACACATTAGGGATGGAAGTATTTAAATTATACATTAGGAAAGTGAACCTATTTAATTAAATAAGTAGAAGAACATGACAAATTTAATTAATTAATTAATAATCAATTACAATGTCAAGGGAAATATTAAATAAATTAATATAGTGTTTCGGACAGTTTCAAGTGTCTATAGTACCTAAAAAGGAGGGAAATGGTGAATTTGTGTAGATTACAGAGAATTGAATAAGGAAACCAAGAAGGATCACTTTCCTTTACCCTTCATTGATCAAGTTCTAGACAATTTTCTTTTCTTAATAGTTATAGTGGTTATAATCAAATAAGTATAGCTCCTGAAGGTCAAGATAAAATCACATTTACATGCCCATGGGGTACTTTTTCATATTTTGTCTTGCCATTTGGCCTCTATAATGCACTCACGATATTTCAAAGAGTTGTGATCAGAATTTTTGCTAATATATCACATGACTGCATGGAAATATACATGGATGATCAGGGAGTGGTGCTTGGTCATCTTATATCATCTATAGGAATACAAGTGGATCTAGCTAAGATAGAGGTAATTCTTACATTGCCCATACCTACAAAACCAAAGGATGTAAAAAAAAATTTTAGGTCATGTTGGCTATTATAGGCATTTCATCAAAGATTTCGGTAAAGTAGTTAGTCCTTTGTATACATTTTTTTACTAAAGAAGTTGAATTAAATTGGACACCCACATGTAATGAACCCTTCCTACAACTTAAGAAACTCCTCACCACGGCACCAGTTCTGAAGGGATCAAATTGGTCAATTCCATTTCATATCCATACTAATGCATCAAACTATGTTGTAGGTGTTGTATTAGGACAAAATCCTACTAATTTTGAAAATGCAATCTATTATATTAGTAAAAGCCTCCATGGTCCCAAACTAAACTACATAGTAACTAAGAAAGAACTTTTAGTTGTAGCCTATGCACTGAAAAAATTTAGACATTATGTAACTGGATATCCTATTTTTGTTCATACTAACCAGTCAACTATAAGGTACTTAATGAAAAAACCTATTGTAACCAGTAGATTGGCAAGATGGCTCTTGTTGTTGCAGAAGTTTGATATTACCATTATTGATAAGCTAGGCAAGTCCAACATAGTTGTTGATTATTTGTCCAGACTACACATTGCCAATGAAGATCTAACTTCAATTGAAGATACCTTTCCATATGATCATTTGTTCCACATAGCAACTCATACACCATGGTATGCAGACATAGAAAACTATCTTGCTACAAATTGAATGCCCCCACACTTCTCTCACAAAGATAGGAGGAAGGTAGCAAAGAAAAGTTTTCATTATTCATGGATAGATAAAAAACTCTTTTATACTAGACCATATCAGGTCATGAGGAGATGTGTTAGAGAGGATGAGATATATGACATACTACGTGTATGTCACAAAGAACCATGTGGGGGCCATTTTGTAGGAAAAAGAACAACAATAAAGGTACTTACAATAGGATATTATTGGCCAACATTACATAAGGATGCAGCAAATTATACCACCAAGTGTGACAAATAATAGAGGATGGGCTAACCAACCAAGTCAGATGAGATGCTACTCAATCCACAAATTATTGTAACACCCTTTAACAAGTGGGGTATGGACTTTATAGGTCTAATTGACCCACCATCAAATGGAAAATTTGACATCTTAGTATACACAGATTATTTAACTAAATGGGTGGAGGTCAGGACAATGAAAAATGCAAGAGATGAGAAAGTCGCTAAATTCTTATATGAGGAAATATTTACATGCTAGGGAGTTCCCAGAGAACTTTTCATAGATCAAGTCACCCAATTCACATCAAAATTGATCACTGAAGTTATGAAAGAATATAGCATAAGGCACCAAAAATCCATTCTTTATCACCCTCAACAAAATGGGCAACCAGAGGTCACCAACATAGAAATTGAAGCCATTCTGACCAAGATAGTGCAAATACACAGGAAAGGTTAGAGTAGCAAGTTAATTGAAGTTGTTTGGGCATACCGAACTACATGGAAAACAATAACTAGATTCACTCCATTTGAACTTGTGTATGGAAAAGCAATAATGTTGCCTATTGAATTTGAACATAAAATATTGTGCACTACCTTGAAAATGAACATTAGTCTTCCTGCAGCACAACAAGAGAGACTTCTCCACTTGAACTCACTATATGAAATGAGAAAGACAGTGTTGGAAAGAATAGAGATCATTCAGTACCAACAAAAGAAGTGGCATGATGCACATATCAGTAATAAACAATTCCAAGTGGGAGATTGGGCTCTCCTATACGATTCTCATTTCAAAGAGAATCTAGGGAAGTTGCAAACTCAGTGGCTAGGGCCATTCGATAATGGAGCAGTTTAGCTAACAACCATTGATCATGTCCACTTCAAATTTATTTTAAATGGCCATAGGTTTCACCTCTATCATAAAACATAGGCCAAAGATGAGTTCTTGCATCAGTTCCAACTAAACAGTTTACCAGCTGACACGGTTCCTGTAGCAGAAGGTGAAACCTTCTTCCTGTAGTTGTACCATGACAAACCCTCAACGAGTACTCATAATAAAACCTCATTTAATCTGAGGTCCATTCTTTCATTCATTTTTGTTTTTCTTCATATCAACTCATCTCATTTCTTTATCTATCATCCACTCACACTCCACGTCACCCACAAATTTTATTTTTACTGCTTTCAATAAACCATACCGTCAGCACCTTTTCTATGGTCATCAAACTTTGTCACCTCATCAATTTGCATGCAGAAGTATGCTCTCAAATTTTAGGTACAAAATTTTTACTCTTTATTCATTTGTAGTGCATAGGTTTCAATATTTATATATTATACTACGTTAAATGTATCGTCTAAGCCTTAACCCATTTTCTCATTCCTATGCCAAAAATTTTAAGTGTGGACACTTGGAAAAATTTAATGGGGGGTTGAGAAAGTGTATTAATTTCTAAATGTAATCTCCACATCACCTTAGTCATGTCCATGTTATAGGTTGTACTTTGGCGGCGGTCTCATTTTAATTTTAAAAAAAAATTGTATCTGTCGTACCTTTTCATTACAATTTTACGAAAGATCTCTTGTGATTGACATGACTGATTTATTACAAAACCACTTCCAGTTAAACCTTGATGTCCTTCATAATTAATTGCATCATCATTTTACATGCCAAACATAATAGAGTCTTGATAAGAGAATGTGGTATTGGTATTTCTTAGAAAGATCAATTTGAAATTCTGAGAAGAGGGTATTTCTAGAAGTGTTAAAGGGGGTAAAACTTATTAGGGTGGTGAGAATAGAGAAATTTGAGGCTAAGAATTTTGAAGATGGGAGGATAGTTGCATAGATATGAGCCAGATGTTCATATTATTTTACTTGCAGATGTAGAAGGAGTCTAACGATTCCATGCTTGTGGATGGCTTGGCTACTTCTTGCAATTAACTAAGCTCAATGAAGAAGTAGAAATGGAGTTTATGAGAACATTTGATGAAGGGGAAGCCACAGTATGGGGATTAAAAGTAATTACTACTGAGGAGCAGATAGAAAAAGTCAAAGGACATGGGGAGCATTATCCGAATAAACATTACGCCAAGTCATCACAGGCACAGTTCTCTTAGTTGAGTGACCCTCTGTTGGACATTTCAAAGCAAGGGTGTAAAAGACTCTCTCTTCTAGCTCCATATCCAGAATTGGAAACCCATATCATTAGGTATTTGACCTGCCAAGGCAAGTTTTCAAAATTGTATGCTCACCATTTTAAGTTACTTAGTTGTATAAGACACAACTTCAAGTTAATATCCCCAATTTCCTTTATAATATGTTGTGTATTAATGTTGAAGAAACTCAGAAAGGAAATGCAAATTCTATTTCTCATCATGCCCTCATCAAACTTTTAGTTGAAAGGTCTCTTAGGAATTCCTCCCCTATATCATGGGCAAACTTTATTGAATTTTAAACCTTGTAGCCTCAAGCCAACCCTGTTCTACAAATTTTAGGGAATGAGGAAGAAATTGCAGAGCCTAGTAAGAATCTGGCTGAAATAGAAAAAGAATTAGTAATACCCTCTCCTGATAAACTTGTTGAGCCTATTTTAAAGGGTGATATACCTAGCTCTTCAAGAGACAAAGGCAAGCGTAAGGTTGGTAAAGAAAGCCCTAATCTTGAAAAGGAAGCCCCAAACCCTTCTGTTAAAGTAATAAAGAGAAAAAGGTATGTTCTTGCAACAACCACTCCTATAGTGTTTACCCCAGTCACACCTAAACCAAAGTGGACCCACAAAATGGTCAAAGCTAAAGAGTTTCTTGTGCATAGAACCCCTTGCATGTGAGGTCGAGTATTCCCAGTTTCTACTAAAAACTTAAATGCTTCAATTTCAAAATCTTATACAAAATCAGTAGTTGATAATATTCTAGATGACTCTCTTGTATAGTTGAAATGCCAAAATGTGGAAACAAATGAAAATGAGCTTGCTAATGAAATGTCATGGGGGAGTAATGAAATGTGTAAGTTAGACTTCACTGCTATCTCAGAAAAAGCCCCTAAAAATCATCAACCTACCATGCCACCAATCCTTGTATATTCTAATATTTCTAACATGCCTTATAGATCCTCCTGGTATACCCATTACTTCCAGCAAGTTGCTAAGGAGAAAAAGAAGAAAACTATGGCTCAAGAATTCATTTCGTCAACAATTCAATCTATATTATTTGGTCTATACAATCATTTCATTTTACAAAAGGCCTTGTGGAGGCAAGAAAGGGACCAAATGTAGAAAGTAATATTTGACAAGGATGAGAAAATTGAGTCACTGAAAGAGCAACTTGAGAAATAGAAACAACAAATGAATAAAGCTTTAAAGTTAGCTAACCAGGTGATGGCTTGCATGCCACCACCCAAGGTGTATTCCCTTTGTCTAAAGGAGCATTTTCTGCTATTTCAATTGATGATGACAATAAGGGATGTTGATTGTGAATTTAAACATGCTAAAGATTTATACAATGTGTATCAGACTTTGCCTTCGTGGCCGAAGAATTTGTTGTGTGGACTTTATTTACATAATTCCACATGAGACCAAGTGGAATCCTCTGCTTTACATAGGGAATGTTCACCTCAGAGCTTTAATGTCCTGGATGCACAATGAGACAAATTATGATAGGCGGTTAGATACCTATAGAGATCTTGAGAAATTTGAACCATTACCACTATGGGCTGAATCATGTAAGCCTGATGACCTTCTAAAAGACTAGTTCAGATTAACCTATGGAAGACTAAAACTAGAGATCAGGGGAAAAGTGTTTGCAGAAAGAGAAAAGGTGTATAGAGAGTACTAGACACTTCTAAACTTTACATAGCAAAGAGCTATTGCAGGGATTAGGAACCAATGGAACTGATTGCCAGAAGCTTTCAAAAAGGCAAGACCATGTAACCCTGTCAGTTATGAGGTAGTGGTTAATAGGGTGGCTAATTATATACAATCAGGAAGACAAATTAGAAAGGAACTATGAATGTCATTGACTTTTCAGCCTCCTACCCTTCTTTGGCCTCTTTATGATAATAATGCTACCAGACTAGATCCATTGGTTGAGGAACACCTGGGTGAACATTGGAAGTGCACAAAGGATTCTTCTACACTTTTAGAAATGGGAAGCAATGGAAAACTGCATTGGAAGATTTTAGAGCTATGGCAAAGAAGTATAATGCTTTGCACAAGCATTTGAATAGTGGGGGGTAGATGATGAGGCATATTAATGTCTCAATTTGAATATAGTTTTTATAGTTTGGACTTACTCTTTGTGCTTTGTCTAGAAACATTTCCAAAACATTTGTGTAAATCCTTGTGAACTTATGTTAGAGATAGCTAGAACTTACCAAACCTATGGGTAGTGTGTATGACATACCTTGCTTAATATTATACATAGAATGTAGTATTTCATATAAATATATTTTAAGCTATGTTCTAATACTTGAATGAGAGTAGAAATGTTATCTTGCATATGTATTCCAAATGTTTCTAACTTTCAAGAAATGATGAGCGACGCAAAGGGTGGTGATTATTGCATTAAAAGAAGAGGAATGATGGAGACTTATCATGGCAAGGAAAGCGTAGTTCACTTCCTATGGATAAGTCAAACCTACAGAGGAGTTACTGTTCCAAAAAATCCAGAAAGACCCGATTTGCTATATTTCCTACAAGTTGTTATTTTGTTAATGGATATGGTTCATCTTAGTAAGGAAGTAAGAAGAAAATAGATAATGTTGGTTTAAGATTCAAAATTTATTCTTTTTCTTGTTCTTCATGAATTATTCAATTGATATAATCAAAGAAGGATTTGAATGAAAGAGTGATTTTGGAATGCTTGTTGTATTCTTAGTTAGTTGAAGCCAACCAAGGGGGCCCACTTGGGAGGTGGAATAGATTTAGGTAGAGTAGATTCATTCCTTTCTATTTTCTATTTTCAAGATAGATTTACTGTGTTAGTCCTCCAGCATTGTTACTGTGAAAGTTCCTACAGCACTTGCAAAAAATGATTATGGTGGATGTTTTGAGTTGTTAACTAGTTTAAATTTTTTTTTTGAAAGCTTTCTATAGTTATCTGTTGTTAGTCCAAGTTTGTTTACTATTTTATCACAGTAGTGTAGATTCCTTTCATGCATTTTACTTTCCTGTAGCATCGATTTTAAGACTCTTATACTATGTTGACCCATTTCAAGTCCTACATCCATGGGTTGACAATTCAAGTGTATTTCATGATGGAATATGTAGTCTCCAGAATAGATATAATATCCTTGAGAAAGACAATGGAGTGATTATCTTCATCTATTATGAAACCCTTATAGGCATTAAATAGCTTGCATATCTAAATCATTTATTTTAATTTAGCCAAAAAATACATGATATACAAATTATGTAGAAGACAAAAATTACATGATGCATTCATCGAAATCATGATGATTCATCATCGCCTTGATCATCACTATCTTCCTCAGCATAATCATGATCATCATCATCATCATGATCGTCATCATCATCATGATCGTCATGATCATCACCATCATCATCAACATCACCAAAATCATCATCTTCTTCTTCTTCTCCATCATTGTGTAACAGTTTTTCATGATCATCATTTACTTCATCTTATGATTATTTAGTATCTTCTTCTTCCATCACATTATACTTTATCAACCTTCCTCTTGGATCATTTCTAACAAAAAATGACCAAACTAGTTTATGTGGAATGCCAAAGTAAAATAGTTGTTCACATTGGCTTAGAAGAACATAAAGCTCATCTCCAACTAGCTCAAATGACCTTATATTAATCATTGTAAATCCACTATCATGTTCAATAACAATCCTATCAGGATCATTTTGATTCAGTCATAGCTTGTACCATTTGATGAAAAATAGAACTAATTTGAATGAATTAAAGTCGTACTCAAGTATATCATCCAAAATATCATAGTATCAATTTTTAAATTTTTAAATATGTATGTCATTTCTAGATGAAATATTGGTGACCTCAAAGACTACACTTATCCTAGAATCACGAGCTTTCTTCATTTTGTTTAATTTTTTTATGTAAAATTTACGACTATGGTAGTACATAGCTTTGTGTTGTTTGATCTAAAATTATTCAAATATGTCAAAATTATTTGCATCAATTTGTGAGTTGATATTAAACTTATGGATCATGATTAGTAATCTTTTACGTACATTTCTATCTCTTAAGCCATGTGCTACATCAAGTACCATTGGTGTAACATTGAGATCTCTATTACAATGAGCTTCTTTAACCAATGATGCAACATCGTCTCATGTTAATGAGTGACCATTTTCTTGAGATTATTGAATTTATATTATCATCCAATCAAGATTACTTGCAATATACAAATGTAGTCCATCTCACTCACAACCAACTATAAAGAAAATAACTAGACTAGTTAGAAACAACTTATATTGATGATGGATAAGAATTAATTAACTACAATAACATCTTATAATTATTTCTCACTTTCTTCAATCTACCTTTCTCCATCAAGTACTCCCCTTTGAATAGGTTAATAGAGTTGAGATTTGAAATGTGATGTACATAGAACTTTGATGCAAATTTGAGAAGATATTCACTAATGTACACCATGGTCTGGTATACCATATATCTCTCTACTATAGAGCCCTCAGGATGTGCTCTTTGTCAAACCACACCCTTCATGAATTTCAAGTACTTCTCAACCATCCACATTGACTTAATTTGTACATATCCACACAATTCAATCTCCTCAACTTGATGTATGAGGCAGTGTTCTTGAGCATTAAAAAAAGTTGAAGGTAAGCACTTTTGAATTTCACACATAAGCTATGGAATGTTTCTCTTCCAATATTTTATATCTTTTTTTATTAATATATTTAGATGATAACCATATAAAAGAGATTTAACACGCAAGAACATATAAACAATATTTCAAATAAAAATATATAATAAGTTACATAAAAAGTAAAGCAAGTCATAAATATAATATATGTACAACAAATCTAAGAAATAACACTCCTAACCTCATGTATTTTCCAAGATCATATATAACTTGTTTAATGTTGTTTTCAAACTGGTGTGAGAGGGATAAAGGTAGGACATGTTGCAATCATTAAAAAATTATATTTTCAATATATTATGACATAATACAATAGGTAGTACATAAAATTTTACAAATATATTGTAAATAGAGAACATGACTTACCTTGACGAATGTATGTCAATCATGTATTTTTAACCTTGGCCCAAAATTACCTTTTTTTGAGACAAGACTACTTATATTCGTAGCAAATATTGTGAGAAATTTTTTTTATGACTTGTTTTAATGCATCTCTTTGCTGCTCCGTTAATAACCAATGAAGGGCACTCATATTTATGCAGTCTCCATTGTTATTTGATTCAATAAAAATTTTCAATGCATGATTGGATTCATGAATGTCATTACAAATTTTGGCAATTTTTTCTTTATCATGTCTTATATCCAATATTTTCCATAGTGTCTCTATTAAATTTTTTTCAATATGCATAGCATCAAACAAATGCATGATTAGGAGATCCTTGTAGTACATTAACTTACTAAATTGAGTAGGATAACTTTTTATTCCTCTAGGAAGTTGGTCATTGATGTCTTGACGACCCTTCACAAGCATCAATTACATCATTACTAAATAAAAGACAATATAAAAATATAAATTTCAAACTTTGAACCACAAATTGGACATTACTTCGGTGATTTAGGTGATCATATTCCAACTTCCATAGATGAGGTGTCATTCTTCATGGCCTTGATGTTGTCTCTTATTTCTTATTAAAAATATGTTTTTCAATAATTTGATACTTATGATTATTGTGGAGAAAGTGCCTAAACTCATTGAACACCTATTTTCCTAAACATCTCAAATGACAAGATTTTATCTTCCAACCACAAACTGGACATGCAAATTTTTCCTTTGTCTAAAGACCTAAAAGGTCATGTACAATTATCATGCGCAACTTAAACATATAAAAATAATGTGTAAGCACTATAACAAACAAAAAAATGTGACCTTAACAATATAACGTACCGCAAAAATGAGTTAACCCAAGGGCACCATGAATTGTCCATACAAGCATTACATTTAATTGAAATTATCTTTGTCTTATTGGTCCAGAGATGTCACACATAGTGACCCCATTCCATAACTTCCACAACTTGTTAATAAGGGGCTCAATATACACATGAATCATATCTTTAACTTACTACATACCTAGTAATTGAATGAACAAAAATATTACATAATTATTATGACCATTTTAATGCACTATTTATAAATTAATTTAGATAACTATTAAATAAAAAAATACCTGGTACAATCATTGATAACATTATGTTCTCCCTCATTATGGACATCCAAGGAAGAATTTTATTGTTAATAAGAATGTTATTGGTTATTGTTAATAACCAATACAAGCTTGAGATTACGAGGTTCTTCTTTAAAATATGGCTATATTTTTTCTATCTCTTTAAATGTAGAACTATCTACAAAAATTTGTATAATGTCATCTTGACTTCTATTGTGTGCATGGTAATCTATAAATTGTGTCAAGCTAGTGCACTTGAATAATTGTTCAAGGCGTAAATAATGAGAATGTATTGAAGAACCTTGTGAGGCACCTTTTTTTTATTTGATCTGACCGATATATATTAATATGAAAATTAGGGCATTCTATTGCAAATTCATTTTGTTTATGATATAGAATATGATCATTGGGACATGCATATATTGTCTCATACTTTATTCCAATTTGATTCATAATGGTAGATAATTCTCGATATGAATGAGGTAGAATGTTTGATGGTGGTAACAAAAACTCACCTATCAACCTACAACAACAAATATGAATTGTTATTATAATGAATAGCAATGGTATGCTAACATTGAAGATGACAAAAATGGTATACCTTAGCATGCATGACATTGCTACATTGGATAAACCATTCATAACCTTCAAGTTCACCAAAAAACTATAGTAGAGAGAAGAGTTGCTTGGGAGCTTTGGTATAGGGGCTCATATGCCTTCTCAAGTATAGGTATATCAAGACCATCTTCATCATCATTATCAAATGCGCTAGTACCATAATCGTGAGCATCTTCATCAGTTGTGCCAATACCATCTTCTTTAATCATGTGCGCTAGCACATTATCATCTTCTTTCATGGGAGTGTTATCCTTAGCTTGTATATTCACACCTCCATGTTTCTCCTATTGGAAACCCACATTCATCAATCGATAAAAATTGTGGCCCCCTTCAACATGACCATGTTGCCTACAATGACTTTAGGCTATTGTCTCTAGAATTATTTGATTCTTTAAGCCCTTAAACTTTTTGCAAAGACAGTGACATTTATCAACTTTTCTTCGAAACTGAAACCACAATCTAGCAATTGTCTCATTATTTTGTTCTGGGTTCATATTGTCAAGTGTGGTCTTTCTTCATAAGAAAATATATCTGCAAAATTATTAGACATGTTGTACTTAATGTTTATATTTGCACATTTGATTTTGAAAGAAAAATTTGGTGTAATTAATGTGTACATCTGCAAAAAATATTGGACATGTTTTACTTAATGTTTATATCTACACATATGGTTTTCAAAGAATAATTTGATCTAATTAATGTCTATATCTATAAAAATATTGGGCATGTACTTAATGTTTATATTTACACATTAGAGTTTGAAAGAAAAATTTGGTCACCTCGCTCAAATTCACCCATATTATAATCAATGAAAAGTTGTCCACTTACAATGCTCTTTGTTACTTGTCACTTGAAATGTGCATGGTTTGGTATGGACCTTGTTGCCTTGTGGAAGTTTGTGATCTTGTGAAAATTGGCATGATGTCTAAGGATGTATGTCAATGCACGTGAGTATGAGGGATGTATGCAAAATGCACTTTATTTTTTTATTTTTATATATATTGTTTGAAATATAAGTGTGAAAAAATGCACACTAAGGGTATGTATGGAAAAAAATAGAATTTTTGAAATTTTGGATTATGGAATTTTGACATCAGTAGCAGAATCTAGGCAGAATCTGACAAACTTTAGACTTCTTCTTTTTTAAGTTCTTTTTTGGACTATTTTGATCAACTCAATCCTCCAACCCTAAAATAAACAACTAAAAAATAGCGAGTTATCCTAGGACTAGCAGTGATGTACTCTCTAGCACAACATATTCATGATTAATTTACAACATATTACAATATGAATCCATGGATGATCATTGGAGGGAGGTCAAAACCTTAGGGAAACTAAAATCTAATTGAATATAAGCAATTTCATTTCAATATTTTATGGGACAGATAATTAGAGTTAAATTTGTAACTTGTTTGAACTAAAAGACTTGTTTATTCCTAGATTTTAATGTCTCAAGACTTGCAAGTAATGAAGGAAACCAACCTCCACTTGGAGGCACTCTATGATTAATCTATTATGGCTCAATATGTAGTTCATTTTAAGATTTGCAAAAGGAATGATCATTGCTTTGAAACTTGAATCAATCCATGATCCAAGGTTTGTTTTGATACTAATGCAATGTACTCTTATGAAAACATTCAAAGTTTATCATTCAATAAACTTGATTCTTTTCCCTCCTTGTTTTTCAAGGTCAAAGATGTAGGGTTTGAGAGGTGGAAGATGGAGATGATGTTACAAGCTCAAGTTTGGGACTTCGAATGAGATCAAGCTACATAAGGAGTGCTCCAATTTTCAAGATGTCCAAATGAGAGGAAGATACATCATCAAAGTACAATTTAGGTTCAAAACCAAGCCAAGTATAATCACATGAAGACATCTTCAAATACAATCGATTTCAAATTAAATTGAGATACAAGTTCAAGATAAAAATTCAAGGTAAGGCATGAGAAAGATCTCAACAAATAGAGAAGACTCGTAAGATGAGGCATTTGAGAACATCGGCCAGCGCATTCATCTGCAAGAAGTTGATAATTTTAGAAGAGCTAACCAAAGTTAGAAATGGTGAGAGTTACTTTCTAATAATTGACAAAGAAATATTTTTAGTTTTAATAGCCACATTGTACAAACCAGCATTGAAAACACATCTTCTCAAATGGGGCTATAGGATAAGGATGATGAGGTGGCACCAATTTGTCTTCTCCAATCAAAAAATTCCAATTCAAGCATAGTTAATCACATTATTCCAAGTGTCATTTTCTCATTAGCTGAAAAATTATTATAATTTTTTTATTGGCCCATAATGTAGTATGCTCTTGTAATTGGTTGTAAAAGATATGCATTGACAGAATCGAATATGATTTGAGTTTTGTTGTCCAGTTGGCAGAAACTATTAGATTTTGGTGTGAGAGAAATTACCAACATGGATTTCTCTAATATATTTATTTAAACAATTGATATTGCTTCACAATCATCTTAGCTATTTAGGGGTTATTTTAGCAAATGCTAGTGTTATTCTTCCAGTCATCGAAGTTTGATTTTTGTCATGTTATCATTTTTTATGCGTTTATCTACAAAGGAATGAGTTATTATTTAATCATATTTATATCATTAATTTATTATTTCATATAGTTATTCATTTATTTAAATCATATTTTCTTATTTAATCAAATGTTGTTAATTATTTATTTTCAGTAAATAGAATTTTATTTTTTATTTCATTAACTAATTTATTTAAAGAATCTTTCATAGATGATTATGATATTGATCATTTTGATTCAATCTATGGTAGATTATTATAATATAATCCACACATGAATTAAGTTCCCATCCTTGTTCATGACACTCAAGTCACTTCATTTTTTCCAAGATCTTATCATTGATAAGTAAACTCAAAATAATCACAATGCCCACTCTCTAGAAATCTATAATCATAAATGCAAACAGTAAAATCACTTTCTATTCTTTCAATTTTGAGTTGCATACCTCTTACAGAGTTTCAGGTGTTTTGGGTGCCTCTTCAAACAACCCTTGAGACTCAATAGCTTCCTTGTACACAGGTGTATCTTTAAAGTTTGTTGCACCAAAATTGTATGTCATGACTGCTACTCCACAAGTAAAATTTACAGAAAGAAGAGATCAATATCATTTGTTATTGAACACAAATCATAATCCCACAAATATATAGGCGTATTTAAAGAGCACAAGAAAATTATATTGCTTGAAATCCTCCTACCATTAAACATAGATGAAATATTTATGAACTTTGACCTTCTCATCCATTGCAAGATAAATTTCTTTGAATGCCTCCTTCTCAAACAACAACGCCATCATTGAAGGGGCCCTACACTACTAAAGAAGAGTAGTGGGAGTTCCCTAAAATTATATGGGGTGTTGTTGGTGCATCTTGTGATCGAAAAGTTGTGTATTGAAAACCCGGCTCTCACTATCCCAATGCTACCCAGCCCGCCTCTAGTCCCAACTTAAAACTTCATACACATAGTCTCACAATCTCAAATTCTACTTACCAAAAGATTTGATGATCTTGCTAAGAACAATCATTCAGAGTGTCATTTGCTTGCATTTGAAATCTTGCAACTAATAACCTGCATTTGAAATGGCATGGGGCCGATGACTTACCAAATAAATGAACTTGATCTCTCCTCCTACACCCACAAGTAATTGGCTCATAGTGAAAATCAAACCTCCAGTGCACTTTTCTCTTCTTCTTTTTTGTTTATAATCCTTTTTGGTCAAAATTTTGACCAAACAAACTCATGGTCAAATTTTTAACCAAATCGAGATCTTAACAAAAAAAATGTTAAAATCAAATAGAAAATGGCATAAGGTTGAAAATTAAGGTCGAAAATTAACACCAAATCTACTAGTATCAGTTCACCACTCCATACCACTATTTTGTACATTTTTTGTAGATTCCCTCCATTGTTGGACAACTTAAAGCTATTATCTTTGGCTTGATCTTACTCATTCAAAACCTCTATATCTATTGGGTAGTATGAGTATATTATTAATCTTTATATTTTTCTTTCACACATTATCATTGTTTATCTTTATTTCAGTTATCTATCACTTGTTTTAATGTGTTTAACGGTTATCCATCAATGTAGAAACACTAAAGCAAGGGCTTGACTAAATCAAGCTTCTTTATAGCCACAATAATTTTCTCTCTTTGATTGTGTGCAAGTTTTCATCATGCAGTTGAGGACTTCATTTAGGATCTCATTATCAATTGTTGAACCAAATTTATCTTTCTCTCTTTCTCTTTGTCATTTCATTAGTTGATATCTGAATTTACAAGATCATTTTTATCTCATAGTCATAGCCTTTATTCCATTATCTTTACTTTCAATTGGCATATCTAGAATAGCTCTTATATTTTGCAGCATTTTGTTTGTTTATATTGTTGTTGTTTGTCTTTTTACTTAATTCCTACTAAATTTCTACTCTTCTTGAATGAGACGATAGTGTGGTGCACTAGTGTTCATTAATCATGCAATAGTCCTCTAGTCACATGTCTATCTGAGGGTTTAATCTCATGGAGCTCACTATTTCAATATCTTAGTTAATTATTTTAATTTCCATAATCAAAACACTTAATAATTCATGTATTTGAGTTGGTTACAGTTGATTGACTTAGTTGCACTTGGATACTTACACACATGTTTAATCGACATCTAATCAATCTAATCCACACTTAAGCACCTAGATAATTGCACTTAATTAACATCTAAGCCATATCAAGAATCTTATTTCATCTAGTGTCCAATTTCCCTACAAATCCTACCTACAAACATGAGGTGGTGCAAGAAAGTTTTGCATCCCTTGAGGCTTTAACCAACCTCTAGGTAGGTGCATTATTTTCTTCCCTATATTTTGGTGAACCTAACATGAATAAGAAACTTCAATAAGGTTTGTATGAGATGGAGCTCTATGAGCATTACAACTCAAACTATGAAAGGAGTTGTTATGTGAAAATTCACAAGTAGTGTCCCTCCTAATGGTACTACCCTGCTAAGCCAGTATCCATTTTTTTGGGGATATGGATGTGAATAATATAAGTGGTTCTTAGATCTCCTTAGCACCAATCTTAGGGCTTATCACTTCTCTAAGGCCCCATTTGGTTGCAAGAATTGGGCAGGAATAGGAAAATCTAAATACCTGAGTTCACCAATTTGTTTACAAAATACAAACTTGGAATTAGAATTTGCCTATCCTAATTTGACCCCAAAATGAGCATAGCTGAATTCTTTAAAAAAATGCAATAAGAATAGCTTATTCTTATTCCAATTTTTAATAAATCCAATTTGATAGGTTTTTAGGTCCATGACTTTGTCGTTTGATTGTATTTTGCCACTCAAATGCTTTTTTGGACTATTTCTTTGTTCATCATAAGATTTAAACTAGGTCAACATTATTTAACATTTAATATGTATTTTTTCAATAACAAAAAAGGCTAATATCATATTGGATATCTTTTCTAAACCGTCAAAAAATTATTTTTACAAATAAATCCTGCATTTAGTCTTATAATTAAAACTATGTTGAAAGATCATTTAAATATCATATTAATAATCTCGACTTATTTTTATTTTTATTTTCTTTAACACATTTTAAAATAAAATAATTTTAGATTTGATCTTATACTCATTAAAATAATTTGATGTAATTTAGAATTAAATTTATAATATACAATATAATATGTCCTTTGAATTTTGATGAATTCCAAAGGTTGTGGTATATCTTTCACTTATAAAGTCAATTTAAAAAATAAAATAAAGGCTAATTAAAATAATTTGGCTTTTTAAAAAATTAATAAAAAATGAGTTTTTATAAATAAAAATCTTGTTTATTTAAAATATGACAAAACTAAAAAATATATATTATTAAAATTTTAAAACAAAAATTTTTCCAATTCATGTTTTGATTGTTGCAACCAAACATAGAATATGTACATTTTGACTCCTCTTCCAGGTCAACCAAATAGGTCCAAATGATATTTTAGAACTTATTTTAAGAATGTACTAATACTAGTAGAGAGCTTATTCTAGCATAGGTAAATGTCGCATTTGATAATTCTTGCAGCCAAACGAGCTCTAAAGTTAGGATCTCACCATACTACACCAAATAGTTCTCCCTACGATCCCCTCTAGCAGTAAACCACGATTCAACCCATATAGTTGACTTTAATAAGGTCCCATCCCTAGATGATTGCTTGAATGAATTCAAAAAAATTCTCAAGATGAAATGATGAAGGGTGCTCCCCTTAATACCATAAACACATAACAACAACAAAGAAACAACAAAAAATGCGAGAACAAAATATGGACTTCTTATTTGCACCGCAAATGTGGAATTACAAAATTCACAAGTACAATATGAAAACCCACATGAGCACCTTCATTATAATAATTTTCAAGACAAATTACAAACTATCACCTTGAGTTGTTCTAGAGAATGTTCAAGCCTTTCTTAAATAAGCAATTTTAGTCCACCCAGGAAGGTTCTAGACAATAAAACTTAATACTTAGGGTTGACAAACCCTAACAATACATATAGAGTCGGCCAAATACATCTTTGACAATTATTTTAGATATTTTGGGTGGCCTAACTTTGGAAGGCCATAACTCTCGAACTGTTGCTTTAATTGGCTATTATAACCACTTTTTGAAAAATTTGACTCCTGATCTACAAGCTCGAAACCATGCAAGCGCCCTTCCCTCAAGTTTTCAGACTTCATTTGAGCACTCTAAGGCCTCCAACGGTGAGCCTGAAAATTTTTCTGCAAATTTTTCCACCAAAAATCTGCAATAACTTCTCTAATACTTAAGCTTGAGCAATGAGATTTTTATGGTAGGCTTATAACTCTAAAATGAACCTTCTTGTAGAAAATGAGAACATTCCAAGCTCATATGAAAAACTAAAAATAGCAAATTCTCATAAATAGTAACCACCCTATCTACTAGTCCTTATTAAAATAGAAAAGATTGAAAAGAGAATATATTTTTTTGGGGGTGATGCAAGATTACTCTTACACCCAGGATGCTCCTACATCATGAAAGGTGTCTTCAGTGAAGCTAGGGAGACCATTTGTAAACTAAGGGAATTATTGGTGGTGGTTAAACAAAGTCTCAAAGTGTTTCTAAAAATAGGAGAGAGTACATGAGACTATACCTCTCCCTCCTAACCAGCAAGGAATGCACTCTGATCTAACTAGAGAACAAATAGACCTTACCATGCTTGGAGCATCTATGTACATGGTGGAGCTTTCCACTGAAACTACTCCCAAAAGTGGTATTGGTGGTCTCTGAAAGAAGTAGAGTTATTCCTAGTATCATAATAAATAAAAATATATTTGGTTCCAGCCAATAGAATATTGGCACTAATCCCAGAGGTGGTTGTGGAGGAGCTACATATAGCAGATCTTTTTCTTTTCCTGAGGGTGGAAGCTATACAATATGTCTTTCTATTAATATGGGGATAAATACCATATTGCAAAATATGGGTCAATAGCAATAGAAAATAACCAACTTGTCAACTACAACAAACCAAAGTTCCTTAACTTTGTTCTAGTATTGTAGTCTATTGACTATGTAGGTATTGAGTACTCTACTACCACCTAGGGCTGAGACCTTTAAGTTTGAGAGGTATAATATTGATGGAGACCTACAAATCTATGTTGAATCCTTTTTAACCCAATGTAGTGACTACCACATTGTGGATTATGCTCTATTCATGTTATTTTCTAGATCTATAAAGGGGACTGCAATTGAATGGTATAGTTATCTCCCTGATTACTCAATTTGGAGTTTTGACCATTGGATATATTTTTTTTTTACATGCTTCTATGCTAACATTTGAATCAAGGTTACTATAGTTGACCTTGTACATTGTAAACAAAATCCAAACAAGAAGGTAAATGATTCTATTTGAAGGTATCAATCCATCTCTAAGAGAGTAATTTAGACCCTACGAGATGTCAATCACTAGAGAATATTCATCAGTAACCTCCAACTAGTTTTAAGGGAAAATTCATCCCTTGCACTAAAATATTATCAGCACACCACAACTCAAATTGGGGTTTCTTCCTCAAGTGCTTTGCGAGGGGCCTCTACCTTTGGAGGATCCCAAAAGAATGAGGTTGTGGCCAATGTTATGGGATTACCACAACTTAGTCCCTAGAGAAATTAATTCACGATAGACCCTCAAAGGAATTCAATGATCACTAGACTTGTAGATTATTATTTTGGTATCTTCTAAAAGTTACTCAAGGGTAACTTGGTCACTCTTCCAAGATTAAACCCGTACCTGGTAATCATCCCTATCCCTAATGGTATTATGATTCAAATTTTTGTTAGTACCATCATGTGCATTTTCATAACACTGAAATTTGTGTCCTCGACATTGTTGACATGAAAGTTTACACCCTTGCTTAAAGTTTTTTACCTAAAGGCAACCTCATTTAACATGGAAACAATCTCAAAAGTGTGGGACTTTGCAATTAGAGATTAAGTCTCTAGAGAAGGCCAGCTTCCTTACTATCAGGGTGCACCTAACTATTTCTTGAGGGGAAAAGGGAGAAGGAATGCATGAAAGAAAGTTATCTATTCTAATCTAAGAGGGGTGATACACCAAATAGTCTTACCCAAAGAAGCATTTTTTATCAATATAATCCTCAGACACAAAAACTCTATCTTATCTTTGACTCAACAATCATGCATAGTTCAAAAATCAATGAAATGGTATAAGGAAGAGACTTCACTCTATATCATTCAAATAAAAATAGACACAGTATATAATCAAAGAATGAAAGAAATACATCAATATAAGGCAAAAGATGTTGCACGATATATTAATGGAAGGAGATACAGTTGAGAATTATATTCATTCATAGGCAAAAGGGGACTTACAGTAACAAAGCATAGAATACTACTGCTATAGAATTAGAGAAAAGATCAACCCTTAGAGTGTTTACAAAACTTGCTTTTATAGCTCAAGCATAACTAAGAAACTTCTACCCTAAGCCAAGCTCAACTGCTATCATTAAATTTCCAAAGAAAAATTATTGCCAATCCTAGAAAGATCTGATCAGACACACACTCAAATGTGGTAAATCTAATCTTTGCATGTAAATTAGAGCATGAAGAGACAAAAAATGATTGCTATTACTTCTTTGGAAGGGTGGATGGATAACGAGGTAGTAGAAAGGATGAAATTTGCATCTACCAAGCCTGGAGCACACTCAAAATAGTGTTTATAAGCAATCAAGGACTTGTGCACCATTAAATAATTGCATCAAATTGTGCCTCTATACCAAATCAGCTATATTATTAGTCAACTAAAGTCAATCACCTAATCCTAACATGTGGCCCAATGCCTTTCAAATATTTTTCCACCTCGCCAACCTTTTGTTTCTTTCTTTGACTTGTTGACTACCTCATTTTGCAACTTTGCAACTAATTTTCTCTATTAGTTGTTTGATCCTACAAAACTATGAAGCTATGTCTTTCTATTTGATCATTGCTTTGTAGCTTGTCTTCATCTTGGCTCTTTGATTGTTGTGAACCTATAAACAAGTAAAATTGACTGCTCTTGCACCATTGTCACGTTTAGGGACCTTAGCATCTTTATTCTTGTGATTTTGTGAAAGCCTATGAACCTAACTGCTTGATGTTGCACATAAACTCGTGGTCTATTTCATTAACTCATCAACTAACCCTGTGATTGTGTGAACAAAGCATTTGTATCATCACTGCCTTGACCAAAGTTATCCTTTAACCCTCTGCGAAGATGCAACAACACAGGCCTTAATTACAAATGGACTCCTCGCATGTTTGCAACTTGAATTCTGACTATAATGTAGCCTTGCAACCTGAAAATCTTAACTGCTTACTGACCATGTGATGTTGCACAAACCATTAGACTTTCCTATTAGATGTCATCGCAACCTCACAACCTTTATATCTTCAAGCCTCTAGCTACCCATGATCATGCAAATCATAATCTTTGCAAACTACTGGAGTTATAGATCGCAACGTCACAGCCTAAAAATGAAAGTTATCCTTCTCACTTGCAAAGTTGTGCTGACAGTTTGAGTTAACTATTTTGCACCTTTGTGACTTGTTGAGCTGCCATTTTGCACGATGCTTAATGGCAAGAATCCTTTTGAACTCCTCTCTTGAAAAGCTAATCCAAGGATCAACTCCAAGGTTTCAGGTGATCTTGTGACCTACTGGAATCTGCTAAGTTGAAGATAAATGTGAATGTTCATGCGGAGGCCTTTTCTAGTTCGAACCAATTTCAGATCAAATGACCAATATGCTTGTTGTTTTAAAATTAACCACAAAAAAAGATATGTTTTTGGTATTCTCTATTTTTAAATGAATGCAATCTAACAATGCAACTAAAATGAATTCCTAAATTAACAAGAGGGTTAATAAATCAAATAACAAAGATAAGGTAACAATAAGTTTAAGAAAATAACATGGAATTGAAATCCTAATAGACATAAGCTACAGCAAACAACACATCTGCGAGTTAAGCTCTTGAAGAAATCGGTAGGTAACCAATGAAAGTAGGAGCTGCACTTCCTTAATTCCATTGATGCAATCGTCAATGAGAAACTTAGAAATCATATGATATTTCACTCTTCATCAAATTAAAATTCCATAGAAAGTGTACTCATGCGAGACAGAGAGTAATGCAGACACAATTCGATGATTTCTTCTCGAGCTAGATATGTCATCAGAATTTGTCAAACTGTAGCAAACATCAGAACTAAAAGATCGCACAACCAAAAACAAAGCAATAAACCTTTGGCTCAATCACAATTCAATGAAAAAAACTCAAAAATATGACACATTCAAGCAAGAATCACTACACTCTAAATGCGAGCACCAAAAGCATAATTTTATTGCAAAATAACGGCGGCCCCAATTACATATTACAATGGAGTATTTATAAGAAATTGTCTCTTCAATTTGTGTTGAGAGTGAGAGATATCTTCATGTAAGAAAATGCTTTTAATTTAATAAAACAAACTAATTATATACAAACTAACAATCTAACTGGTGCATAGTAAGATTCCATCCATTTTATATTCAATAATTGGATGCATGAGCCTTTACATGTCATAAAACAAAGAAATTATGAGAAAATAAGAAGAAGAGAGCCCTTAGTTGATGTAGAAGTGTTTGAAGTATAAAAAATAGAATCTCATCCTTCACTAGGCATCTATCAGAGTTAAACTATTATCAGAATGCGTATTCGTTGCATGGAAAGCTTTATTTTTGAAACTAGCAATTAACTATCAGTGCACCTTTGGAGAAGTGCACCTACATGAATTGCGCACCCACGCACGTACATGAATTGCTCACCTTCGGACTTGTGCACCTCAACTGTGCACCAACTCAACTGCGGACTTGCAAACCTACGCACCTCAATGAAATTTGTGCAAGGTGCTCAAATCGCCAAAAAATCAAAGTTCTTGGTTTTGAAAATGGTTTTTGGGTTTTGCTCAAATGGGGTTTTAGATCACTTTTGTGTACTGAATTTGATCCTTTTGATTATTCATACCATCTTTATGGCCAAAAAATTTCATAGACTCGAACTCCTTCTTCCAAAATCCCAAGGCACTTGAGCTAAATCTTATCATTGATGGTTGCATAAGATGAAGAACCTATTCTGGTTCACATATCTGACCTCTATATCTTTGATCTTTTGTGTAAATTGATTGATTCTTTCTTCTCTCCGACTGCTCGATCCTTTCCAATCAAAGACCAAGTGATCCAGATTACCCAAAATGATCAAATATTTTAAACTTTTTCACAAGATTTTCTAGGCATTTTTAAATGGGCTTTTTCGGAGGTCTTCTGCTCAAAATTTCAAGTTGAAACTTTCATCAATCCTTAAAATTGGGCAGTCAAAAGCTCCCTATTTTAGGGACTGAAATTAGATCTTTAGTTCTCCTTTCCAACAATGTAAAAAGTTTTGAATTCTGAGCTCTAGGTCAAGTTAAGGATGCCTTTTTACCCAAACAAAGAAGCAAACATTACTCCGGAGAGATGAAAATCAAACCCAACACAAACCCTAATTATGACATGAGAAAACCCAAAAAAACCTAGCAGACAGAAACATCTAAAAACATGACTTTTACCCTTGGAATGCAAAAACAATGTGCACTTGGTGCATCTCTGAGGTCTGCCTAATGCGCCATTTCCTTTAGCCAATGTTCAAGTATGGGTGTGTAGTAGTGCACCCTATTATCATTTTGGAAAATGTTTAAGCTTTTTAGGGGGTGTGCAGCTATGCAGCTGATTAGGTGCGCTACTGCGCACCCTAATTAAGGTCTTTGCATTGTGTTTTAAGGTTTTGTCAAGTTTTTTGCAAAAAAAGGAATAAGGTGCACAAGCGCGCACCTAATTAGGTGCGCTACTGTAATGCCCCGCCAAGGGATCCAAAGAATTAACCTAAAGTTTCACTAAGTTTGGCAACATTTTTTTTTTTTAAACATGAAAGTAACCACTCATAACATAGTAGCAGAAGCAATAATATTTATCAACTGAAAGTAGACATAAACATACATAACAGGTTACATTCTTTAAGGATCCTTTAACGTTGAATCACATCTAATTTATCTATTCATCTAACATCACATCCTCATGAAATAATAATGATTCATCTAATGTACTTAAATAATATACAAGTGTCCTTTTTGTAATTACATTTCAAATTACTCAATCATCCACTGTACATGTCATAGGGTATGAAAGGCTTAAAAGAATATGCATATGTGTAAATAAAGTACAACTTCATCCTAACTCTAATCCATGATGCAATAACATAAATGAAACCATATATCATACATGATACATCTTCACAAGAGATAACCGTAAATCACCACATAATTAACTAAGTGCACGATTCTTCACAACCGTAAATAGCATCATTACACCATCGTGGGTCCTAGCCATCCCTCCATGCATAACATTCCAAATCACCAAAGAGATCATCAGTATTATCAAATGGGAATGTTACTCATAAAAACATACTACATCATATGCAAAAAGTAATCTAACATGCAAAATAAAGCATAGAATAACATCATCTAACATATGCTAATCATCAATATAAGGATACATGTCCACCATCATAATCCATGAACATAATGAAGATAGATGCCAACAAAGAATGCATTAGCCATGATGTCTCCAACGGATCTCAAATGATAAGAGTGAAAAAGCACTACCACCCGACTGCATGGTACCTAAATGGTCCACTCCCACCGCGCTAAGGAGATAATCTCAAGTCTCAAACAGGCTATCAAAATCATATAGCACAAATACTCTCTAAATCTAAGAATCCTAAAAGTATACTAACTCAAAGGTTCCAACACAAATTGACATCTAATCCAAGAGGCGCACAAAGACATGTAGGAAACCTACTATGCAAGTGAGAAAGTGTCATCGCACGGATCACGCTAGAGTTACTCTGGTAGTCTCCCAATAGACCTCGTCCCCCTAGTGATCCCTGTGCAGCCACTAGTATCCTCTCATACGGATGAGGCATGCTACAGAATACAAGGTCGAAACTAAGCGTTCTCTCTACTCCCATCCTAGTTTGTACTAGCACTCGAGGCATGGGCGAGAACAAAACAATTATCTTTTTAGGTTCATTTAGTTAGTATTAGGTGTGAATGTTTTCACTTATTAAGACAACTTACAATGAGTTACCCCGGTAGCCTCTTAGGGCCCCGGCCCCCATTGCAAGCCACTTCTTGACACTACAAGTAGATAACCTACCCTAAGCTCATGGAATCATAAATCACAAAATCACCAAAAGATAATCCACAATATAAACATCAAATCTCCATGAGTCAACTGAAAAAATCCATAGATAATCATGACCATAATAGTTCTCTATTGGTAACTGAAGGTATCCCTAATAATCACAATAATCATTGGTTCTTAACAAGGAACCAAAAAGCATTTCAAAGTAATACTGATCGAAGACTCCAAAATGGTTGAGTCAAAACATGTCACAACATGACATCATCAAGATCAGATAAACAATTTCAATTCCATCAAATGACTGTAAAGTAACCCAAGTATAATTGATCGATGACTCAAAATGGTTAAGTCAAGTGTCTCATACATATGAAACTCAGCTTCACACAAGAAGACTGGAAAGCAATAACAATTAGTAAATACAAACATCTCATAGAGCATACCATCACATAACCATGGTTGGGTTTATAAAGATCGGAATCAAAAGACATCATCATGACATCACAATCATAACCCTCAAGCTTCTGGTAGACGTCTTATAACTGGTCAACACTAGTCAACCCAAAATCCAAAATAGATAGCATAGAGAAAACACAATGCAAGCACATGTTTTGGTTTGCTAAAATTACGTAGTTGAATAAAGTGTGAATGTTTCAATTTCTGATTACAAGTATACTTTAAGTGTATAAAATTATTCATTAAATCTCCAAGTCAACCCTTTTATCTCTATAACAAAACTTATCCAATCTCAACATAATAATTTACAATTTCATTAACATTGATATCATCAATGATCATATCAGTTATACCCCTTGGCATAACTCGATAATCAATTTAATAATTAATTAGACTACATTATCTCTTCTATAATTATTTCATATATACAGTTGAATTGATTAGGGTTTAACCTCGTGTGATCTTGAAATCAACCCTTTCCAATGCCAATTCAATTAAATTAATCGAATTAATTAACACTTATTTCCAAAAGACGTCTCCCATTAAGACTTATCAACATTCAAGTAGATAGTTCACAATTTCTCTAAAACTCGTGTTACCAATAATCATATCATTTTAACTCCATTGAATAACTTAATTATCAATTAAATTTAATTAATTCTAGCATTAATTAAATTAATTAATAATTACATAACTATGTTAACAAGTCAATGAATAACAGTCGATTAATAATTTAGCAATAATTTTTTAAATTAAAAATCAACTACTTTCTAATTCCATTCAAATTAATAATCTAACAATAATTAACAAATTATTATTAAATTCGATAATTCAATTATCAACATTTTAACAATGTTAAAATCCAACACTGAATATATATATATATAGTAATTATTAAATCACATATTTAATATATTTAAAACCTATATATATATATATATATATATATATATATATATATATATATATATATATATATATATATATATATATATATATATATATATATATATATATATATATATATATACACACACACACACACACACACATATACATATACATATATATAAAACTTACAATATTATAAAAAAGCTATTATAATCGAATTGCATCATATATTAAAATGATGTATATTGATAAAATCAAAGTATAGCATCTGCGTTTTTAGAAACATGGCGCAGGCTTTAAAGTCGCTACCAATCGCATATATATTCGGTCGTGTGGTCCTGCCTCTGTCGCAGGGCCTGCGACAGCAAGCACAGACTGCCATCGATCTGCAAAAAGGGGACGGGGTGGGGTAAAACCCCCCCCTCCCATCCTTTAATTTATTTTTATTTTTTAAAACATTTTTCAAAACGTATATTGCATGCGCGATCCGAATTTTCAATAATGTATTTCCTCTGTGATTTTAAAATATGTCGCATTTAATTTTGTGTGTGTGTGTTCGCAGATCAATAAACAGCACTATAAAATTTTATATATATATATATATATATATGCAGATTTAAAATTTATATGTATTTTTAAAAAAAGAAAACAAGAAGGGCTTCCCAAATCTATAAGCTAAGAATTTTCCATTTAAAATAATTGTTCTCTAAATTTAACCATTAATCCATCTAATAGGTTTGTCCGTACGCATCTAAAAACCCTAGCCCCATAGATTCCTCAGATCTACACATAAGAAGTTTTCTCATAAAGATTTTAAATATAATAATTTTCTTAAACAAGAAGGGCTTCCCAAATCTATAAGCTAAAAATTTTCCATTTAAAATAATTGTTCTCTAAATTTACCCATTAATCCATCTAATAGGTTTGTCCGTACACATTTGAAAACCCTAGCCCCATAGATTCCTCAAATCTACACATAAGAAATTTTCTCATAAAAATTTTAAATATCCATGACAAGAATAAAACAACTAGAACATTCACACATAGAATCCTCAGAAAGTATTTAGAAGACACGAAGAAGACAGGAAGTGCAAGAAGTGAAAATGACATATGCAAAAATCACAAGTGTCTACCTGGACACTGATGCTAATCACTTCTCCTCAGAAATTGTAGAGCAAGCTCCTTCCTTCTCCAACGTTCCCCGAGTCCTCCAAACACACTCCCTAAGCTTCTAGGAGTGCTTGAATATAAAGAACTCTCAGGAAGCACCTAGAATGTCTCTAGAAACAACCAGAAGGTGTTGGCAACTAAGCATGAGTATTTTCCAACCTTCTAGATGAGTCACAAGGTTGTAGACACCATGTGATTAATTAGTGCACTAACTCCTGTGTTGTTGACATATGTGCAATCAAAAGGTGTGTTTACTCCTAGGCAAGCTTATAAATTTTATTTTAATTCTTTTATTACTTTTATTATTATTATTTATTTATTAATTTATTATTATTTATTTATTAATTTATTATTATTTTATTATTATTATTATTATTATTAATTTTAATTTCTAATTTCTTTTATTTAATTATTTTCTCAATTAATTCTCATTTAATTAATTATAATCAAAATATCAAAGATCATGATATAATATTTTTTTTTCTCAAATAATTAATTTATTAATTAAATCTATTTGTTAAAACTTAATTAATAGAAAATTCACCATAGACCTCCAAGATAAAATATGAAAACCCATCATAGAACAATCCATACAAAATCAGTCCAAAGGGTTAAAAATCATGAATTATGTCATCCGACACATTCTAAAGGTAAAATATCTTGGATACTTGTCCTACCTCACTAGGACAAATGGTTTAGGGGTTTAGGATTTGGACTTGAGAATTTATCTCCCCTCTCTTACCATTGAGACAGTGCGATAGGGTACGCTCATCCTGGCAATTCAGGGAAGTCGATACCCAAGACCTGCAACCTGCATAAAAACCATGCATGTACATACAATATATATATATTTATATATATATATATATATATATATATATATATATATATATGCTAAGCTAAACAAGCAATGGCAGGAAGTGGTGCATCATGTAGATCCCGACTAGCAGGTGACTACAACTCCCTTCCTTAACCACATCAGAAATGTAATACATAAGAAAAAACATGCACAACATACACATGCAAGTATGGGGTAAGTATCCATAATAAAACACATGTGATAATAAACCATCTAACTAATCATAATAACTGAAAGCAATGTAATAGTCATCATGCATCCATGAAATGTAGAGTCTAAGTAATCTCATCACATATAAACTGAATCCATAGCACATTATCTGATAGTCTCAAAACAATGCTACTAATCATCAACACAAAACTAGTCTAACAGAGTTTGTCCATGATAGCAACAATGCGACCTAGGGGCAGGCACTACAGCTATTGTGCACCTTAATCTTTGAAGTTTTAACATGGTTTTGTCTATGTTCTTGTAGGGACAAGGCAGAGGATGTCCACCTTGGAGATGTGGGGGGTGCGGCATGATAGAGCTCGGAGAGCAAAAGAAGACAATGTGAAGAGAGAGGGGGAACCCCCCTAGCTTATATAGCCCACGCACCCTTGCTTTGGGTTTTGGTGCACTAGTGCATCTGATTAGGTGCACTGGTGTCCCTTTCTTTTTTGCAAAAAATGTCTTCTTCCTCCAAAACTTTATTTTTCAATTTCTCATTTTTCTAGTTGGGACCCGCATTTGACCAAAAACCCTAAAAAAACTTGGACCCTGAACTAGGATTTCAAAAAGCCTAAAAAAATAAAGTAGGGGGTCCCCATTTCTAGTTGAAATGGGGTGTGCATTGTGAAACCACAACAAATAGCCCCAACGAAAAGGAAGAAATGACAAAGGCATTTCTTCATCAGAAAACATTCATTTGATGTGTATCAAACACCAACTAAATCCTAAACATTCCAAGCACATTTCAAATCCCTTTACAGTCAAAACCCACAAATAGACATTTCCTTAGTCAAGCTTGAGACCAAATTGAGCACTCTATTCATCTCTTCTAATGAAAAATCTTATTTTGAAGGAGGTATCTTATCATTATGCAATGGGGAATCAATATCATAGTAGGAAGAATTGGTATCTTCATCTTGATGACCTTCTAATTCAAAAATCTCACCAACCTTGGGATCTTCTTGTATCTCCATCACTTTTTGCAACTCCAAGGAGTTTTAGAACTTCAAAAATTTCTAGGTCCTCAAAATTTCTTGGCATGTCTACACTTATTCCAACATAAAAACTTAGAATAATTTCTACATTGAATGGGAACACAAACTCCTCTTGATCATCTTCATCATTTTGTCCTCTTGTAGATTTATCATATGATTCAAACATCATTGCACTAAATTGCAAAGGTTTCTCCTCCATGTTTTGGGGAGGCTAATCTGAAACATCATTATGCCCATATCCATTTTTACTTGGTCTCATACCTATAATACCATTATTCTCATTGTTTATGTTACTATAAATGCAAAAATTTCTACTTTAATTTTGAGAATAATTGTTCTAGGCAACAAGTTGTCTTGGATGATCGCCTTGATTTCTTGAGGAATTCATCTTTATTCTCACAAGTTCACTAGATAAAGGAGACATCGTCTCCTTCATGGCCTTAAACCCTCTAGCCATATTGTTTTCTACTTCAAATGATGTAGCTGCCTTTTGGGACTCATACCCTAAATATGTAATTGTTGACATTGGAGCAACAGTAACCTAATTTGTGAATGTAACAGCCTCTTTGAAAACCTTTTCAATGGTATCAATGTCTCTGGGTGGGAGCCTTCTCATAAAATTAGAAGTCAATGAATCCATTGTTCCAAAATAGATCTGAATGATAGGTATAATGTAAGGAAACTCCATTCTTTGATACATCCTATAGAAGCGATGATTAGACTATGAAATAGTCTCATGGGGATCCCTCTTAATCAAGATGAAGTGATGATATAAGATAGATAGATCAATATAGATCTTGAATTGTTCAAGAAACTTGCTCTTAAAAGAGTTTCAATCCCTTGTTGATGCTGGTGGCAGATTGAGGTACCAATTGAATTTCATTTCCCCTAAAGCGTAAGGAAAAAGGTGGCATACCACATCCATATGTTGAATCTGGTTTCGATTACAAATCTCCTTGAAAATTTTAAGATGGTCCTTTGTTGTTCATGATTCTCCATAGATGAACCATGGGCAAAACTTTTCAGGATTTTTGGGCAGGTCATGTAATGGACAAGTTAGATTCAAAGGTGAACTTTGGGCATTGAAGAAAGACATGGTGCATAATGATGGGAATTTGTGAAGTAGAATGTAAAGTGAATGATGATTTTGGAATGTGTAATGTGAATGGGTGGAGTTCTTGGTACCCCTTTATCACTATGATGCTTGTGACAGTGACTGAGTTCTAGGAACTTGTGTTTGTTTTGGAAAAGCACACCTCTAAAGAAGCACACTTTCTCAAAAAAGTGCACCACAGAGTTTTACACACCTACGCACCCGCATAGCTGTGGACCTATGCACCTGCGCACCTGAATTTCTTAAAAAACTCAAAAAAAAATATGAACTTGTGGAAAGCGCAGAATTTCGCAAAAGTGTAGAATTTTAAAACTTTGGAAAATTTTCCACTTTCTTTCAAGAATCAAAAGTGTGGCCCTCCTTCTAGCGCCACTTCTATTGAGTTGTCATTTTGCATAATGCTTAACGGCAGGAATTGTTTCGAACTCCTCTCTTGAAAAGCTAATCTAAGGATTAACTCTAAGGTTTCGGGCGATCTTGAAAACTCCTGGAATCCATTCAGTTGAAGATAAATGTGAATGTTCATGAGGAGGCCTTTGTTGGTTTGAACCAATTTCGGATCAAATGACCAATCTGCTTGTTGTTTCAAAATTAACCACAAAAAAAGATATGTTTTTGATATTCTTTATTTTTAAATGAATGCAATCTAACAATGCAACTAAAATAAATTTCTAAATTAATGAGGGGTTAATAAAGAAAATAACAAAGATAAGGTAACAAGAAGTTTAAGCAAAGAACTTGGAATTGAAATCCTAACAGACATAAGCTACAGAAACCAACACATTTGTGAGTTAAGCTCTCAAAGAAATCAGTAGGTAATCAATGAAAGTAGGAGAAACACTTCCTTAATTCCACTGATGCAATCATCGGTGAGAAACTTAGTAATCATATGATATTTCACTCTTCATCAAATAGCAAGTCCATGAAAAGTGCACTCATTTGAGACAGAGAGTTATGCAGACACAATTTGATAATTTGATGATTCCTTCTCGAGCTAGATACGTCAACAAAAATTTTCAAATTGTAGAAAACACCATAACTAAAAGATTGCACAACCAAAAACAAAGCAATAAACATTTGGCTCAATCACAATTCCATGAACAAAATTCACAAAAATATGACACATTCAAGCAAGAATCACTACACTCCAAATGCGAGCACCAAAAGCATAATTTTATTGGCAAATAATGACGGCCCCAATTACATATTACAATGGAGTATTTATAAGAAATCGTCTCCTCAATTTGTGTTGAGATTGAGAGATATCTTCATGCAATAAAATGCTTTTAATTTAATAAAACAAACTAATTATATGCAAACTAATAATCCAACTGGTGCTTAGTAAAACTCCATCCATTTTATATTCATTAATTAGATGCATGAGCCTTTACATGTCATAAAATAAAGGAATTATGAGAAAATAAGAAGAAGAGAGCCTTCAGTTGATGTAGAAGTGTCTGGAAGTATCAAAAATAGAAGCTCATCCTTCACTGGGTGTCTGTCAGAGTTAAACTACTATCAGAATGTGTTTTTGATGCATGGAAAGCTCTATTTTTTAAACTAGCAATTAACTATCAGCACACCTCTAGAAAAGCGCACCTCAGAAGAAGTGCACCTACATGAATTACGCACCTACATGAATTGCAAACCCACACACCTGCATGAATTGCACACCTTTAGACTTGCACACCTCAACTGTGCACCAGTGGACCTACGTACCTCGATGAAATTTGTGCAAGGTGCTCAAATTGCCAAAAAATCAAAGTTCTTGCTTCTGAAAATAGTTTTTGGATTTTTCTCAAATGGGGTTTTAGATCACTTTTATGTACTTACTTTGTTGCTTTTGATGATTTATATCATCTTTATGGCCATAAGCTTTCATAGACCTGAACTCATTCTGCTTCTAAAATCCCAAGGTACCTAAGCTGAATCTTGTCATTAATGGTTACATAAGATGAAGAACCTATTCTGGTTCATGTATCTAACCTCTGTATCTTTGATCTTTAGTGTAAATTGCTTGATTCTTTCTTCTCTCTGACTACCTAATCCTTCCCAATCAGAGACCAAGTGATCCAGATTATCCAAAATGATCAAATGTTTGAAACTTTTTTACAAGATTTTTTAAGCATTTTTAAATGGCTTTTTCGAAGGTCTTTTGCTAAAAATTTCAATTTGAAACTTTTATCGATGCCTAAAACTGGGCAATCGAAGGCTCCCTATTTTAGGGACTGAAATTAGATCTTTAATTATTCTTTCCAACAGTGTAAACAGTTTTGAATTCCAAGCTCTAAGTCAAAAGTTATGACCCTGACAAGTTAAGGATGTCTTTTTACCTACATAAAGAAGAAAACATTAGTTCATAGAGATGAAAATCAAACCCAACACAAACCCTAATTATGACATGAGAAAACACCTAAAAACTAGCTAACAAAAACACCTAAAAACTTGACTTGTACCCCTGGAATGCAAAAACAATGTGCACCTGGTGCATCTTTGAGGTGCGCCTAGTGTGTCATTTCCTTTAGCCAATGTTCAAGTATGGGTGTGCAATAGCACACCTCATGGGGTGCATTGATGTGCACCCTATTATCATTTTGGCAAAATTCTAGGCTTTTTAGGGGGTGCGCAGCTACACACCTTATTAGGTGTGCTATTGCACACCCTAATTAAGGTCTTTGCATTATGTTTTAAGGTTTTGTGAAGTTTTTGCAAAGAAAGGAATAAGGTGCGTAGGTGCGCACCTTAATCTTTGAAGTTTTAACATGGTTTTATGTATGTTCTTGTAGGGAGAAGGCAGAGGATGCACACCTTGGAGATGCGGGGGGTGCAGCGTGACAGAGCTCGGAGAACAAAAGAAGACAAAGTGAAGAGAGAGGGGGAACCCCCCTAGGTCATATAGCCCACGCACCCTTGCTTTGGGTTTTGGCGCACGAGTGCACTTGATCAAGTGCACTGGTGCACCTTTCTTTTTTGCAAAAAATGTCTTCTTCCTCCAAAACTCTATTTTTTAGTTTCTCAATTTTCTAATTGGGACCCACACTTGACCAAAAACTCTAAAAAAAACTTAGACCCTAGACTAGGGTTTTGAAAAGCCTAAAAAAATTAAGTAGGGGGTCCCCATTTCTTGTTGAAATGGGGCGTGTGTTGTGAGACCACAACATGACTTAGTTGACAGCTACTCCTTAACTGCATGCGATCCTGCAAAAGGAATGATTGCATCATCACAACTTAGAATTGTTCCTTCAAAATGAAGGTCTTAAGAGACTTAAGACTAAAAGAAAAGTCAAGACTTTATCGTATTCCAATTGCTTGCATGGTAAATAATGAATAATCCAAAGGACATAAACATGGTTGCCACCCTGAAAACTGAATTTGGAAGGAAGGGCAAAAATGGTGAACAAACACCTTTTGCAAGTTCATATCGATAGAGGAACAATCAAAGTGAACAAGTGGAAGCATAAAGACAACAAGTTTGTTGATGAGATGAATAGTGAACTATTGATTACATTGGTCCCTTTCTACGTCATTCATCTAGTTTCATCATATCTTCTTCCTCATATCCTCCATCATTGAATGGTAGCGTGTATGTAAATATGGTGACCCTCAATCCCACTCCTCCAAAATCTTGAAGGGTGCTTTAAATAATAATATATTTTTCCCCTCTAGATGATCCCTATAGAAGAGAATCATCTCCCTTATATGTCTCGACATCTATCAATGGTATCACTATTAGGGGTGTCTTGGTCAAACCTGTTGGAAATATTCAAGATATAATAGGTTACTGAGAGGGGAGGGGTGAATTAGTAACAATAAAACTTTTAAGTCAATTCAGAATAACCATATACATATAAGAACTATTAAACATTTAAACCATACATGCACAGAGATTTGGTGACCCAGAAACCTTCCAAAATAGAAAGTAAAATTGGGGTGGGGATGATACCCACAAAGCTTCGTTACTGCAATATGAAGTTGGTCGGTTAAGGCTTACAATGATCACTTATGGTGATCTGCGCTGTTAGGAGCACAGAGGATTGCTAGATCCACCTTGTTAGAGGATTTACAAACATACTTTACAAGTATGCACTCTGATAGGAGATTTGAATAAAGACGGTTAAGTCTACCTTGTTAAAGGATTTACAAGAATGATTCACCTGTTTGGATGAACCAACTAATCAACTTACAATTTGACTGGATTCTTTATTGTAGATCACCTTCTGTGATTAATGAAATCATTTCTGCTCCTTGTAGACCTTGCTGAGTATTCTTTACTGTTGATGAATTCGCATTATCATAATTCCATATATTCCAATTCTCATATCATATCTTATGTCCCTTTTTTTTGCAATATTCTATATCTTGTGTATCTTCTTTGAATGATATAATACATTACATATATATACCATTCTAATAATTATTCATGCAAGGTCGGCCAAACACAAGTAAACAAAATATAACTGAGTTGGTCAAATAGTAAAATAAACTCGGGTTCTTCAGACAGACTTGATGACCTTCTGATACGCGGCATCCACTATGTTACTCGGCATCGTCATGCACTCGGTAGAGGTAGGGGCTCGGTTCATACTAGTCATACAACGTTTCCTGGAACTCAGTAACCATTGGTGACTCGGTAGATATAGTGTCACTCGGTAGAAACTAACTTCTTTGTTAACCTCCTGAGCTCGGTTATCACTGAGTCCTTCCTCACTCGGTTAATACTGAGTGCATCTTCACTCGGTTAACACTAAGTGCATCTTCACTCGGTTAACACTAAGTGCTTCTTCACTCGGTTAGAACTGTGTCTTCAACGCTCGATTTGGACTGTATCTTCGACGCTCGGTTTGAACTGTGTCTTCAATGCTCAATTTGAACTGAGTTGCCATCACTCAGTCTGAACTGTATTACTCGGTGCTCGGTTAGAACTGTGAGATGAGTGTTGTCACTAATGGAAAATAACTTTATGCGAACAATCTCCCCCTTTGGAATTAGTGACAAAAACAATTATGATTCAAAGTTTATGTGCAAAAATTAACATACAGTTCTGAATTTTCAAAATTGATCTTTGCAAGTCTTATTACATATATCTTTCTTACATGTATCTCCCCCATATAATATGCACAGTTTACACATATCTCTTGCACAATTATCTCTTGGAGTGTGTTATCTCCCCCTTTTTGATAATAATGCCAAATTAAACAATATATATTTACACAGAGATTCCAAAATGAGAGATAAACTCATAATGTACCTTGAGAATAAGAGCCAATGTCTTATCCCAATTTTCTTGCAAAAGTTTGCTGGTGGAGAGTGCTATTTGAACTTCTGCAGAGAGTTCAATCATATGATCTGCAATTGAGAAGTTTTTGTCATGAATCAATGTTTTGGAATGGGCAATATGCTTCTACATTGTGTCCATGACAGGAAGGATCATATTTTGGATGTCAATCAGAGTACACCTGATCCTTGCTTCCTCTCTCAATAATTCTGCCTGTTTCTCTAACAAAAATCTTATTCTGAGATGATGGGATGAACTTGAACTGTGGTCAAGCTGCAACATTTGGGCACTGACCTTCATATCCTCATCAATTTTATTCAACTTTTCTTTGATTTCCTTAGTATACTCGGTAACATCACAAAGTTTTCCAAAAAGTGAAGTTACATTATTAAAAGAATGTTCAAAATTACTCAAAATTGTAGATAATTCTACCTATTTTAATGCAATATGCTGAGCAATGTGCTCAAGCACCTTATTGTCAAATTTCTTCTCTGCCTTTTCAATCAATTTTTCTTGGCCAGAGGTATCCTCATTGAATTTATATACAGCCTCTTCTAACTGAATCAAAATGTGTTGAGTAGAATCTACTTCAACACCTATAGCCTCTGTTAGAATATTCTTAGCACTTTCAATAATACTATATTCCTGGTCTCTCTCATGCCTCAATTGTTTTTGCCCTTCCTTCTGCTCTAATAGCTGACTGATCATTCTCATTTCATTGACTGATGCAATATCCAGATCTATCTTAGGAATGACAATGTCCTTATCCAAGTCTATTTCCTCATCCACTACCTTGCTGGAAAACATGTATCTCTTTGCTTTTCCTACAGTGACTTCACCTTTTCCCTTTGAAACTGAAACAATAGTTGATGACGCTGGACTGGCTGAAAAAACTGGAATAGGACTAACTAGAGGAAGACTGAGAGAAGTGCTAATAGTATCAAAAATTGATGTTCCTCCCAAGATTGATGTACAGGTTGGAATGGGAGAACTAACAGATGCAAAAATTGGAGCAGATGAAATTGTCAAAATTGAAGTACCGGTGGGTACATTTACTGTACACTCTGCAGTAGAAGTTGATATGCTTGATGAAATTATTGTTGTAGCTGATGATGAATCGGTCAATGAAGATGGTTGCAGCTCGGTTGATGAAGTGGTAGACACTTGCATAGATGGTACCCGGAGCTGAGAGGAGACAGGTGAAGATTGAGCAATTGATGAAGTTGTTGTGCACACAATCTCGCCAGTAGAAGCTATCTCCACAGTTGATGTAGCTGCTTTAGGTGGAGAGTGAGGAAGAGATGCAATGACTTTGGCTGCAATTTTTACAGGATTATCTTCCTCCTTAGCTTGTTCATCTTCTTCTTCCTCCATTTCATCTTCCTTGTCTTCTTCCTCAACATTTATCATCATTGAATGCAGATCCCCTGGAATATCTTCAATATCATCATCATCACTACTGTCATTGTCCTTGATTTCAACAATATCCTCACTGGATTTATGTAGATGATATATATTTTCCCACATGTTTGTTGCATTATTTACAACATGCTCAATGTCTTTGATTAGTATCAAACAAAGTGTGGAATCTAATCATCATATTACCTTCATGATCTTTCAGTGATTTCTTCACTTTTGCATCAGTGAGACTCGGTAGGAGATTCTTCAGGGTTTGCTCAAAGATATCCTTGACAGTCTTGATTGTAGTTTCCCATCTTGGTTGCAACCTCTCCAATAGCTCTTTAGGGATCTAAGAGGCAATCTCGTCCGGAGAGTATTTCCATCTTCCCATTTTACTCAATACCAGTTCTTCAATCTGCATTTTCTCTTATTCTGTTCTTGTTTCAAACTTCAATGCTTTGAAGTTTATGAAGCTAGCACCTGCTTCTAATTGCTTCAACCTTGCCTCAAATGTGAGTGGAGGCTTGACAAGTATAGGTTCCTTCTTCCCCTGTCTTGTTCTCCTGGAGAAGACTCCAGTAGCTTTCTTTTTAGGTTTGGTGATAATCACCTTACCTTTCTTCCGTTGAGGCTCCTCTACTTTTTCTGACTCGGTTTCCTCTTCTTCTTCATCATTTTCTCCTTTCCCTTTAGTAATCATCAGAGGGCCAACTTCTGTTTTTAGCTGTGCAATCTTCCTCTTTCCTTTGCTAATGACCTGAGGGATTTTAATTTGAAGCTCAATTCTGGCCTTAGCTTCATCATAAGTTCCAAAGACTGGTTGCTTTGGGTCTACTGGTTCATTCACCAGTGCTTCTATGATATCTTTGGTTTCATCAATATTGACCTCATAAGGAATATGTTTCACCCATGCAACTCGAGGCCTGACTGCCTGTATGTATACTTTGTCACAATCTACCATAAAGCATACATCTTCTTTGTATTCCTCAACAAGTTTAGGTGGAATCCGGAACCTATTGTTCATTCTTTCCTTAAAATCTTCAAAGTAATTATCCAAAACACTATCAAAATTTTCACCTAACTCTACAATGAACTCATTTATTTGATAAAGAACGGGAATATCTTTTCCCCATACTACTGATCCTTTTGATGGAAAAGACTTTTGAACATAGAAAAATAAACATATCAAAAGTGAACCAAATTTGCAGGAGTTGTTCTTTGAAGTCCTTATGCTTTCCATATTTTTATTAAATTGAGACAAAAGCAATTCAGACAGATCAAACTCAACATTCTTCTTTACTACCTTATATGCTAAATCTACTGCTTCACAAGGTACATTGTTTGGACAGCTTGAACTGTAAATTTTATGAGCAATGACATGAATACCAAATCTTAATTCAGCGTCAGCTACTGTACTAAGATTAAGTCCTCTACCATCCCATTCTACTTGGGATAGCCTTTGCAATTCTTCCCAACCTAGGGTTTTGGTAGACTTAGCTTTGCTCAACATGGGAAGGCCAGTAATCTTGTTAATCATTTTCTTTGTGATAAGCACTAGTTTCTCTAACCACAATTACCCGTTGTGAACCCGACTGAGTACATACCTAACCCATTTAACTTGAAAATTCCTTGGCAAATGTGAAATGTGGGTTAACCCTTTTGTTTCAAGATGCTTATGCTCGGGTTTCAAATTTCCATCTACGCTCATTTCTCCTAGGGCATTATCAATTTCTAGGTTTCCAAGTTCTTGAATGGAACATTTGAAATGAGAGAGAATGTCATTTATAAGGAGTACCTTTGGAGGAATTTGAGACTGAGCATCGTTAGGATCAAGTGATTCTATAATTGTTGGTGCCAATTTGAAGTTTGGCGCCTTCCATTCCACACCTTTAACCAGCATTTCTGAGCCTCTCTTTGCCTTGGAGCTGCTACTTCCAGATGCCATTGCTGCTCGGTAAGTGAAGAGAAATTTTGAACAGATTCTTTGCCCTTTAAAATTTGCTCGAAATTGCTTTAAGCTTGCTCTGGAATCGTAGAAGCTAACTTAGCTCTAAGTTCGTAGTGAAGAATGAGATCAAATTTTGCCACTTTTGACGAAAAATTCATCATAAATGCTTGGTACGATGGTAGATGAAATGACAAGTTGTCATCCACTTGCTCGGTAGATACTATCAAATTGGTGATCAAAAGAAAACATTGATGTACCGACGTAACTCAGTAAGGCCACGAACCGACCTTGCTCGGTTGATATAACTCGGTAAGTGAGACTTTTTGCACCCGACCGAACTCGGTTAAGTCTAGGATCAAAGTGTATCTGAATACTGTTCTGATCATCTTTCTTCTTGTGGAACTGTTTAGGATAATTCTTGGAGGATGCAGTTCCATACTTTCTTTTATGAATATTAATCGAAAATGGTGGAGTCACTCATTTCTTGAGTGATATTGCCATTGCTTGACTTATCTTGTTCGGTAGATTTTGGAATCCACTGTTGCTTCATTTGCTTCCGAATGTTGTCTGTTTTGATTTTCTTCTCATCTTCAATTCTTTCTATATTCATGCAATTTCTAGCTATATGACCAAGTTTTGTACATGTATAGCACCTTACAGTAGTGTCCTTCTTCCTTAGGTGATGTCTTGCACAATTTATGCCAGTATGTCCATATTCTCCACAATAGTGACATCTGCACCAAGTGTTGTAGTCCCATCCAAATATGGCTTTGACAAGTTGTTCAGCTGGATCGAATGATTTGGATCTGCATTGGAATGCCTTGTGACCATGTTTTTTGCATTTATGACAATTGTCTTCAAATTTTGGTTTTTCTTTGCACTCATTTGCTTTGTGACCATGCTGATTGCAATTTAAGCATGTACCATTGAATTTTGCTTTTCCATTGCTCCAGCATTTGTTTGATGTATGACCTAACTTGCCACAGTGATTACAAGTGGGTTTTTGATTCCTTTGTTCACCTTGTTTGGAGGATTCACCTTCTTCCTTGTAACCAAGACCAGCTTTACCTTTATGTCTATAAAGATTTTCCTCATTTTGTTGATTTAATTGATTCATATCTGCTTGGGATTTCATCATACTTTCATTGACTTGCCTTTCAGAAATTAGATCATTTTCCAAGATTTCATTGATTTGTCTCTCAGTTCTTAAATCATTCTGTAGACTTTCATTGATTTTCTTTTCAGTGTTTAAATCATTCCTTATTCTTTCATTTTGTACTCTGAGAATCCTGATTTCTTCATTTGCATTAGAGAGTTGGTCTATAAGGTCTTCGTGCTAATGGGATTGATTATAAATTTTATGGCTTTTATCTTCCAATTCTTCTTGTGCTTTGTTTCTTTGTTCCAAAACTTCACATAGCCTAATTGATTGTATTTCTTGCTCTCTTTTAAGCTTTCTTACCTCTTCTTGCAAATATCCATTCTTTTCTAGAAGTTCTTTGATTGCCTTGTCAGCTTCTTCTAAACTACTTGATGGTAACAAATCTTCAATCTTTTCTTCAACATAGTGATGGTTATTTATTTGTCTTGCAAGTTCCTTTCTTCTTTTTAGGGATTGAGAAAGATGCTCCTTTGCTTCTTTGAGTTGAACCATGGCCATTTCTAGATCTAACTTTTCATTTTCAATAACTTTCTCCAATCTGAATATCTCCATAACTTAGATCTTTGCTCAAGCTGTCAAACTTTGTCCTGAGAACCAAAAAGCTCTGATACAAATTGTTGGAAATATTCAAGATATAATAGGTTACTGAGAGGGGAGGGGTGAATCAGTAACAATAAAACTTTTAAGTCAATTCAGAATAACCATATACAACATTCACTCATCTAGCCTGCTGCATAAAAGAACTATTTAACATTTAAACCATATATGCACAGAGATTTGGTGACCCAGAAACCTTCCAAAATAGAAAGTAAAACTGGGGTGGGGATGATACCCACAAAGCTTCGTTACTATAGTATGAAGTTGGCCGGTTAAGGCTTACAATGATCACTTCTGGTGATCTGCCCTGTTAGAAGCACAGAGGATTGCTAGATCCACCTTGTTAGAGGATTTACAAACATACTTTACAAGTATGCACTCTGTTAGGAGATTTGAATAAAGACGGTTAAGTCTACCTTGTTAAAGGATTTACAAGAATGATTCACTTGTTTGGATGAACCAACAAATCAACTTACAATTTGACTAGATTCTTTATTGTAGATCACCTTCTGTGATTGATGAAATCATTTCTGCTCCTTGTAGACCTTGCTGAGTATTCTTTACTGCTGATGAATTCGCATTATCATAATTCCATATATTCCACTTCTCATATCATATTTTATGTCCCTTTTTTTGGCAATATTCTATATCCTGTGTATCTTCTTTGAATGATATAATACATTACATATATATACCATTCCAATAATTATTCATGCAAGGTCGGCCAAACACAAGTAAACAAAATATAACTGAGTCGGCCAAATAGTAAAATAAACTCAGGTTCTTCAAACAAACTTGATGACCTTCTGATACGCGGCATCCACTACATTACTCGGCATCGTCATGCACTCGGTAGAGGTAGGGACTCGGTTCATACTAGTCATACAACGTTTCCTAGAACTCGGTAAACATTGGTGACTCGGTAGATCTAGTGTCACTCGGTAGAAACTAACTTCTTCGTTAACCTCCTGAGCTCGATTATCACTGAGTCCTTCCTCACTCGGTTAATACTGATTTCATCTTCACTCGGTTAACACTAAGTGCATCTTCACTCGGTTAACACTAAGTGCTTCTTCACTCGGTTAGAACTGTGTCTTCGACGCTCGGTTTGGACTGTATCTTCGACGCTCGGTTTGAACTGTGTCTTCAGTGCTTGGTTTGAACTATGTCTTCAGTGCTCGGTTTGAACTGAGTTGCCATCACTCGGTCTGAACTGTATTACTCGATGCTCGGTTAGAACTGTGAGATGAGTGTTGTCACTAATGGAAAATAACTTTATGCCAATGAAACCTTCAATTCGGGTTGACATAATTGTGGAGGAGATCATCTTTATAGATATATTAAATTGAGGAAAGTGTGATGAGTGTGATGTCATCATATGTTCACATGAAACAATGTCCTTACCTTCCTTAAAATTGACCACATTAACTATTTAGATGGGACCCAAAGAAATCTACCCCACCTTCATTATGATTATCAAAATGGACCTTTTTAAGATCAAATTAGGCATCCCTTGGCTGATCTCCATCACATCTTGCCTATGCCTTTAGGGAGAATATAAAATTGGATGGCTCAAACTGTTCGCTTTATCCATTAAATTTTAGGCATCTGGAACGGATTCTTCTCTTTGGTAGTTCATAAATGTCTAGATTTCCCATGGTAAGGGACTATCCATATGGTCTAGGACACTGGATATCATCCATTGGTGTCTCATTTGGTCTTTGGACTTGATCATTTTTTGCCTTCTCCAATCGGGCCTCTACATTCCCAACAAGATGTTACCTTTTTGGCATATCAAGAATACAAAGTTAGGGAATGAGCTTATGTTCTATGGAATCTTTAGGCATCAAACCCTCTCATGAGGCTCATTCCACCAAAGGGAATGCATCTTGCAATGGTTTCTTTATCTCTTGTATCCACTTCACATGTGGACAAAAGAAATACGTGTATGTTTCCTAAGCCTAAGGTGTGTCTACCTCCCACCATCCCGATCTTGGGTATTCCTTGCCTCACCCTTTCTAGTCAAGGCACAAAGGCTCACAAGATTGTGTACTCTCTTATGGCACTTACCACTCAACCTTTAGGGCACCTCATGTTCCCCCAACTTCCAATGGGGAAAAAGGGGAAGGTCTCCCATGATTGAGCTTGCAGTGCCTCCTATGTCAACCCCACTTCCTACTCGATTGATTGGGCCCTATTCTATGTTGGCCACATCACTAAAGACCTCACCTATAGAGTATGATGCTTTTTCTCATTTGCAACCTTCTCTATCAAGTTTGCATCTATTTCAGAACCCTCTTATGTGAGAGCATAAGCATCATTGATAAGAGAGAGTCTTAGATCATGAGGTTGTTGCAAGGGTGAAAAGTGCAACTTTTGAGATAGTGCTCATTGCCTCTGCATCTACTTCTGTCTCTGCTCCCACTTCTAAGACCCCTCATCCTTCCATCACCTTTTTCAAACTTTCTCTTGCATCGAGAGCGATTATTGGGCCTCGGTTAAGAGGATCCAAATGTTCATCTCTCCATCCTAGGAGCCACTGTTGATCACCACCTTTTCTAACATTTATCTATTTCTTGAACCTATAAATATTCTACAAACATGAGTTATATCAAGTACATTCATGCTTTCCTATCTTGTCTCAACCCCATCCACGTCCGTCATGTTAGCTTCTCGGATGTCCTAAAACCAATCATAGTGGATTAGAGAGATTTACCTCCATCCTTCAAATTCAAATTTGAGCATGGACCAATATTGAAGTTCACATGCCGCAAGTCTACTCCAAAAGACCGTCTTTCTATTTTAGTTCTTGCAATGGAGAAAGCTCTGGCTTCTCCTTAGTTCATTGTTCCCTTATTATAGAGGCCAATAGGATGCTTCTTCTCCTTTGCAACCTTCTCTGCCAAGTTTGCAGCTATATTAGAACCCTCTTATGTGCGAGCATAAGCATCATCGATAAAAGAGAGTCTTAGCTTGTGAGGTTGTTGCAAGGGTGAAGAGTGCATCTTTTGAGCTAGTGGCCATTGCTTCTGCATCTACTTCCATCTCTACTCCCACTTCTAAGACCCCTCATCCTTCCATAACCTTTTTCACACTTTCTATTGCATCAGGAGTGATTATTGGGCCTCAATTAAGAGGATCGAAGTGTTCATCTCTCCATCCTAGGAGCCAACATTGATCACCACCTTTTCTGACATCTATCTATTTCCTAAACCTATGAATATTCTACAAACATGAGTTCTATCAAGCACATTCATGCTTTCTTATCCTGTCTCAACCCCATCCACCCATCATCATGTCAGCTTCTCGGATGTCCTGAAACCAATCATAATGGATTAGAGAGATTTACCTCCATCCTTCAAATTCAAATTTGAGCACGGTCCAATACTAGAGTTCACATGTCGCATGTCTACTCCAAAAGACCCCTCTTTCTATTTTAGTTCTTGCAATGGAGAAAGCTTTGGCTTCTCCTTAGTTCATTTTTTCCCTTATTATAGAGGTCAATAGGATGCTTCTTCATTCACACCTACAAGTAGGTCTCCTACAAGAATTGATTCTTTTATTTTGTATTCGCTAGAAGAGATTCTAACATTGAAAAGGATCTTTGCATGATCCCTCTCACTTGCCATAGTGGAGCTCTTGGATGAGTACCTCTCAAGTGTTTCACCTTTGGCCCTAGCCACATGTGAGGCACCAAGGACTGCCTTAGAATTTCAAGATTGGGAGGATGATGATCTACTGATGGATGACCTCTGAGTATTCTTGTATGTTTTCCCTAGTGCTTGTCTATTATTGTTGTCCCCTCTCAAAGAACCCTTGTATGTTGTTGGTACTTTAGAACAAGAGGTTTTATGTCATGCACTTCTTCTATTTGTTATTTTTTTCTTCTATTTGACATAACTTTGATTTTTGAATTTAGGGACAATGCAAAGTGTTGGAGGAATTTAAGCACTCATTCTATGTTGACACAATTTTTACTTTTTTGTCTTTGTGTGTCTTTCTTCACATATGTGGCATAGATGGAAGTGATGAAACATCCTCTAAGAATATATGTATGTCTAAACTTCTAGTTTCTAATGCCAATGCAATCAAACCCCTTGTCTTTGTGCAAGATGTTGCAAAAACATGTGTCACCCATTACAAAGTGATATTCCATGTTGCAAAAACATACATGTCACCCATTAGGAAGTGATATTCCATGACAACATCTTGTATGGTGTCATGCCATGTCATCTTTTTCCTTCCTTGTGATAGACTATGTTCCCCTCTAAGTGGCATAGTCCATCCCAAGGGGGAGTTGTGTTATATGCAGGTCTTTGATCTTGATTTGTATAATGTTGTCTCTATATTGCAAGGTTTTCTCACAATTGTTTTCTTTAGGGGTCAAACAACTTATCTGTGTTGATATTTCCCTACCATATGCCTATCTAGCTTAATGTTAAACATATTGGCAATTATCTTAAGTCACCATATCACACACCTATCTAGATTAATGTTATGCATGTTGGCACATTGTATCTAAGTTGCCTTATCATGTACCTATAGATCAATGCTACGCATGTTGACATACCATCAAAGTCACATTATCACATATCTATATAGCACTTTCTATGCATGTCAGAGACTATTAAAATAAATCACCCTATTATATGACTTGGCCTAACATAACTTGCCAACCATATTGGCATACTATCAATAATATTTTATCACATGTTGTCCTTATCATCTAGCATGAATTTTTCAGTTTGCATGTTAGATCAATCATAGTATCAAATCAAGAATTCCTAATTGGGGTAATAACACACAAAAAACTTCTTGCAGGTAAATATTTTCCTTAATTTAGCTTTGTATTCTTCATAATGATAATATGTTCACTAAAATGCGGGGAAAATGTGAAGGCGTAAATTTTACACCCCTATGTAAAGGTTGTATTTGTAATTTATCCACATTAGCATAAGACAAAATCTTGTCACCCATTTTATCCCTCTCATCACCCAAATCATCATCCAACTTAAAATTCTTGTAATGTAACCCATAACAATTTTGGACACACATGTATCGCAAAGATGTTTATGTGGTGCACTTCTATTTGTGAATTGTAGGCATGCAGACAACCATTGAAGTGTTACAAATATACCAACCTACATAGTGATGCCTCAAAATGATGACTTCCTCTACACATAATCCATTTGGTTCTTTCATATACCTTCATTTTGCATGAATTGTCTCTCCTTTCTTCTTGGACATTCACACAAGCTTCTTGGCTAGTTATTGACTCACTTGGTTGCATTGTCATAGAATTTTGGCTCTTATTTCACCACTTTATTCCAGTATTTTGTACAAATTTTGTAGGTTCTCTCCATTGTTAGAAAACTTCAAGGTCTTTTCTTTGCCTCTATCTCATGCATTTGATCTCTTTATATCTATCAGGGAGTCTATTCCATCTCCTTCACTATTTCTTTTACACATTATCAATGCTCATCTCTATTCTAATTATCTATCATTGGTTTTATCTTGTCTAAAGGTTATCAGTGGAGGTGGAAACACCAAAGCGAGGGTTTGACTAAGGGAAGCCTCCTTACAGAAAACTATTTTCTCTCTCTTATTCTCTACAGTTTTTCAACACATGTTTGAGGACTTTGTTTGGGATCACATTATCAACCATTGAACTAGGTTTTATGTCTCTTTACCTCTCTCTCGATCATTTCATTGGTCAATACATATAAACTAATTAATCACTCATTTTATTATATTGTTTTCATCTTATAGTCATAGCCTTTATTTCATTGTCTTTCCTTTCATTTTACATACATGGAGTAGCTCATATGTTTTTTTTTAATCATTTTGTTCATTATATTATCGTTATTTGTCATTTTTGTTTAATTATTGCTAAGAATGCACTCTTCTCATACAAGATGCCAACACGACAAGCTAGTGTCCACCAATCATGCTTTAGTCCTTTAGTCACATGTCTATTCAAGGTAGTGAGCTCATAAAGTTTAGGATTTTACACTCTTGGTTAATTATTTTGCTTTCCATAATCAAAACACTTTAATCAATTCATTTGTTTGAGTTGTTTACATTTAATCAACTTACTTGCACTTGGAAAATTACACATGCACATTTAATTAGCATCTAATCAATATACTTCACATTTAAGAACCTAGATAATCACACTTCATTAACATCTAAACCATGTCAAGAAGCTTCCTTTATCTAGTGTTTGACCTCCCAAGCACTCCTAGCTAGCAACATGAGGTGGTACAAGAAAGCAATGCTTCCTTAGGGTGTCAAACGACCTTTAGGTAGGTGCTTTATTTTCTTCCCCACATGGCCTCTCTCACATGATAAGGGACCTACAATGTGGTGGAAGGATGCTAACGTATCACTTAACCATCAGTGTTCCCAACTCTTTGTTTAACAACTCACCTTAGGACGATGGTGTGTCTCTTGTTGCATGTCTTTATCCCATCCCTCAAATAATTTTTAAAAGCTCTTACTATAAACTCATATCCCAATTTTTCCTTTGTTTCATAATAGAGAATGTGAACACTACTATCACCTAGACCATTGTAAGGAAGAAGAAAGTGTTTTGTAAATCACTTCACCAAACATATGTTCCTATGTTGAGCAAGAGCCCAACATGTTCTAGGCCCTTTCTTCTCTAACTAGACCTAGGTTCCTAACACTTTTATGCTATCATTGTTCCTATCTTTAAATTGTGTCATATATTTGTTTTGTTTGATCAAATTGGGTCTATCTTTTTCCCTGTCTTATGGTATCTTTTTCTAAGATCAAGACCTGATTTCTCATTCTCATATTTTTTAAATCATTTTTCACAAGAGTGAGAACTTTCAAAACCTTCACTTACCTTAATCAAGAACATTAATACACAGATAAAATCTCATCAATGCACAATATCCACATGATTACAAAAAGTACGCACATGGTTTTTATTAAGATTAACAGCCTAATAAGGGATTAAGTCTTACACAATTATAGCCTAAAGGGATCAAATAGAACAACACAAAACTATAGGTGTTGGAATTCACAAGTAGAATTCGACAATGATTTATCAACAACACACAAACAAAGCTAATGTCAAAAACAAAATTCAAAAATAAACAACCCATTAGCATTAAGGCTAGTAGCCCTCATCAAGAGTGGAAAGAGAGCTCACTCATCACATATGGAGAATGTGAGTTTGAGGATTTATTTTTCTAGTGTCGTCAGACAAGTATCTAGGTGATGTTGTCCTTTCAATCCCCACCACAAGGGGGAGTAACTAATGAAACTCCATTCGGGTATGTCACACAAATTTGCAACAAGAGAATCACCTCAATTTAAAGTAGGAGCACCACCCAGATTTATTGTAAGAGCTTCATCCTCATCATCCTATAGAGTCCTCAAAGGTAGAAGCAGAAGCTTGAATGATCAAATGACCACCATTTGCATCGTTCCAACAATCACCCTTTACAACACAAGAGATTAATTTGTAGCCAGATGACTAGTAGAGAACATCATCAAAACTAAAATGGGAGGCCCTGATAATCCAATGATTGAATCCAAGGCCTATCCCTGAGCATGAGCACCACATCCCTCGAGAGTGGTGTGGAAATATCCATGTCAACTGAGATGCAAGCAAAATTTGTTAGTGTGAATGTTGATGATACTACTTTGGGGGAGTATCCTAAGCATTGGAGAGTATTGATATGTTGCATTCATGACTATGTTTGTTATTGACGTCAACATAGCATGGTTTTTGTAAAGACTGATTGAGTAGCAGACAGAGATCTTAATGGTGTAGACAATGGTTTGATTTCCTAGTGATGTGTAGTTATGGACATTTTCGGCACAGTGTCCTGATGATGTGGTTAAGTGCACAAAGTCTAAGTTGAAGACGTATGGAAGTTGTACCTAATTTACAAAGAGCAGTTCAAAGACAAAGTATTGGGAAAGCAGTTCCTGATGTTTGTTCATTGCATTACATCTAAGACGCAGTGAGAAGATGCATAGTGAGTCAGTTATAGAGGATAGTATGTTGATAATGTTTGTGAGTGTGCAAGCTCTAGTATCGCACATGTGAAGTTTTGTATAGACTATGAGCTGACCATGCTATTGTAATTGTAATTAATTAATTATCTTATTATAATTAATTGGGAAAGCCTCAAGGCTGACTCAAGGAATTATTATGAAGATATGGTGTAAAGGAAAGATGTTGTCCTTTTTTGTAAGGGTGTGGAAAATCTATTGAAGTGTGAAGTGTGAAAAGGAGCAGAGTCCTTACTGAATGCATGTAAGCGATCCAAGGGATTATTGGATGTGAGTATTATGATCTACTTACAAGACCAGAAGGTGTCGAGGTACGGTTGATCAGATAGAGAAAGATGAAGAAAGTACATTTCATTTCTATTATTTTGCAAGGAATAATACAAAGATCATTTGGACAATGGGTTCGTTGTTCTTGCCCTTGAAGTTGTTTGGGCAGTGGGTCCAGATGTCTTCCACAACTCTTAATCGGGTTGGAATATCCTAAAAGAAATTTGAAGTCTCCTAGCAGGGACTCATATGGACTGAATGTATTCATAGACTCCTAACAAGGTCCATCCTCTAACAAGGAATATTTATATTAGTGCATCATCTTGTGGGTACCATCCCCATCGGGGTTTTCCCTCTAATCAAGGGTTTCCCTAGTTAACATATGTGGTGTTATTGTGTATGAGTATCTTGTTGTGATTTTAGTTTATATTGCTCATATGGTTAATTTTATTTAAAGTTGATAATTGTGATAATAGTTGGATAACTGACTGGCCCCCGCCCCTCCCCCCACCAGTTATATCAGTGGACTATATATTCTAACATTGATTGGTATCAGAGCATTAGGTCCTTGAAGGATAAACTTAACAACTTTGGGAGATCAATGGCAAGTTATTTCAGAAAGGATAGTCCTAAATCTAATGGAGGAAATTTTGACACCCAGAAGATGGAGCTTCTTGGTGAGATATCATAATTGTGTACAGAATTGAGCATTGAGTTTCCAGATCCAAAATCCTTTTGTTGCATACAAAAGAATAGAGGTACAAGTAAAGACAAATCTAGATCCAATGAAGACAAGATGATCAAGGAAGGTACTAATCTGCTTGTGGAAAGAAAGCCAGAAGGTATGAAAATTTTTATTTGTTGGACATGTAAAGATTTTGGTTTTTTTTTTGTCAAGATGTCCTAAGAGAGTAAGAAAAAGTAGAGAGAGTTTTCTTTCTAATGCAGATGAAGAATTTAAAGCAAGTATGGAAAGATTCTTGAATGTTTGTGATGATAAAGTTAATGAGCCTGAATTGGTTAAGAGGAAGTAGTAGAAGAGATAGCTTTGGTAACTATTGTTGATCCAAAGGCTAACCATGAAAATATGGAAGTTTTCTTTGAGACTGACAATGATTTGCAGAATGATGTGCTAGCTATTGAGCAAAGAGGAAAGAATAGATCTAAACCTACAAAAGAGATAAGAGTTGATATGTCAACTCCTACCTCTAACAGGAATCTGACAAAGAATCACCCTCTTGAGCAAATAATTGGAAGCAAAGACAAAGGTGTGACGACAAGAAACAGAGTAAATGAGGAGATATGTTTGATATCTCAAGTTGAACGTAAGAGCGCAAATGAACAATATAAAGATGATCATTGGATTCAGGCAATGAAGGAAGAATTAGATCAGATTGTGAAGAATGATACATGGGAGTTAGTTCCTAGACCTAAAGACAAGAATGTGATAGGAACCAAATGGGTATTCAAAAACAAGATGAATGAACAAGGAAAAGTTGTAAGGAACAAGGCTAGACTTGTATGCAAGGGATATTCACAGCAAGAAGGCATAGACTATGAGGAGACATATGCACCTATAGTCAGAATGGAAGCAATAAGGATGTTTTTGGCTTATGCAGCAAATAAGAAGTTCAAGGTTTAGATGGATGTTAAATCAACCTTCCTGATTGGAGAACTTGAAGAAGAAGAATATATTGAGCAGCGTAAAGGATTTCCTTTATTAGAAGACAAAGACATGGTTTGTAGACTAAAGAAAGCTCTATATGGTCTGAAGCAAGCACCTAGAACTTGGTATGCAAGGTTGGACACTTATTTGGAAAAGCTTGGATTTGCTAAAGGTATGGCAGATAGTAACTTGCATTTGAAAGAAGTTGAGAATGGTTTGTTCATAATAGTAATATTTGTTTATGACATCATTTTTGGAGGTAATGATGAAGCAAGTGATAAGTTTGTTGAAGAGATGAAGAATGAGCTTGAAATGAGCATGATATGAGAAATGAAGTTTTTCCTAGAATTACAGATTGTATAGAACAGTGATGGTATTTTCATTTCACAAGCTAAGTACCTGAATGACTTCTTGAAAAGCTTTGGTTTAGAAAGTTGTAAACCTATTGGTACACCTATGATAATTGGTCACAAGTTATCCAACAAAGATGAGACACCTACAGTAGAGCAGAAGTAATACAGATCCATGATTGGAGGTTTGTAGTATCTGACTCACACCATACCAGATATAGCAAATGCAGTTGGGATTGTAGCTATATTTCAAGTTGATCCTAAGGAGTATCATTTTGTAGCAATAAAGAGCATATTTAGATATTTGAAAGGAACATCTAACTAGGGAATTTTGTATGATAGATCAAGTGATTTCACTCTATGTACATATATTGATGCAGATTGGGTAGGCAGTATGGATGACAGAAAGAGCACCAGTGGTGGAGCATTCTTTCTTGGAGAAAGATTGGTTTTTTTGCTAAGCAAGAAGCAAGATTGCATTTCTCAAAGTATCGCTAAGGTAGAGTTTGTTGCAGCAGCCAATAACTGTAATCAAGTTATGTGGATGAAGCAGATACTAAAGGATATCATAATTGAGTTTGAAAAACTTGTTATCATTTACTATGATAACACAAGTATAGTAAGTATGTCTAAGAATCTTGTATTGCATTCTAAGACCAAACATATATCTATCAAGTATCATGTGCTGAGAGAGAAAACAACCAAAAAGGAGTTCAAATTGGAGTATGTGAGTACTAAAGATCAGATTGCAAATATCTTTATGAAGCCTTTGCCTAAAGATACATTTGAGTACTTGAGAGGTATGCTTGGGGTTATGCCCCCGCCTACTTCTAAGTAGATGATGCAGAGAGTGCATCAGTCCAATGGTACAAAACACTATTGTTAGCCTGAATTGAATGTTGATGCTTCTCGTAAGGAGGAGTATCTATGATGAGCAGAGTCGTTGAGAGCTCTTGGTATTTGGTTTTGAATAGTGCCTTTGGACACTCGAGCTGGTTGAAGACTTGGTGCAGCATATTAGCAATTGGTATGTTGTAAAACTGAGATTGAGGCCTTTGACATTGATGTCAATGGGGGAGAGTATGCGTGAAAAATAACTCCTAAGTATGGGTGAGAAGATATGCATAAAGGAGAGATATCTCTTTAGAGAGATTTTGAAAGATTCATGAAAGGAAGCAGGAATTTGCACTTGATGTATTGTGAATTGTTTAGTGTGAAGTAAAAAATTGATGTCTAAGAAGTAGGAGTGTGCACCTGTTGTATTGAGATTTTTTAGCGTGTGGACAACTGATGCAAGTCACCAGCAATAGCAGTACACTATTTGGTATTCTTGAAACTTAGATGGCTTTTCATCTATGTTGCCATCAATGCCAAAGGGGGAGATTGTTAGCAAGAATGTTGATGATACTACTTTGGGGAAGTATCCTAAGCATTGGAGATTATTGATATGTTGCATTCATGACTGTGTCTGTCATTGATGTCAACATAGCATGGTTTCTATAAAGACTAGTTGAGTAGCAAACAGAGATCTTAATGGTACAAACAATGGTTTGATTGTCTGGTGATGCGCAATTATGGACATGTTCAGCATAGTGTCTTGATGATGTGGTGAAGTGTGCAAAGTCTAAGTTGAAGACGTACGAAAGTTGTACCTAATTTACATAGAGCAGTTCAGAGACAGAGTATTGGGAAAGCAGTTCCTGATGTTTGTTCAACTACATTACATCTGAGATGCAGTGAGAAGATGTGCAATGAGTCAGTGATAGAGGACAGTATGTTGATGATGTCAGCAAGTGCACAAGCCCTAGTATTGCACGTGTGAAATTTTGTATAGATTGTGAGCCAATAGTGCTATTGTAATTGTAATTAATTGATTATGTTATTATAATTAATTGGGAAAGCCTCAAGGCCGACTCAAGGAATTATTATGAAGATATGGTATAAAGGAAAGATATTTTTCTTGTTTGTAAGTGTGTGAAAAATCTATTGAAATGTGAAGTGTGAAAAGGAGCAGAGTATTTATTGAATGCGTGTAAGCGATCCAAAGGATTATTGGATGCGAGTATTGTGATCTACTTACAAGATCAGAAGGAGCAAAGGTCTGGTTGACAGATTAGAGGAAGAGGAAGAAAGTACATTTCATTTATATTATTTTGAAAGGAATAATACAAAGATCATTTGGACAGTAGGTTCATTGGTCTTGCCGTTGAAGTTGTTTGGGCAATGGGTCCGATTGTTTTCCACAACTCCTAACAGGGTTGGAATCACCTAACAAGGATTCAAAGTCTCCTAAACGGGACTCATATGTACTGAATGTATTCATAGACTCCTAACAAGGTCCATCCTCTAACAAGGAATATTTATATTAGTACATCATCTTATGGGTACCATCCCCACTGGGGTTTTCCCTCTGATCAAGGGTTTCCCTAGTTAGCATATCTGGTGTTATTGTGTATAAGTATCTTGTTGTGCTTTCAATTTATATTGCTCATATGGTTAAGTTTGTTTAAGGTTGATAATTGTGATAATAGTTGGATAACTGATTCACACACCCCCGCCCACCCCACTCTCAATTATATCAATGGACTATATATTCTAACAAAAGTAAAGCAACCCAACAAAGTTGTGTCCTCATCTACCTTCAAGAAGTGACCAATAGAATTTCTAATGGCCTGATAGCAATAAATCCCACAAAATGGAGTGGAAAATCGGTGAGACAAAGACACACAAGGTGTACATGGAGCAGTTTGGTAAGGGGGTTGAAGGAGGCTATCCAAAATTTGGTCGAAAGAGAGTGATTTCCCCAATCCCACAACTTGCTCAACACCAAATTGCAATCTTCAAAGGAAGAAAATGCAAGCACTTAAAAACCCCTTCACATAATATTACCGATCAAAAAAAAAACTTTTGCATAAGGGAAAAGTTTAATGTTACCATATACTTAAGGTTGCCAAGAACTTATTACCTAGTGATGTGGATTTGATAGAGAAGGCCAAAGACTAGTGAATCTACAAACTAGCACATGACATTAATAGAATTCCACATTATCCACCACATTCAGGAGACACACCACTATTGTGGGCGCAGTCTTGGCAGAAGCAATGGATCGAATTTTCAACTTTGAACAAACAAGTGCTTTCCCCAAACCCATAGCTTGCTCAACACCAAATTACATTTTTTAGAGGAACAAAATGCAACCAATAAAAAAACCTTTGCACAAGGGAAAAGTTCCATGTTACTAGATACTAGGAGTTGCTAAGAACATGTTACCTAGGATGCAAATCTGGTAGAGAAGATTAGAGACCAATGAATCTACATACTAGAGTACGATATTGGTAGAAATCCAAATTATCCACCTCATTCAAGCCACATGCCACCATAGGGGAGATCTTGGAACAAGCAACGGGTTGAATTTTCACCTTTGGAGGAATATTAGTAGCAAATTTGGTAGCACAAGAATAGCTCCATCTACTAGAAGCAATTGATTTTATGGGGGAACCCAATCCTTGATAGCCCTGGAAGCAAAAACCCCTTCGCCTCTAGTGTTAAGATCTATAACACCAACTAAAGTCTCCAACCCATGCAATGAAGAGGCAAAGTGGCCTAGAAGAGAAGCCCCCCACTGCCCAGCAAAGTCAACACAAATGTTCAAGTCTAGTTTTGCCAAGTATTTTTGGAGAATACAATTTGCAACATCTAGTGGCTTTTTCTATCAAATGGTGATAGATTAGTTCCTTATCACTCAAGCAAATTGTATTTTCTATATACCACCTTCAATATTCCAAACCTCCATGTCTACTTTCCCTCCCAATGTACTCGTCAGTACATGGAAGAAGCAAATCCAATAGATATACCCATCGAAATGTGAAATAAGGTCGCCCTTTCAATATACTCATTTGTATGTGGAAAAGACATTAAAGCATGAGAGTATATAGGCACATAACACATGCACCAAATGAAGGCTTGTCCTTTCACTATACTCATTTCCACATGAAAGATTTTAAAGAACAAAGAGCGAAGAGATACATGACACAAGTAGCACATGACAATGGTTTACTCTATTAATAATCCCTACTTATATATACACCAAAAAAGAATTAGTCAGTATTTATATCTTGTGATAATGTTAAATAGATAACGAAAGAGAAATGAAAATGATAATAGAAATGTCCTTGCCTCTTCTCATAAACGAATTAGTCAATATTTATATCTTCTGATAATGTCAAATAGATAATGAAAAAAATGATAATCACAATGAAAAAAATGATAATCACAATGTCCTTATTACTTCTACTTATACAAGGTATGTGCTCTGTATAGCAGCTCAATCATAACTTAACCTTGAATACTAAATGCTATAATTTTTATGTATTTACTTATTTTGGTAAACATCACATTTATAGACTGTAAATCCTTCACCATTAAAAAATATTGGTTATAAGTCTATTTTTACTACCATATAAAAAAAATGGTCTCTTGAAAAATCTTGTTAGTTTAGATAAGGAAAAGTCTTCAATGCCATTTCAATCAACGATATGATTTTTAGGATTAAAATATATATGAAATGGAAACTTTGAAACTCAAGGCATTTGTAATTGTTGGTATTGTGTAGAAGTCTAGTTTCCAAAAAGAAAAAAGAAAATGCAATAGAAAAGTTGACCTAGTGACCTAGGCATAATGGTAAAAATATTGATGTACATATTTGTATACTTTTAAAAAATTAATTCAAAATTTTAGATTATGAACAAAACAAAAAGAAGCAAGATTTATACTCTAGACCACCTAAAAATTAAAGGAACCCAAAATAATATGGGGTTATTTGATCATGTCAAATAGTTGGCACTAATATTGACCAACATATGCACTCAATATATTTCACAAAAGACATGATAATGGAATTAATAAATATTTCATTTGAAACCTTAAAATTTTAGAGGATCTTTATAAATTGAAGAGTGGGGGATGAATAATTTACTCAAATGCCAATGATAGTCCCAATAAGGAAATTTGCCAAATAATATGAATACAAAAGGCTCAATGAATACTCAATTCATTTGATCATAACATAGATATTTAATTATATGGAAATGACTTTAAAATTACCTTCTAGATGAATGTTCAACTTCTAATGTAACTTGGAAATATAAAAATAAAATATTTTTCTTTCATATCTAGAATTATTTTCATCATAGATTTCAAATTACATCAAATTTTCTAGGTAACAATTTTTAATTTGATTGGTTAAACACAAGGACCTTAGTCTGGTGAATACAAGGTGAGGCCTAAAATTCTTGGCATGAAGGCACAACTACCAAAACGCACTAGAATAGTAAGCCAACAAGGCCTAGAGCCTACAAAACTAGCCCAAGAGGGGCATGGACCTCACAGGCACAATAACTCAACAAAAGCACAAAGCTCGTGTACATGAAAACCCAATCGAAGCACAAAACTCGTGGGAACATCTACCCACCTAGGCACCATCACATGCATGAAAACATCTAGAATCATTGGCATATACACCACAAGCAGCAAGGAAGGCAGAAGACTACAATCACAAATAGCCCACCAAGTATATGAGCTTTGGTGGCAATATCATTGCAAGACTATGGGATAGAGCCATGCCATGCAAGGCCACAATCAAGGAATCTTACCCTTGGCATGAATGCACAACACAACTCGACAAAGGCCAAAACTAAGGCATAGTAGTTTGGCTAGGGAACAAAGCTCATGAGTAGGATAGTCCATCAAGGGCAGAAAGCTCATAAGCATGATATAGCCCATCAAGGGCACAAAGCCTACAAGCACTAGTCCAATAAAGGGAATATCAAGCTAGTGCTTGCAAAGCCACGGACAAGAATGTCACAACAATCAATGAAGACACAAGCCTACAATCACAAAAGCCTAGCAATAGTGTGAACTTAGTCACAATATTAATAGTACCACAACTTAACCACCACACTTTAGAATGAACCCCATGTTAAGAGCATATTACAAGCCTAAAATGTCATGATTATTCAATTAAATTTATTTTATTTTTTAAATTGAACTACCTTTTACATTAATATCCTATTATAGACTTAAAAACTATATATAATGAATGTAATAATTAAGTTTTTAGTTTTAAAACTATATATAATGAATGTAATAATTAAGTTTTTAGTTTTAAAACTATCTTTAAATTTAGATAAAATTTTATCATGAGGAAACATCATATATGTTTTTAAATAAATCTAATAATTAGACATTTATAACCAAATTTAAATTTTTATACAAATATATGGGCTATATTAGAACCAATAAATCTAATAAACAAATATTAGAACTTATAGGCACATTTTTTTTAAACCATCTCAAATTCTATGACTTGTCATTTATCTCATCGAAAAGTTTGCCAAACTAAGAAAAGGTGTATCATAACATTGTAAAACTGAAACTATTGCATAAAAGCCACACAAACTATCATATTATATCATATTGATATAACTTGAACAATTCTATTCAAACAATTCATAGATTTGATTATGTGGAGAATTTTTAAACAAACATTTTATATTGCACTACATGATCCATCATCAAATATTTTTTCTTGTACTCTCATTGATATGTTGATATTTAGAAATTATCTCCACGATCAAATCTAGAAATTGTCTCTACATACATATAAATTGTGTAAATCTAATAGCTCTAATATAATGACATTTTTTTATTTCTAAAGTATATCATTAATTTGATTAATATATATGCATATTATAAGCACCTTATTAGTTTCTAACTAACCATGCTTTAAGATAAATTCCCTTAAATTTGACAATAAATATAGTAACACTTTTCAATTTCCCAAGTGTAATAAATTTGATGATATATATAAAAGAGGAGTGCCTCATTAGTTTCTAACATATCGGGCTTAAAGGTGAATACCCGTAAGTTTGACAATAAACATAGTAACTTATGCCCACTTTTTTAATTTCCTTCAGTATCATAAATTTGATGAATATATATGCATATTATGAGTGCCTTGTTAATTTCTAACATGACTAGTTTTAACGTAAATAGGCTTTACGATAGATATCCTAAGTTTGAAAAGGGCTAAGAAATTTGCATGTTAAAAAGAAAGGATATATAGATAAAGAGTTTGTCATCTTAATGTTTCGCCGTCTTAGTAAATACAAATATCAAAGAATCTTAAAGGAGGTTGATGGTGATATATGAATGAATAGATGTTAAAGGGGCTTATAGTAATATATAAATCCTAAAGCACGCTTATGGTGATTGATATATAAATGAATAGAAGGGCTTTTGACTGGATTTATTTTGAATATACATAATGACAGAATTCTAAAGAAATTAATCTTCAAAAGCATAGGGAATTGTACTGATATATTTGCTTAAGCTCGTCTATTATTTAAAAAATTGTCTAAAAATGGTCTAAGAATGTCTCGTCCATTTAAAAAACAAAAACATTTTACAATCAAATGTCAAATAATAAGACTGAACACCACAAAGGAAAATTACACAGTAATCTACGGTTGAGTCGACTGGGGACTTGCATAACTTAGAAATGCTTCAATTCAGAATTGCAAGAATTGACGACAGAATAATCCTTAGAATCCATTAAAAACTTGGAATACTGAGCAAAAATAAATTAATTAAAAGAGACTGCTTAGATAATATGGTATCCAATGTAGGGAGTGGCACCTTGCATGTAATGCACTGCAAACGCTAGTATAAATATTGCTTGTAATGCTGTTGTGTTTTTATTTTTGAAATAATATAAAAAAGATCAATAGATATCATTATTAAGACAATTAAAAAAAACTAAGTCAGTTTCTGTTTTTAGAAGCGAATCAACATCATTTGAAAACAAATAAATCCAATTTTTGCTTATATGGTAGGTCTACTTTTTATTTTTCTCACATTTTGCTGACCTCCTAGAGACTGCTATCATTCCAGAATGCCTCTCAAAACAATATAATTATACAAAACATCGATGCTTAGTTTATATAGTGATTCACGTTCATTTGTGATTTATACATGCTGGTAGTTTATATTGCTTAAATATATTTATTAGTATAATCTTTTGCCTTGAATGGCCAGCCATTGTCGATTAGATCATAGGCTCTCTTATACAAGGCCTGCCCTATTCTTCGGAGTTTAGAAGAACTTCTCACCCTTTAGACATCAGTAATTCAGCTTCAAATTGGCCCAACAGGTCAAATCCATGACCAAGGATTCCATTATGGAAAACCCTAAACTGCTACAAGATTTTACCCTCGAAAGCTGTAAATATTACAGAAGCTCCATTTATACTCCGCCATGCAAGAATCACAGATGCATACACATCTGCAAGAGCTTACCCCTATTAGTTATCTTTGGCAAGAGAAGGTAGGGAATTTGTTGTAATGGAAGCTTCCCGATGCCACTGTTGGAAAATGCTAGAAATAGATGCAACTCGCTAACTATAAATGGACAGAAACTACTACAGTAATGCCCTCTATATCTTCTAGGGATGACCTTGGACATGGTTCAGACTTGGCACATGCACCTCGGGTTTCCACTATTGCTGATTCTAGGATTCCTTGTTCTTAGCGGACTAAGTTGTGCCCCCTTCTTTGTGCACAATCTTCCTTGTGGAAGCTTGTGGTCAACATGTTACAGAAAATGAAGATTTTAATCTAAGTAGGGATTTGGTTTGCATATTCAACAATTGTTGCCATTCCTATCTTCACAATAGGGCCTTGGGCCTGTAGAGCTATTTCATTAAGGATCGGGCTCTTGATTTGTGCCGGGGGTTTCTTCTTCCAATATTTTGATTTCCAAAGGATAGGGATTTCGTGCTTGACAGTGAGTTGTGGTTGCAGGGAGACCACTCTCTTTTGATCAAGCCTTGGCCTCCTTCCATCAACCCTTTTTCCGAATCTATTTAACATCAAACCTGTGGATTACCAACTATCCATCCAATTTTGGGAAGATTCCTTGTAGGAGGCCATAGGCAACTCTATTAGACAATTCTTCAAAGTGGAGTCTTACCACTTCTTACATGGGTCACTCTACCTTCGCTTCTTCATGGCAACATGGTTTTGGGGAGGGACAGACCTTGGTCTAAATTGCTTGACTGAGGGTCTCACCTTTCGATTCAAAAGATACTTTACATCAACCACCTAGTTGCTGATTGTTCACTCTCTCAGTGCAAAAGTATAATTACATGGTGAAGAAATTATGAAGTTCACTTGAATATCCATGTCCCTGGCTCTTTGGTTAAAAACTCAAATACCCCTCTTAGAATTACATGTCTTTTTAGGTTAAAGGGCCTCTATTGGACCTTGCCCCCATTGCTCCATTGAGTCCCATTGAGGAGTCCTATCCATCTCTTTCTTTGGCCAATAGATCTACTTTGCCTTCAGCTTTGGTTCAGCTTTGGCCTACTCATGCGATGGCATTTATTCAGCTTCTCCACTATGTCATTCCATTATTCCTTCTGCACATTGATGGGCCCTCTATGGAGGAAACCTCACCTACTAATTGATCTGTGGTCTTGTATGCTAATATTTCATGTACTACCATACAAAGATGGAAGAAAGGTCACCCCCAATCTCATACTAAAATGTGAAGTGTGAGATTAAACTGGGCTGGCTCTGGGATTGTTTAGAACTTCAACTTTAATCTGGGCCCCAGGGCCCTGTGCTGTTTCTTCTTTAGTTGTAATTGTGTGTGGTATTAGTTTGATTTGTTCTGTCAGACTATTTGGTTTATCCTATATCTCATGTACTTGCTTTGTCTGCCTTCTAGTTGCTCTACTTTACAAGGCTTGGGCCTTTTCAATTCCACTTTTATCATTATCAGAAACAATGACACATCCTCCTCATATTGCTGCATTACTTCACATACTCATATTTTCATATTTTCTACATACAAAACATTCAAACCTGCTCTTTGTACATTTTTGGATATTAAATACTAGAATTAAATTAAATTAAACTCATCTGAAGATTTTACAATTCTTGTGCTAACAATTCTTGCAGTGGATTGAAATTAGTCCAAAAAATACTGACCTGGACGTTACATAGTTCTTTTACCACTAAGCTTCATTTTGTAATGGACTAAAACTCTGAGAGGCTAAAGACCAATCAAAGTATGAAAATGCTCTACTCCTATTTATTGAGGTCTTGCTGTCAATAACTCAAATTTGTTCTAGAATAAACTCCCCGCCAGAAACCTTAAAATCAGAGGGGACTTTCTCCACATTCAAAACTTTGATCTTCCCATCATCCACAAATGCAGACCACCTGTTAGAATGCCAATCAAACAGATCATCTTATTTATTTTCTCGCATTGAGAAGCAGTACTAAACTCCCAAGTTTTTAAAGAAAAATACACAGTGATAACAGAAAGACATTGGCTTAAAAACTTAAATACAAACACAGTGATAACAGAAAGACATTGGCCTAGCATATGGGAATAAGAGCCACAGGATTAACCAATCAGTGTCTTAAAATCAAAGTAACTAAAATTCCATGTTAATAATGTGCAGAAAACAATAAAAAAATTCAGTTAAAATCACGCAAAAGATTGAAAAACACAAGTTTTTTATTATCAGTTAGATTGCATTGAGATGTCATTTCCTATCATTTGAATTTCAATGTACAGCAATATTAAGTTGATATGTGAAATTTATGTTAATCTGGACATTTAGCATCCTATAGGCTTCAGTAATTAAAATCACCAACAAAACATGAACATATTTATCATCCAAGACATTGTTGGAGATACATACCAGAAATAAAGATAAACAGCAAAATAAAATAATGCATAATAAGACACAAAGAACTATCCTGGAAAAAACCTCCACTTGAAGGAAAAGAACCTAGCCACAAATATATCACTTCTATATTAATGCAAGAGCGGAAGACTGCTTTACAATGCCCAAATCTAGGTCAAAACTGAAGCAATGATCATCACCCCTATGATCTGCAGAAAATAAATGAAATATCCATTTCATAGAATACTCAACAAAGAATATCAATCTATTTTGTGAATTCTTTCTTGAAGAATATATAAAACTGCCTTGGCCCTCTATTGTCTTACCATTACAAAGTGAAGACTCTTAATTGTCTTGACTCTTCAATGTCTTGTCTCTTCAAGGTGAGGACCCCTAGTTGTCTTTAATAAAATAGATTATTTATATATATCAAATTTAGAAAAGAAAGATAGCTCCCGGCACTATAACATCAACACTCCCTCTTAGCTAGGGAGGTATCTTTTCAGATAACCATGTCATTGAGTCTCTCAACATGACAACCACAATGACCACACCCATTTGTGGAAAAGATTTTATAACGGAATCTCTCAACATGATAACATCACAAAATCACTCACATGATTTCCACTATGGCTAACTCCCATGTGTGGAAAGAAGCATATACACAAGTTCCCATCACGAAATCACTCAACATGATGTCATCATGGAATCTCTCAACATGATGTCCACCATGGCTACTACCATGTGTCGAAAGAAGCATATACACAAGTGCTCATCACAGAATCACTCAACATGATGTAGTCATGGAATCTCTCGACATGACGTCCACCATGGCTACTCCCATGTGAGAAAAGAAGCATATTCACAAGTGCCCATCACAAAATCACTCAATGTTATGTCATCATGGAATCTCTCAACATGACATCCACCATGGGTACTCCTATGTGTGGAAACAAGCATGTCTCAGAAGGGCTTTCACCTCATATTTCTCCATCTCAAAGAAATATGCATTAAAGAGCATCTCTCAAGAGCTTTCACCTCATATTTCTCAGTCTCAAAGAAATGCGCATTTTAACATATAAATAGAGCAACTGATAATGTGTCATGTCTCCTTTTTAGCAACACAATTCCTACGGTAGATTTGCCTATCATTGACTCTCGTAGGCAAATGATTTTGGAGAGAGAGTCATCTCGTCGCCAGAAGATTGCATTTTGCTACATCCAGTAAATGGGGCCTACATGTTCTAATGATAAATTAAGATTGCACTTTTAATTTAATAAAGTTATTTAATTTTTTTATAAATTTATTTGATAATAAAAGTGCATTATAATAAGATATTATAAAAGACGATTCTAGAAGCTTCCAGTGACTTCTCAAAAAGTGAATAAATGGAGGACAAGAGGCACCCATTTGCACAAGGGTTTTTGTGAATTCGACTTCTATTTCAGATTGGAGCAATTTGTAGTCATTTGGTCTGCAAATTCTCACATTATCCTTGGGAATGAAAACTCCCATGGGTAAGCAATTTTGAGGGTGTGGAATATCATCCGAATTATTGCAAACCGGAGGTGATAAGTCAGTCACTTCACCTGGGCAGAGATTTGTGGCTTAAGGCCAAATTTTGTGGTTTGTTGACATTGGAGAAAGGAATTAACTAGTGCCGAATTGGAGGAACTTGAAGGGAACTGGAAACACATTTGTGATCATCAATCCCCCGTACCTGGTCAAATTTGCAAGTGAATTGTTACCTGGTCTTACCTGCACCCAGATGGCTTAGCCCACATCAGGATTGGCATCTTGGTGGAAGATATGAATTTATATTAAAAGATCGCAATGGAGCAGACTGTAGAGAGAGGGGGAAGAACAGATCGGGGGCAGATTGAGAAGATACAGACCCATCCTCCCGTCCGCTTACCATCAGCAGTGAACAAGCCGATATTAATAAGCGGAAGTTGCGACTTCCTTATTACGGTTCTGGTGTTTCCCTACAGCTTCCGTATATTATTAGGACCCTTTTGAGGAGTATGAGAAATCATAAAAAAATCGCAGGTCGAGAGCTTCTCAGAAGATGATTTTGATTATTGGCAAGGATTTATAAGTTACGGGTCATGGTTGGGGGCAGATTACAGTCGAATGTGCATCCAAGAATGGTCAAACTACTTTGACAGATGGGAACAAATCAGTCGGGACCAGCTTTAAGGGAGAAAGTTGCCAACAGCACTTCATATATGGCTCGAATTACAGGTTTTCGATTTTTCTTTGGTTATTAAAAAAATTATAGATAACTCGTCTTATCCTTTTGCAATCTAGTTTGTGTTTGAACCAGACTTTTTATTCATTCCAAAATGGATTGTTATTGAAAACAAGAAGAACTGATTATTCTGTAACAAGATCTACCCTAAAATAAAATCTTTCTTTCTATCGACATCATCATAATCCATTGAATTTGCTCAGCTAGTTCAACTGGTGAATTCTTGGTATCATTATCTTTTTTGTATGCCAAGTATTTGATAAATTTCCACAGATTAGTATTGTTCTTTAGTGGCCATCGTAGTAAGGGTCATCTCATAATGAGACTCCCACTCGACAGAAACCCCCTCTCAGCAAAGGCAGCATTCTCACACTGGAATGACAGAGAGTTTCACACAGCTTTGATTATCACAATAAATTACAGTTGGCTCCAATGTTTGAGCAAGCAAGGAGCTTTCAAACTCGCATTGCTTCTCAAGTCTGTTGATCCTCTGCAAAGGTATTGGCAATCTCCATCTGCTGCCCAAGCTCCCTCTTAATCTTCTTGGGCCTAAAGAAATCCTCCCTCTTCAGCTCTTTCAAAAAATGCCTCCAAGTCTGCAACTCCAATCTTCACAGCAATACAAATTACTGAACGGTATTGGCTTCTATATATATATATATAGAGAGAGAGAGAGAGAGAGAGAGAAAGAGAGAGAGAGAGATCTTCACACTAATGCTGGAAATATAAAATTCACCTGTTTCTGCAACACTCTGTACTACAGGAATGTGCTGTCTCCCAATGGTCTGCATACACGTCATCTACAAGCAGCAAAGAACACTTCACCACTCACATAATAGACTCAACACATAGCATTAGTTTTTCCAGCATGATATTGTACAGGCGCCCATGGTGAACAACGAATACGATTGTACAGTAGCTAGTCCAAGCAAGCATTACAATCATCAAAAAAACACTAAGACTGTATCGATTTCTGCCGGTGTAGCGCACAGGATAAGAGGAATGCTAACAATGGTTGTTGGGTCTACATTTAGATGGATTGCTCTACTTGAGATTCCAAACCCATCCCCAATCATTCTTGAGCCACAACTCCCACATTGGTACAGGCAGCAAGGACTACTGCCAATTGCATCGCCTCACCTCACCTCACCATCGGTGAACACATTAAGAAAGAGTAAACATCAAAATGTCAACAAATCAAAAAATACCTTTTAAACAACGATGTGAACTAATAAGCTATATTTTTAAAACTTAATGAATCATTCTAATAATTTCCAAAGCTTCAAACAACGAATGCACTATTATTGTCTAAGAAGTGGCTGAAGCTAGACCCTGGAATTCAAAACGGTGCTATAAACATACATGCAAAGTTTAGAATCATGGACAACATACCTGAGGGTGGAGACATCGCACCTGGTTTGTTTGTATGAGTGCCTTTGAATAATGCCGTCTTTTAAAAAAAATTAACCTGCACCCTTGATACCACTAACCATAATCTTTAGCAAACTATGAGAAGTTCTAATTGACCAATTATAGAGTCGTTATCAATGCCCGCCTCCCTTTATCATGCAAACCAAAAAAGTCCTCATTGAAGAGATATATAGATGTCATTCCAGGCAATACATTGGTTTGCTAGTAATGGACAGTCACAATTTTGCCGATGCTATATGCTGCCCTGAATATCTTCACTAACAATATTCTATGCTTGTCAAACAACTACTGCTATCAACTATACTGTCATTTTGTTGAAATCGGATTTCAATATCTGCAAAATCAATAGGTGTGGTTGCACATCTAGGTGAACCTGTTGGAGAAGGAACTGGAGGAGAGGCAAGAATAGGAACAGTTGGCACCTTCCCATCAGGTGGACCTTATGGGAGACAGATATACAAGTCGATGAGACTAATCCTCTGAAACAACAGGAGAGAGCTAAAATGGCCCTCGTTCCTCATCAAATACCACATCACGGCTGAAGATGAGACAATTAGTCTCGATGTCAACCAAGCGGTAGGCTTTGTGATTATCACTATAGCCAATTAGTATGAATTTCTAGCTCTTGGCATCTAACTTGGTGCATTTAGCATTAGGGATCCAAACAAATGCAATGGAGCCAAAAACTTTGAGATCATTGATTCTAGGTTTGTGGCCTAACCAAGCCTCTTTCAGAGTTTGCTTCTTGATAGCTGTTGTAAGAAACTAATTGAGAAGATAGACAACAATGTGGACAACTTCGGCACAAAATTTCCTGGGAACATGCTTGTGGTAATATTGCTATCAAGATTCAATTGTGTAGCTTTTGAGTCAAACTCATTGACCCATGTTTCATGAGTAGTGGTTTACACAAACCCATCTCTCATGGTAATGAATGGAACACTTACACTCATTGGATCTAGGTGATGCTCACAGAGGTGAAGCACCGAAAATGGGACACTTAACATGCATTGGATCTAGGTGATGCTCACAAAGATAAAGCACCAAGACTTGTCCATTCATTGCCATGAGAGATGGGTTTGTGTAAACCACTCCTCATGAAGCATGAGTCAATGAGTTCGACTCAAAAACTATACAATTGAATCTTAATAGTAATATCACAATTTGATTTGTTGTCGAAAATATGGTACTTATCAACATGCTTGTGTTCAAGCATAGACCGGGCTATTTTAGTGATTATGCAGTTTTAACGCTCAACGACAACATTTTGCTAAGAGGTGTAGGGTGTTGTTAATTGGTGTGTTATGCCATGTTGATCACAGAAATAGAAGGTAGAGGAACAAAACTCTTTCCCATTGTCAATTCTAAGAGTAATAATATATCGGCGAGACTCTTTCTACAAATGATTTGTACTTTTGAAATATAACAAACACCTTTGATTTTTCATGAAGAAAGTACACCCACATTTTACAACTAAAAACATCAAAAAAGTAAAAAAATGCCTAGACCCAATAATAGGAGTGGCCATAGGTCCACAAACATTAGCATGACCAATTGTAATACCTTTGAAGCTCTCTAGGAGTTGTCATTGAAAGGACTACAATATTACTTCCCAGCCTAACATGCTCTACAAACTCCAAGATTCTTGATTTGAATCTCTAATAGTCCCATGAGAAGATCTTCTTGAACAAGCTGAGAAAGCTGAGAAAGATAGTGCATATTTAAGTGCACCCACTGCTACAGTGTACTAATAGAGGAGCAATGGGTTGTCGTAGTGTGAGGCCTCACCCCAACCTGTCATAGCATTGATATTGTATTTCCATTTTGTTACCTAGGACTGGATATCTCGACATATATTTTGATACTTGATGGACAGTAAATTTTGCTACTTAGCTGATGATATTTACCTTGTGATTTTCCATTATGATATGTACTAGGACATAACTGGCATAGTGGATGAATTAATGGATATTTATTCAGTACTTCATTATTATGTTAGAAATGGGTTTTACTGTGATTCTAATGCTTAATGTGCTCTTGTTAAGGAAGTTAGTAATGTACAGTTTTGAAGGCTAATGATTAAATGTTTATATGTAAATGATAGAAATGGGGAGTTAATTATGAAATGCGTTATATGCAAATTGTAGGATAATGAAATTATCATGTATCTTTATTTTCATATGTGATTTATATATATATATGGCTTTTCATTGGACTACTGATGCTTGAGTTTAGCGTGCAGTAACGAGGAAACAAGGTACAACCACATGTTAAAATGATACTGCCAAGGTGAATTTTTATAAGATTCGTAAACCTCGTTGTGATGTATTTGTTTTATAAACATGAGTTGTATGTGTGTAGTATGTATTTTTTGTGTAGATTTTGAACGTGTCATGTGTGATGTATAGTGAATTTTGTGTGTGTCACTTGACACTTGTACTCGTTATGTAAAAATGACATGTTCTTTGATGATGGATCATGTGGCCACCTTATCCCGAGTTAAATGCCTTAATTGAGAAATTTGACTTATTGCCTTAAATTAGTAAAGAGAACAAGGTGACCACCATAGGAAATTTGAAATTTGAACTTACCTAGCATTGTGAGGGCCATAAAGTAGCTCTAAAGTGAATTTGTGATAAAAATAAACCCTACCCATGTTAATACTTTAAGTTAAGGGGCTAATAATCACCACTAGGGTGCCTAGAAGACCTAGGAGACCCCAAAAAGAATGCATTTTATATTGAATCCGAAAATGTGAATGATATATAGAGGCATGGCCAAATTAGAAACTCACTTGGCCATTCTCTATCTTTAGAGACAACTAGGGTTTGGAGGAAGAGGATAAAGAGCTCTACTACAACTTTTCATTTGCCATTGTTTGGAGTGAGTTTGGTATCCATGATCCATGGTGTTCTTCATTTGCATGTAGAGTTGATATGATGTTCTTCATTCCATGGTAAATTTGGTGTATTGTAAATGTGGTTTGTGAAAAAGGCTCTTTTTGTTTGAGTGTTGCATGTGCGAAGTTTATGTGATTTCTTCCTTGAATGTTGTTTTGATTCATGTTGTGTGTTTGTGTAATGGGTGTGAAGCATCACTCACCCTTGGGAGGGAAGAGATGCTTGGGTGAAGGGGTGAGTTGGACTGACTCGTGTAGTTGAGGAACTCTCCCATGTGTGGAGATGATTTTTATGTGTTCAATGGAATGTGGACTTCTTTTTTACTTGCATTTTGGGAGGTATAAGGAGGTGTGTGAAGAGGGAAGTCATTGTAAGCCTCAAAAGGGCATGTTGATAATGAGAATATGTGCATATTTGTGAATCATAGTTTTGGAAATCCTCCTCATGGAGAGAGCCCACCTTCACCCTATAACTTGATTCAATTGTTAAATCTCCAAGCCTTGGGTTGGGTTGTCTTGTAATGTATTGTGTAGTGTTTTGTTATATTGTTGTGATCATGCATGTTATGTGAATATGTAGTGTGCAACCATTTATGCCTTGTTTCCCCAAGCTCGGGGGTAGCCTCCTTGAAGCCTAGGTTGGGAGGTGAGCCTCCATGGTTCCCCATTTTTGTCTCTCTTTTGCAAGTTCTTACTTGATGATCTTGGAAGCTTGAAGCTCGTGTAATTTTTTCCATTTCATAGGAGAAGAGGACGCTATTATTTTTGTATCAAAATGGAGGGCAAATCCAACCTGTTATGTGATTATATTGTGTTGGGAGAATGTTGTCTTGCTCTTCCATTTTTCAATAGAGAGATTGTGAGTCATCTATGTAGTGAGAAAAGATATTTCTATTGTGTATGTCTCAAAATAATGTCTTCACCACCCTATTTTCATGTATGATAAGAATGTAGTATGGAAGGAATGAAAAAACTTGAAAGAAATTTTTGTTGAATTGTAGTTGTAGTTTCATTTTCTTGGATATGAACATGATGAAGAAAAGAATTAAGTGTCATGGAAGACATTAGAAGGATGAATAGGAGATTATCATTTTGCTATTCTTATTTCCTCAAGTCTCATATGTATAATCTAGATACATTTGTGTTTAATCTCGAATCATATCAAGTGTAGGATTTGTTGATAAATAAAAATGAATTCGTAGACATGATGAGTACCTCACAATAAAATTGGAATAATGGAAGTTCATGAAGTTACAAGCAAAAGATTGTATTATGTCTCATGCAAAAGTATCTTGCAATTTAATTTGATAGTATTAAGCAATTTGTTATATTTTAATCATAGATTTCATTAAATTCATAATGTAATGTTCAAACTATGACAATTCAATTATAAGTAACCATAGAGAAATTGTGCAGCAAATAAAGCAATGAACTCAACCTAGAAGCAAAGTGCCTGTAGATGAATATTTAGTTTCTGGTAAATGTATGGGCAAAACCAAATAATGTCTCATCCAATACAAGTCAATAAAATAATAGACCCTGAATATAATAATAATATCTTGAAATTGATAAGTTCGAAATAAATCATTTCCATCATCTTCCCCATTAATAAAGTGTTAGACTTGAGTGATGAAATCCTTGATTCATGATAGGACCCTATACAAAAGATATATATATATTTAAAAAAAGAAGAAAAGAAAGAAATCTTTTTTAATCCTAAACTGACCTAACATAATAAATAAGGAAATAAACTTATGTCCTAGCCCATTTCCTCTTCCCTAAGCGTATCACATCACATTCTATCCAAAAAGTAACCCCAAGTAAAAAAAATTAAATAGGTAAAAAAGATGGGATGCCCCTAGGCGGCCATGTGAATGGTTGACCTTGGGGAATGAAACAAAACAATTATGCTAAGTCTGACATGGGCAGACTTCCTCCCTAGGCGCCTAGCTTGGGAGATGTTAAAAATAAATAACATAAAAAAAAAAACAAATCAGCACTTATACCCACGCCTAGGAAAAAGTGGGAGTACTTAGGAAAAATCTCAAGTAGCTTTTAAACTGTTTCTTGCAACTACATTGGAAAAATGAAGGTACCCACGTCCACCTACCTCAAGCTGATCCCAAGGCAGCAAGTGGGTTGAGTAATGATTTCCTTTTTGTTTAAAAACAATATAAAAACCAGTGGGGAGTTTCTTAAGTGTCCCGTCTTGGTTAAGATGTCTTTCACGCACACCTAGGGAGTAAACGTTTGGAGGCAGGCAGTGTTAGCAAAAAAGAAATTGCATTTGACTTAGATTAGTGTAGGAAGTTTTAGTGGAATGTGACCCCATGAGTTAGGAAATCGACTTGGGAAGGGAGATAGGTTGAATTAATAAATATAGAGGATGAGACATGAGCGGTATGGGTTAGATGTGCTAATAGGACATAAAATTAGTTAGATAGTACTTAGGATATTTTGGTTAAGGTGGGAGGTTTTTAGTATTATGCTAAGTATAGAAGATGTTAAGTCTAGAATAGTTTTAGGAAGATTATTTTGGGAAATGTAATGTATATTGCTTGGATTAATATTTGTTAAGGGTAGCATAGGAAGATAAGTAAATAGGATTAGGCGATAGTTTGATCTAATTATTAATTGAACATTATTGCAAATATAATAGTTTTAATTTAATGTTAAATAATAATGATGTTAGCAATTAAAATAAAAGATGTATATTAAGAATAGAAGGTATAGGTGTTTTAAAAATAATAATTATAATAATAATTAAATAATAATAATAATAATATTAATATAATGATAATCCTAATATTAATGGAAATAAAATGATTAATTGATAAAACATCTTCTCGTTGCAATCCTTAGATCTTTTACCACTACATTGACACAAATTGAAAATTTACTTGCACATCAAAGTGTCTCTTATTGGGTGCAGATGATTAAGGGCTCATAAACATAACACCTTAACGTAGTTTTGCATTCAGTAACTAGCAACCAGGTGACCACCTCATAGGGAACTTGAAATCCAAATTCCGAGTAAAACAAACTTCGTTCCATCACCTTACTTCATCACCTCCAAGTTTAAGGATAGGTTGTGTATCTTATCTTCAGTTCTCTCTCCTGTTTCAAAAAAAAATTAGTTGTGTTTTTGCCTTATAAAAATTTTGGGCATGACATGTAGCAAGCTCCTAAGAATCCCCAAAGTCACCAAGTCTGAGAAGACCATGATCTTCAACACCAATGGCAACTATAGACCAAGTTTCCCAATCAATGATATTGTGCTCAAGTGAATTGAATCTCACGTCAAGACAAGAAGAATGTCTCAAAATTTGACTAATGGATACAAGATTAAGTTCCATGCCTATAACATACTACACATCAAGGAAAATTAGTTTCCTAAAATCTGGATATTGCCTCTTTCGACAATGATTCAGTCTTCTCCTCCAAAGATAACTGCATCTGAAAATGGATGGAAGCCTGTTAACCAATCTTGGTGATAAATGAAGTGATGAGAGGCGCTTGAATAAATATACCATGCAGAGGATTTTACATGATCTATAAGTCTTTTAGCCACAAAGGCTTAAAAGGTAGATCCACCCGATTCAGTGTACTCTATAGCATGCACTTGAGGTTGTGAAATAGATTGCTTGGCTTGAGTAGCTAAGCATTTATGATATTCCAACCTCATATGACCGAACTTATGGCAGTAGTTGCGCTGAACATTTTTTTAGGGCCTCCTAATGACTGAGTAGAAGGATTTTTTCTAAGAAGATGAGAGAACAAACAGTGACATGTAGATTTAGCTAAAAAGGCTTGGCAATTAGATAATGAGCCACTGCCAAATTGTTATTTCCAGCGATCTTGTTGTAGAAGCATTTTACAAAGATTAGAAAATAAAATACCAAAATCAGCAGGAGCAATGTTGCGAGTTTCAAGAAAGTGCTCCTAGGAAGATGGGAGACTGTTCAAAGCGATTACACCATATCTTCTTCCATTTTGCGTCCACTGGCTTCCAACTGATCACAAATAAGATATATCCTTGATTTTATTGAGATGCTCCTATAGGGGTACCCAATCATCCATCGTGATCAAGAAGAGCATGTTCTTCAAATAGATGAATGGCGTTTGTCCAAGGTTTGACAAGCATGCCAGCTTCTCGATTCTACTCATCAAATTTATCCTCCTTTCTGCCTACTTCCTCTCGATGTTAGTCATGCCCAACACAATGTTGTCAAGACATCTATACTCAAAAAAATTCATCATGTGTTGCATCTAGGTATTGTAGTTTTGCAGTTAAATTTTTGGCAGCCTTCCAACAAAATCTTGGTCAAAGTTGTCATTGCACGTTTTTGGAGACAAGAAACAAGAAGACTAGATGGCTGAATGCACAAATTTGATTGTGCAGATAACATAGTCAAGTACAGGCATCAATGTCAACGTGAATCTATTGGCACAAAACTCAAAGGCACAAAACAAAGACACCAAGAAAATTTTGAAGATAACCAAATTGAGGTCTTGAAAGCCCCACCAAGAATTTTGACAAGCACAAAATTCAAGGCACAAAAAACAAGACACCCAGAAAATTCTGAAAGCAACCTAGTTGAGATTTATTAAAACCCACAAAGAATCTGAAATCAAATTTTGAATATAATATGAAAGTTGAGAGTTTCAAACAAAGCCCTAGTCAGCTACAAAAATCTTCAAAAAGATGGCAAAAAACAGATTGTAGGAATAATGCAAGCCTTAATTAAACAACTTCAGACAAACTGTGACAGAAAAACAACAGTCGTTTTTGCAGCAGAGACAACCTCAGAAACAACCAGAAGCAAGAGCGACCATAAGAATTATGGAAAAAAATGCCTCGACAATTCCTGTGAGAAAAAAAAGTGGGTTGATACATAGATGGAAAACTCGCCGAGTACTCGGCGAGTTTTTAAAACTCGCCGAGTTTCCTAGCTCGGCGAGTTTTTAACTAGTTAACTCGCCGATTTAAAAACTCGGCAAATTGGTAAAAACTCGCCGAGTAATCGGCGAGTAGTCGGCAAAAACTCGGCGAGTTTTTCCTAAAAACTCGCGGTTTACTGGTGAACGCGGCCTGTGAGGATTTAAGCGGCAGTGAGTGTGTTTTTTCTCATTCTTTCTTGTATTTGCATTGTTTAGAACCTTGAGGAGTGAAGAGAAGAAGGTTTGGAGGCATTCTTGGCTGATTGCAAGTGATTCAAGGCGGATTTGAGTGGATTGTAGAGGATTCTAACCGATTTTAGAAGACAAATTTCTTTCCAGGTATGTTCATCTTATCATAGTTTGAAAACTTTTTATAGTTTTATAACAAATGTTCTTTTGTTTTTGTTGTTTTTTGTAAATGTTTTCAAATCATTTAAAATCATTTTGAATCATTTGAAACCCTAGCTTCTAAGGATATGGTTGAAGTTTGTTGTTTGCTAAGGATATGGTTCAAGTTTGAAGTTTGAATCATTTGAAACCCTAGCTTCTAAGTTCTAACTTTGTTTATTCATTTCTCTATATATTTATGTGTAGGGCAACGGTCAACCATTAAAAAAATGACAAACCCACAAGAAGAGTGGCCACAAACACCATGCCCATCTGGATATATAGGCACTCGACCTAAAAATGCAAGAGATAAGGCATGGCGGTATGCCTATGAAGCTCCAAATCCAAATGATATTGGGAAGGTGATATGCATTCCCTGTGAGAGAATTATTTCTGGAGGCATAAACCGCCTCAAATACCACCTTGCAGGCATAAAGAAACATGACTCAAATCCTTGTCTCAAGGTAACTGATGAAGAAAAAAGATTCATCCATGCCCTACTTGCAGCTGCTGAAGAGAAAAAATTGAATAGGGAGAGGGCAAAAATAGCTATGAGGGCAGCCATAGCTGAATCTGAAGGAGCTCCTTTTGATATGCAAGAGGAAGAAGAAGCACTTGAGAACATACCTGGATCTCTTCGTGGCTCACGGATCCGCAAACAAAATTTCTCTTTTACCGGTTCCACTTCTTCTACATCTCCTACTTCTTCATCATCACCATCTAGATCCCCATCAGGGATAGGTGGTTATTTTGTGCCCAGGAACACACCTGGAGCACAGCCATCATTAGAGGGCACTGCATGGTTTAAGGAGGTGCATGAGCAAACTGATATTGCAGCAGCTGATTTTTGGTTTTTCAACAATATCTCAATGAATGCCGCTGATAGTCCCTATTGGGTCAATATGGTGAATGCAATGACAATATCAAGCAAAGGGTACAAGCCGCCTAATCGCAAGGATATGAGTGGAAGGTTAGTATTTTACTATTTAGTAATTGTAAATAATTGAGATTCACTTTAGTTCATTGTTATATTTTAAATCTTAATTGTTATAACTTATTTCCTAATTTTTTACTAACACTTACACTTTATTTAATATTACACTTAAATTTTGTAGGTTGCTTGACAAAGCGGTTGGTAGGGCAAGATTGTTGATAGAAGACCAAAAGAAAGAGTGGAAGAAGTATGGCTGCACCATTTTATCTGATGGGTGGACAGATGGAAGAAGTAGAACCATTATTAACTTCTTGATTGCTTGCAAAGATGATGTGGTGTTTTGGAAATCTGTCGATGCCTCCAACAAAGTGAAAAATGCAGCCACATTGGCTTTAATGTTGGAGAATGTTGTCATGGAGGTGGGAATAGAGAATGTGGTGCAAATAATCACAGATAATGCAGCAGCATATGTGGCAGCAGGTAGATTTAATTTTTTATATTTGAATCAATATGAATCATGAATGTAATGCTATGGTATTATTCAATTTAGATTTGATGTAATTTGTAAATACTAAATATGGAAAGTTTGTTACTGATTATTGATTTTTTGCTAATCTTTTAGGTAGAATCCTCCAAGAGAGGCATCCCACACTTTTTTGGTCACCTTGTGCAGCACATGTCCTTGACCTTCTTTTGGAGGACATAGGAAAACTTGATTGGGTGAGTCCAGTTGTGGAAGATGCTAGGCGAGTCACGAAATATATCTATAATCACCCATGGGTTCTCAGTTTGATGAGAAAAGCCACTAAAGGCAAAGATTTGATGAGACCTGCTATGACAAGGTTTGCAACGGTCTTCTTGACGTTGCAAAGTATTCTTGACCACATATTGGCTTTGAAGCAAATGTTTGTGTGTGCTGATTGGGTTGCTTCACCTTACTCAAAGAAGCCCGAAGGAGAAGCTGTGGCACGAATAGTCTTTGATGATAGCTTTTTTGCAAAGGCTAAGGAGATTGTGGAGGTAACTTCATTATATTTTTAGACTTTTAGTTTATTCAAGTTTCATTTTCAATTCATAACTTACTATGTTATTAACTAATTTGTATTTTTCAAATTTCAAATGTAGATGTCTCTACCCCTGGTTCTAGTCTTGCGCACATGTGATGGGCAGCAATCTCCAATGGGAGGTCTTTATGAGGCCATGGATAGGGCGAAAGAGGCTGTTAGAAGTTACTATCACGGGGACAGTCTCAGATTTGACCCCATTTGGAAAATAATTGATAGGAGGTGGAACAATATGCTCCACCAACCTATTCATGCAGCAGGCTACTTCCTCAATCCCAAATTCAGGTATTATGATAATTGATTGTCCTTGAAGTTGGGATTTTAATAAGTCTTTATTTTACTTTACTTTTTAAGGTTGTGTAGTAAGACTTGATATCATTTTCTATTTGTTTTAGGGCTGATGATTCCTACTCAGATCCTAATGGAGAGGTCATGGAAGGTCTCTCTAAATGCATTGAGAGAATGATATCAAGTGAAGAGGAGAGAGACCTTATTGTGACCGAACAACAAATCTATGTGGAATCAAGGGGTCCTTTGTTCTCTTCTATGCTAGCAAAGAGAGCAAGATCTACTCAAGCACCAGGTAAAGCGTCAAACATTAAAACTTTTGCTAATTGATAAGTTGTGCTTCTAATTTTGTTTTTTATTGCTTTATAACTTTTTAAATTTTGTTTTGCAGATGCTTGGTGGGCAAGTTGGGGTGGCAATACCCCCAATTTAAGGAAATTTGCTCTCAGAGTCCTATCCCAACCTTGTAGCTCATCCCATTGTGAGCGCAATTGGAGCTTATTTGAGTCCATCCATACAAAGAAAAGAAACAGAATGACTCAAAAACGGCTTAATGACCTTGTTTATGTGCACTATAATCTTAAGTTGCGCATAAAAAAGTCACAACTCTTAGAACTACCTGGTCCGCTTGATCTAGATGAGATAGATCCTTATTCTGATTGGACAGCACAGGAGCCAAGTCCATTGTTTACACCAGATGAGATCGCTGATTTGGAGAGGCAGGCCATGGAGGGGGAGGTTGACACTGATTTTCAGTTCACTATGGATGACATTGAGGATGAGGACGAGGATGATGATGATTCAGGCGAGGATCAGACATTACCATTAGGAGGAGATGCATCCTCTTCCAGGACGTCGAGCCAGTCAGTAGGGACGTCGAGCGAGGGGGCACAGCCACAGAGTTCACAGTCACGCAGCTCACGCCCTATCCCAGTGCGGGGCACTTCTTCTAGGACTAGACCCCCTCGCTTTCCTGCTAGTGCAAGTGGAAAGAGGAAGATGTGATTGGCATTGTCACATTGTATTGATATATTTAGACTTTTAGTATTTACTTCTAGTTTGACAGATTGAAACTATTTAGTAATTTACTATTTTGCTTCCTACCATGAGCATTCTGCATGAGAATGCAATTTTGTACGCATTATGCATTTATATATATCTAAACTTTGTTTCTTTCTTTTGTATTGTCTTTAATTAACTTATTAGATGCATCTTCTCATTAAATTTTGCAAAATAAATGTATTTTTAATTAAATTTCAGCGGTTTTTTAGGTTCCCGAGTTTTTCCCGAGTTTTTTTTTTAAATCGCCGAGTTTTTCCCGATTAAACTTTTGGGGGGCTTGGCGAGTTTTTGCATTTGGCGAGTTTTCCAACTATGGGTTGATAAACATTCAAAAAACACAGATAATGCATCGAACAAACATAGAAGTTCCATTAGAAATCTCAGACAACCTGTCCAATGGCTAAAAAATCTACCTAGCAACTCAGGAAAATGAGATGTGGCAGCGTACCAATACAAAAAACCAAAGAATTGGTTATGGGTTAAACTGCAAAAAAAGGCAGACCAAAAACAAACAGGCACAAAAAAAAATGTATTGTTAACCAGGTGAGTTGCAGAAGATGGCATCAAGCTCAATACAAAAACCCTAGTGGGTTTCAAAAAATAAAATTCTGAAGAAGGCAAACCAGAATAAATTTGAGAAATTTTAGCAAATAAAATGAGGAAATTAAAAAATTTGAAAAAAGACTAATCTGGCTCTGATACCATACTACAAGTGGTAAATAGTAACTAATTGAATGAGATATTAACAAAGAGCTAATTGTTCTTATAGAGTATACAATGAGATATTTCTGAAGAGAAACATACAAATAATAGAAAGAATCTATTATACATGATATTTACAAAATCTAGAGAGACAATTAAAATATAAATAAAATAATTTAGATTATTTTAAAACTAATAACAGTTGTTTGGCACCTTAAAAATCAATCATTCATCTACTACATCAGTTTTTCCCAAGCTCCTTCATGTGCCATTCTACTTTTCTCACATATTTTCACTGCCTTGTGCAATCCCTTTTATTTTTTAAGACAAAATGTGTCTAATCCAAGGCCCTAGTGTATAAATCCCGGTCAATAACCCAATCAAAGATATTAAATTCTAAGTCATGAAAGAAAGAAATGAACAGAAAAAACAGAGAAAAAAACAAAACAAGCAAATATAAACTATATCACAAAACTTGTATCATGTTTAGTTTTGCACATGATCTGTGAAAAAAGATATAATTGGCTATAACCTTGTTATTCTCTATTGATGATCTAGCGTACAAAATGGTGATGTACATCTTTATTCAATGCACGAGCAATACAAGGCGTCAATTAGTACATAACAGTCCATATTTATGATGTGGCAATGCTGACCCGGAGTCACTCCTTGAAGTTTGGAATGTAGGTGTTGACTAGTAAGATATGAATCTTGCTAACAACACCAGGATGACCATTGAACACCCGACATGTGTGTAAAGTCTGCCAATTCTTTATTCTTGAATCAGACTTATAGTTCAGTTATGAATGGCTGATCTTCTAAATAATATGTATATTCAGATTGTTTGAAGAAGATATCACTTATCTTCAATGCAGGTCCAATCCTCTATATTCGATCTTGAATGAATAAGAATATCTCTGCTTTATAATTCGTAGGAAGTAGAATACTTAGAAGAGCAGACTGCTGTGTGTTTGTGTGTCTTCTAAACTGCATTCACAACCTAAATATATATGTTTTCTAGAGGGTATGTCCCTCAAGGGACATAACCCTTAATTTGGCATTAATCATAATTATTACTAAGTCAGCGATTTCAAGAGACTCAGATTAGTATTAACAAACTAATATTAGTTTAGTCAAACACAAAACAAAAGCATCTATTGGAAATCGCCAGCAGGAGAGGCATAAATATGTATTAATTGCCAATCATTGGATATATTATCGATAAGAGAAGGTACAGTTTGTACTATCAGACCTATAGGATTATCTAGGTTATATTCTTAACACTCCCTCTTAACTTAATAATCCTACAGAGAGATATCATATCTAGCAACACCAATACAGATGTTTAAGCAAGAATTAATACTCTATATCTATCTATCTCTTCTTGGTATGTGGTATCATAGAACACATGATACAAAGTCATATTACTAAACCTATGATATGACAAATCACTGCTTGTAGTGATAAGACACATGTTGTGACTCATAGAAACTGGTATTTCCATATCACAACGAGATCTTGAGTTTAAGATCTCCCAGAATACAGGATAAACCCGGAGAATACTAAGATTCTTCCTTTATCCAATTTGTGACCCATGAACATAGCAATGTCAACATCACAATATGATCTAAAACTCATCTGGATCTTACAGTGAAATCTATTGTTTAGTACATTATCTAAGAGATCGTCATCTCTCATAATGCCTTTTACACAAGTATTCATTATTTCAAAAATCGTCACCTCTTTAAATAATGATTACACATGGTGGAGCCCATAATAGTCAATAGCCTGACAAAAATAAAATTATTTTATTGATAATCAAAAGAGTACAAATGGATTACAACTCAACCATACCAAGTCTCCTCCTGAAATGTTCTATCTTTACTCTAGATAGAGGTTTGGTGAGTATGTCTGCTGTCTGATCTACAGTGCATATGTATTCCAATTTTACAGAATTCCTATCTACCATATCTCTTACATAATGGTAAGGATTTTCAATATGCTTAGACCTGTCATGGAAAACTGGATTCACTAAGAGCTTGATGGAACTCTGATTATCACAACGAATAATGGTAGGATTGATGGCTTGCCCAAATAATCCCACAAGTAACTTCCTCAACCATATTGCTTCTCGGGAGGTCATCGCTGCTGCAATGTATTCGGCTTTTGTGGAGCTCTGAGCTACTGAAGACTAGTTTCTACATATCCATGAAATCATAGCTGATCCTAAACTAAAACAGCATCCTGAAGTGTTTTTCCTATCTTTAACACTTCCACCCCAATCTGAATCAGTGAATCCATGCAAATCTAAAGCAACTTTCTCATATTTGAGTCCATAATTAAAAGAGCCTTGTAAGTATCTCATAATGTGTTTAACAGCAACTAGGTGAATCTCCTTAGGTTCACACATAAACTGACTTAAGATATTAACAGCATAGCAAATATCAGGTCTTGTATTTACTAGGTACCTAAGGAACCCAATCATCTGTCTGTAGAGTGTAGAATCTATTGGAGGTGATTCTGCAGCTGCTTCTTTAAGTTTATGTAAATTAATCTCCATTGGAGAAGACATAGACTTCCAATTCCACATTCCAAATCTCTTCAAGATATCTGATGTGTACTTTCCTTGATTAAGTATGATACTATCAGAATTTTGTCGTACTTCCAATCCTAGGAAGTAATGGAGAAGTCCAAAGTCTTTCATCTTGAATTCTCTAGTTATGTCTTTCTTGCATTGATCTATAAGATGATCATCACCTGTGATTAATAAATCATTAACATACAATATCAGAATTACCATATCATCTTTCTCTCTTTTATAATATAAGTTTGGATCGGTTTCATTCTTGGAGAATCCTAAGCCGGTGAGATATTTATCAATCCTTTTATACCAAGCCCTAGGAGCCTGTTTAAGCCCATAGAGAGCTTTCTTGAGCCTGCAAACAAATGCATTAGGATCATGAGTTTCAAATCCTTCCGGTTGCTCCAAATAGACTTCTTCTGAAATCTTTCCATTTAGGAATATTGTTTTTACATCCATCTGATGTACCTTCCATCCCTTTGATGCGGCAATTGCTAAGATTGCTCATACAGAGGTATATCTGGCAACAGGAGCAAAGATTTCTTCATAATCAATCCCTTCTTTCTGAGAAAATCCTCTAGCTACAAATCTGGCTTTATATTTCCCAATACTACCGTCAACAGCATGCTTTATTTTAAATATCCACTTAGAAGAAACAACAATTTTCCTTTAGGTCTTGGAACAATTTCCCAAACATCATTTTTCATAATTGAGTGGTATTCTTCTGTCATAGCTTCTTTCCAAGCTGAATGTTTAATGGCATCAGAAGAATTGGTTGGCTCTGTTTTGGATAAATCAATCATATTTCTTGTATAACCAAAGAATCTTTTAGGTCTTTTACTTTCTCTAACTGTTCCTGAAGGTGCAGCAAAGTCTTGAGTTGCTTCAACTATTTTTATGGCCCAAAGTGGTCTTTTCTTTGAATTTTCTTCAAGGTTCATATTTTGAATTTCATCTTTGATCTCTTCTAAGTTCTCCCTCTGGGATCTAGATTCACTATTTCTTTCAAAACTCGATAAAGGAGAAGGTTCATCAAAACTTATGGCTCAGATTACATCTCTGCTAAGTTCAGTAGTTTTCTGTCCAGGTATGAAAATTCTATATGCTTAAGAAGTTTCACTATACCCTACAAAGATACCTTTCCTCCAGGAGGGTTCTAACTTGGTTCTCTTTTCTTTTGGAACATGAATATATACAAGACATCCAAAAATTCTAAGATGACTTATATTGGGTTTTACTTTATTAAATACTTCTTCAGGAGTTTTATCTTTAAGATAGGAGGGAGGGTTTCTATTTTGAATATATACAGCAGTACAAGAGGCTTTTGCCCAAAGATAGTATTCTAGATTTTGGTCAAAAATCATAGCCCTAGTAGCTTCTATAATTGTCCTATTCTTTCTTTCAGCTACCCCGTTTTGTTATGGGTTATAAGGAACAGTGTACTCCCTCTTGATCCCTGATTCTTTACAAAACCTTTTAAACAAGTCTGAGGTATATTCTCCTCTATTATCTGTTCTAAGAGTTTTAATTTTATGTACTGAAAAAATTTTGGTTAATGCTTTGAATTCTTTAAATCTTTGTAAGATTTCTTCTGATTCCTTGCATTTTAAGAATAAATCCATGTTTTCCTAGAGAAGTCATCTATGAACAAGATATAATACCAGAATCCTCCAAGAGAAGGAATGGACAAAGGTCCACATAAATCTGAATAAATTAATTCTAGTACATTATTTGTTTTCCTAGTACTATCATAAAAGGGACTTCTAATGCTTTTACCCAAAGCACACCCCTTGCAAATACAAGGGTGATCTTTATTTAATTTGGGTAATCCAATAACCATCTTTTCCATAGTTGATAAAGTTTTAAAATTTAGATGCCCCAATCTTCTATGCCATATTTCGTTTGAATCTTTAGCTTCGTGAACTAGGGCTTGAATGGATCGACTAGATTCTGTATTCAATTCATACAAATATCCCTTTCTTTGACCAATTAACTTTGCTTTCTTGATGGAAGAGTTCTTAGCCCAAGTTAATACTTTGCCATCCACGAATGCAACATTGTGTCCATCATCTTCAAGTGTTGTAATTGAGATTAGGTTTCTTTTAATCCCTGGTACATAGAGTACACCTTTAAGAAGAAGAGTATTTCTTATTTTTAGTTGCAAAGTACAGCTTTCAATTCCTTAAACTGAGTGTGCAGAGTTATCACCAATGGTAACTTCACCGTTAACTTTCCCTAATAAAGAATCTAGAGTTTCTTTGTATCCCGTTATATGTCTGGAAGATCTACTATCAATTACCCATGCCTTATTTGAGATTTCATTTGATAGAGAGGAATACAAAACACAGTTCTCAGGATCATAAGTATCTTCTTCTCTAATGACATTTGTACAATAGACATTTGTACAATTTGCCTATTGTTTGGAATTTTCAGGACAATTAGATCTATAGTGTCCAAATTTTTCACATTTGAAACACTTTATTTTAGATAGATCTTTCTTAGGCTTTCCATTCTTTTGATTTCCCCTTTTCTTCTTGAAATGCTTCCTCTTGCCCTTATAGGAGTTTGCATTAAGAACATGAAGTTCTTCATCTTCTACTTTTGGTTTCCCTCCTTTCTTTAGTTTTCTAGACTCTTCTTGAAGACAATCATTCTTGAGTCTATTAAAGTCCGGAAGCTGATCTCTAGCACTTATTCCTTGTGCGAATATTTCCCATGAATTTGGCAATCCATCTATAGCCATAAGCATTAGTTCGGTGTCATTAATGATGGTTCCTGTGCTTGATAATTCATCTCTAATGCCAGCAACTCTTTGGAAATAAGAGTTTATCGATTCTCCTTTCTTTATCTGGATGTGATTCAATTGCCTTTTTAGTGCAAGAACCCTAGTGCATTGTTTGCATTGATGATCTAGCATACAAAATGATTATGTACATATTTATTCAATGCACAAGCAATATAAGGCATGAATTAGTACATAACAGTCCATATTTATGTTGTGGCAATGCCAACCCGGAGTTACTCCTTGAACTTTGGAATGTAGGTGTTGACTAGTAAGATATGGATCTTGCTAACAACACCGAGATGACCATTGAACGCCCGACATGTGTGTAAAGTTCTGCCAATTCTTTATTCTTGAATCAGACTTATAGTTCAGTTATGAATGGCTTGGAATGATCTTCTAAATAATATGTATATTCAGATTCTTTGAAGAAGATATCACTTATCTTCAATGCAGGTCCAATCCTCTATATTCGATCTTGAATGAATAAGAATATCTCTGTTTTATAATTCATAAGAAGTAGAATACTTAGAAGAGCAGACTGCTGTGTCTTTGTGTGTCTTCTAAACTGCATTCACAACCTAAATATATATACTTTCTAGAGGGTATGTCCCTCAAGGGACATAATTAATCATAATCATTCCTAAGTCGGCGATTTCAAGAGACTCAGATTAGTATTAACAAACTAAGTATTAGTTTAGTCAAACACAAAACAAAAGCATCTATTGGAAATTGCTGGCACCTATAGGAGAGGCATAAATATGTATTAATTGCCAATCATTGGATATATTATCCATAAGAGAAGGTACGGTCTGTACTGTCAGACCTGTAGGATTATCTAGGTTATATTCTTAACAATGTGTGGTATATTCTAGTGACAATTAAAAATGGAGCAGTATGTACCGATGGCACTTCTCATCACATTGGAAGAACTCTAAACAATTGGTACCCACCATTCTTAGAACAAAAGATGTCTCTATTCTCTGCTAAGGGAACAAGGATTATCAGCACTTCTATACAATATTACAATATTATTAAAGTAATTATGTAATGTTTCTATAATGGTCATTCAGTTGGGATCTCTCCTTCTCGTAGTTAGTTCTTATTTAGAGTTCTTTCTTCCAGTCATTTGTTTTTGTTTTAGAAACTCTGCTTGTAATCTATATTTAAGGAGCTTCCATCCCTTTTCTGATTCAATCAATCGTCATTTTATAGTAACAGAGCAGGTTAAATTTTTAGACAGATTTTCTATTTAAAAACATTGTAGGCATCTACCTAAATTCTTTTCTAGAAATTTTTTATTTATTCTTTAATGAAAAAACGTAATTTTATTTGTTGTTGCAAATCTCACAAGGGTTCTTTTATCCTGAGATTGGGCTTGCAGAGGGTTTTGAGACCTGGTTCTTCTTTTGCTTGCTTCTAAAGCATAAAGTCCAGTGTTTTGCCGTGTGGAGGACTTCTGCTCTGAAGAAATCAAGAGTTTCTTTAGACCTCAGAGTATTAGAACATTTAATTATATGTAATTCGTTATTTTTATAGTTTTAGTTCTGTTAATGGTCATTTAATGTATTTTTGTAGGCTTCTTTTATAAGAAGACATAGCTGCTATTTTTATTTTGTTAGACGGTTTGCTCTTTCTAGAATACTGTCTTGTAAATTGCTCTATATACCTTGTACAATCATGAAAAAGATAATGCAATTACTTCAACATGGTATTAAAGCAGGTCAATGGGAGTTTTTAAGATTTAGCCAAAAAAACTGTGGCCTCTTGTTATTTGGCAAATTTTTTAATAATAGAAATTCATGAATTTTTATTACCTCCAGAAAATCTAAAGTTGTTCCCCCTACAATTTTTGAGGGCTTATTCAACCCATTTTTGTCCACAAATTGCGTCTTTTTGTGAAGGAGGGTTGTCTGTGTCCATAGCGACCAAAAGATAAGCATTCATTGTTTTGGTGTTATGATTTGATTAGTCTTGGAATGCATTTTTGGCTAAGTGCGTTGGAAGACAGATGTAGAGTCATCTTTGTTTTCTAAAGGCATTATCATTCAGTATTATTCATATTCTGTATTCATGGCGAGGTGTTTATGAAACAATTGTTGTAGATGTTCATTTAGTGTTTTATCATGATTGTTAGTTTCAATATTTATCGTGAATGTAAGTATCAATGTTTATTGTGATTGTTAGCTTCTATGATTACCGTGGGTGTTTTGACAATTATCGTGTGTGTTTCTTCAGTGATTTTGTTGGTGTTTGTTCTGAGATTATTCAGTCGTTATCCCTCAGAGAAGGATTTGACTTTATTTCAGTTCCTGAGCTTCGTAAAATTCGGACTCCTATTTTTATAAAGAACATTTTTGGTGTGGCTGGGGTAGAAACAGTCACATTTGCCAAAGGATGATTATTATTATTGAAGCCGTTCATTAGTCTGCGCATTATTCAGGTCAAGTGTGTGGGGAATGTGAAGGAGAACTTATATTTTGCCAAAGACTAGATTCTAGCATGCCTTCAAGTTTGAATGATGAGGTGTTCAGACTATCATCCGCCACTAATTCAAGCCTAGCATAATACTCTTGTGGCCTCCTCTCTGACCATTCATGTTTGGTGAAATTCCAAGCTCGAGTCGTTTGGAGACGTAGGAGAATCTGCTAGCAATCTGTTGTGAATCTAATTCATAAAAACAATTGTCAGAGTGAAAGATTAGAAGACAAGAATACATTTTGTATTCCTCATAGAGCATTCGACAGTAAATGTAGTGATGGACCGAGAAGGCTATAAGAGCCGTATTGCATATAAGGTTCCCATGTAAATTCATATTTTTTATTTAAGACCGTATTTCAAATTTTTTTTGTTGCTTTTCCTAAGTCGGCAAGACCTGTATCGAGCACATCTTATTTTGGAATGTCAAGGTTAAGTAATGTTCGTTATTTGCTTATTAGGAGCATTTCAAGTATTTCAATCTCACACTTTATGAAATTGCAGTGAATAAAGTGGAGAAAGAGAAGTATTTTTTCCTTGGGGGATAAATATTAAAAGAAATTGATAGACTTATTCTTGTGAACTGGAGGGAACCAAACAGTTTGCTGCACTACAAGAGGTCTGTGCAAGGAAGAGATAAATCATAATACCATCTCCACCTGTCAACTTACGTGTTTAGGGCATGGCTCTCTTGTCTGCAGGCAATATTCTTACAATATGTGGATCAAGAAATCAGGTCTGCATTGGTATTTGACACAAGATCTATTTGTATATGAGAATGGATTTGCATGTGGCTTCTGAGCCGTTTCAAATAGGTCACTTTTCAAATGGAAGTTTTGAGAGGACAATTTGGAAAAATCTGTGCAAAAACATTCACTGATAAAAGTGTTTTATTAGCTCGTTATTTGAGTTATTGTATAATATAAAAGATTTACTCTTTAATGCTGAATAGTTAAAAGATTGGCTTTGTCTTATTAGTTAATGATATATACAATATTATATGAACATTTAATGTAGTCTTTCTTCTGTATTTTGTCCAAGTGTGCAGATTTAGTTATAATTTTATTATTTAATTTGGTTTGTGTAGTCATAAATAACTTCTAATTTTGTCTCACTTATATAATGAGAACTATAAAATTATTCATTAAATTGTTAGGTTCAGACATAAGAGTAGTTGTGTCATTTTATTTTGTTGATGTTGTAAACAAAAGTTGTATTTTATTTTATTGTATATGATTTGGATAACTGTATGATTTCCAGGTCAGGCTGGCTGGAGTCATGATCGCTGCATGTAGTTTGAAATTTGTATTACCGTGAAAAATGAAGTTGCAGACTGGGAGTTTTGAAAGAGCACACTTCTTTTTTAATAAGGAGCTATTGAAGACTTTCAATATTTATGATGTCAGTTGCTAGCTGTGGCACCATTTGAGGTTGAAATGACTGTTTCAACTCTGCAGATGGAAGCCAGGACTCATAATCAGAGACTTTGTATATTCATTTTGTGTGAAATGTGGACAAGAATTTACAAACAATGGGCTTGTATCTAGATGTGACTGAAACCTATCTGTTCCTTCTTTGCATTGGGCAAAGCATGTACAGTATATTGCCTAGTTCGGGCATGCAAATACTCTACAATGACTTCCTTCATATTGGGTAAGAGATTCAAAGGGAGCTTGAGTGAGATATGGAGAGTGCCAAGTCCTTTGCAAAGGATTAGCAAGCTCACGAAGCAGAGTGGCTTCCAAAGATCCTTGTTTGGTCAAACATTGGAGCCAACTATAATTTATCATGATAATCAAAAGTTGTGTGAAGCTCTCTATTCAAGTGTGAAATGCTACCCTAACTGAGAGGGGGTCTCAACATCAGTTGCTCTTATTATGTGCTAAAATTCATACTTCTCTGAGACAGAGATATATGAAGTGAAAGCCCTTGAAGAGATGTTGCCCTTGTAATGTGTATTTCTCTATAAACTTGTATGTTCCTTTCCACACATGGGAGTAGCCATGGTGGACGTCATGTTGAGTGAATCCATGACATTATCTCATTGAGAGAATCCATGATATATATTTTTTACTCGCAAACGGGCGTATTCATTGTGAGTGTCATGTTGAGAGATTGACATGAGTATTTGAAAAGATATTTCCTTTGCTAAGAGAGTGTTGGCGGTATGTATCTGCAGGAGCTATTTTTATACCTGTGATGGTTGTCTCTGTAACATTGTTTTCATCCATCTTCATTCATGATGTATTCTGATGCAATGTGTTCATTCAAATGATTATTCTCTTATTCTCTGATGCCGCCGGCGAGTTTATTTTATTGTGGGTGGACACTTAAGACTATGAAGAGTCTGCATTCATAGATGAACAGTTCGATAAATACAAAATCTTCTTTTTGAAGTTGAACGGTTCAAGAAAACATGAAGAGTCACGCCTTTTGTTTCTTCAGTTACTCCATGTGCCATGGCAGCCCGAAGATGAAGCAATCATCATTTTCGTGCTATGATTTGATTAGTCTTGGAATGCATTTTTGGCTGGGTGTGTTGGAAGATGGATCTAGAATCGTCTTTGTTTTCTGAACGTGTTATTATTGTTAATGTTTTAACTTCAATCGGATTGATTAAACCATGAGATACATTGTTGTGATTCTAATTAGTAATCATTGGACAATTAATGTATACACACACACACACGTGTGTGTGTGTGTGTATATATATATATAACAATTGTCTAACAGTTACTAATCATAAATAACGAAACAGTATGTGTTAATGCACAGACATGCATGGGACATGTCTCTCCTTGTCTCATCCACAATATAAATACAAGAGAGATTACTGCCTTTGGAAGACACCGCTATCACAAGCATGTTATTACATTTGCAGCAATTATGCTTTAACGTAGTATCAGAGCAGATTTCGATCCTAAGGCATTACTGAATATTCTTTGTTAAGGGTGTGGCCAGAGGAGTGGGCAGTAAGAGACATACACCAATTTGTTTCATTAATAAAGCTGAATCGGTTGCAGGGTATACTAAAAGGACTTTGGAGGCTTTAATATAGAAGTTCACTTTTCCGATAGCTTCTACAAATTTAGTTGCATGAATCTAGACTACGTATATACAAGACTCGAAGGAGAATTTGATTGCCCTCCCTTCGTGGATTCCCCCAAAGACATGCGTGCGAAATGTGTATTTGGGAAATATTTGGAGAGGGACTGCATGATTCCAATGATGAGAAACATAGATATCAGGCGTAATATATTGCTAGAAACACGTATGCAAATATTTGTTCCTGAAGATGGTATCTGCAGTGTTAAAGATTAAAATGTTGAGAGGCAAGTTTCCTTATTTCCCTGCACATGGATTTGGAATTTGGCATTGAAATAGCTATAATATGATGGGCGGTTGCTTCTCATACTTCTTATATACCTACAGTATTGTATGACAATTGGTGAAGAGTGTCCCAATGCCACCATGTCCGAAGATTGCAGAGACCCCAGGCCATGTCAAGCTTATTAAATGACAAAAGAAAGATTAGTGGTGTAAAGACACACCACATAATCTCAAAACTGTTGTCCAAGGTGCTGACTCAACGGTCAAATGTTTTAAAAACCGCCTTAGCTTGTTTCAATTATCAGGATGCATATGATAAAGGAAGTATCAAAGTTAATAAGGAATGAGAGAAGGTTAATTGGATTGGACCAAATTAGTACAGAAGTAATGGCAGAAATATGAGTCAATGTTTTTATGTCATAATATTCGAGCCAAAGATTACTGTTACAGCATTACATTAAATTTATAATATGGTGCAGGATTTATTTATCCCGCCTAAACTATCCACAGAAAATTGAAGTTTTTAATATATCAGAAATGCATGTTATAGGATGTGACAAGGTAAATGACGATGGTGTAACTTAACACTATCAAGTGGGCTTTAAATAAATATTAATAAAAGGGGGGATAGCCCAGATAGCTTGCAGCTCTATACAATGAAAGAATTGAGAGGGTCGCAACAAGGTTGACAGGGAAGTAAGATTTTGGCAAGCTCTGTAAGATTTAGGCTTTGCATAGATCAAACTTGGATTGATCAAAAATTAAGAATTTCCAATTTGCGAGGGGCCAGGGATCGAATCCAATAGTGGATTTGGCACTTAAATTGAGACAAACAAACCTTACACTACATTGCTACAACGCCATTTCATAGTTTGACACATATAAGAGTGGTTGGGAGTTCTACTATTAAAATCTGACTGGGAACCTCCTCTATCCAGTTGGAACTAATTTATTAATGCAAACGAATATTGTAAAGGAGAAGAAATAATAAGATTGTAGTGGTCCAACACTGATACTTGAGGTATTTTCTGGTACAATACAGTTCCACCTAGGTCACTGTGAATGCATATAACAATATCACAGACAGTCCATTATTGTCATTGGAGCTTCAGCTGGAAGGAAGGATTTAGTGTCACATATATCAGATCCAATGATATTGTAGAACATCAAGGGTTGTCTACTGTATCCTTGTGATGAAGTTCAGAATTTCACTTGTGGAAATGAAGGAGGTTCTTACATTATGAAGGTGACTCAGTTTGGCATGCGGTTAGAGGACATAGAGAGTGAATGGACAAAATAGCCTGCTTGTCCTTAAAAGCCCTTTGAGCTGTTGCAGAACTATGAACTACACTAATGTCGCAAAATCTTATATATGGTGCAGAATATAATGCAAGACAACTAGACATTAGATGAAGGCGTGATTGATATATTTCGTGTTCTAGTTTATACTATCTTGTACTAACTTGGCTTCATCAACTGATGTTGCTGAACAAGTATGGATTCTCCCTAATTTTGTTGTCCCAAGTTGCTATTCGCTCCACAATCATGTAGCTTGCGAATGATATCATTGTGAAATTGCAAAAGACAATTATTTATGTACCAAACTTGAGCACCATGTAGTCCAATATAATCTGGGTCGAATTAACGGCAGAGCGGGATACATCTTCTAGCCTGGCAAATCCAAAGCACTCATATGTAGACCATTGCTTCTAATTACTAGGAGTCATGCTAATATTCCAAATAAAATAGATGCCAGAATGTCCAACAAGACAATAGATTTTTTGGACTGAGAACAAACATCTGCAACTACTTTGGACTGATTGGGTATTTGAGGTTTTAAGTCATCTGATAGTCGCTTGAGATATAAAGATCGATGACTAACAGAGTTAGAGGTTGAAAACTCTATAAAATGGAATAAGTGGGAGTTTTACATTGTTGGGGGGGGGGGGGGGGAGGGAATAATAACCAATGTTCGATTCCTATTGTTTGACAAATGCTTACATGGAGGCATTTTCTGATTTGATGAATATAGATCCTTATTGGAGCAGCTTGTATCAAGGATTTTATTTATTATCCTTGAGTATTACATTTATCTACTCATTGTAGTCTCTCTTTTGGGTATTTCTATACATGCTATAAGAGCTATTTACATTGATCTTTTCTTTTGTCTCCGGGGATGTTCTTGTAGGAAATGAAGATTGGTACATAGGGCATGCTACCAAATATTGTGCATAACTCAATCTTATGATAGTAGCTCCAAAAAAGTTTTGATCTAGGATTCATTAGTCATCTGATGTTCATGCTAGATAAAGTGAGGCTATTGGAACAAGATATCTTCTATGATCAGAATTATCAATATCCTTCTATAACAAGAGAGAGTCTAGCATATCTATCAGAGATAAACCCATAGTTTAGCACATTCACTCAAGTTACTATGAATCAAAGTATGCTTCTACAACAGAAGGAGCAAATAGAGGATATGTTTCAGTGGACTTTTGAGGATCTTGATCATATTTATTTAGAGGAAGTAGACCATGTCAAGATAGATTCTTCAGTGATCAAGAAATTCTAGCAATCAAAGGAAATGGAGTTAGATATGTGCAAACTAAAAGGTCTTTATGCGAATGCCCAAACTGTAGATGGATAGTTGGAATACTATTCATTCAAAGTACATTTCACTGAACATCTGGCAATCGATATTTTCTCCAAGCCTTCTGCCTAAGTGAAGTTTGTACATTATTGAAGACAAGCTTGAATTAATGGATCAGAGCATTTAGTGAGAGGAAACCTTAGCATTTGTGATTACTTGAGATGTATTATAATGCATCCTTCTCTGTGAGAGAGAAGTTTGAGGTGAAAGCCTCCAATGGACCTTGGCTAAGACAAAAGTATTGTATATCAATTGAATAATATAATTGTTTATTGCTTATGATCATTATTGTTTAGATAATATAATGGTAATATTATTAATGTTTATTGATTGTTTATTGAATAATATTATTAATTGCTTATTAATTATTTATTGAATAATATAATGGTGATATTATTGTTTATTGTTTTTAAGTTTGCAAATTGTCATTTTTTATTCCCAAGAACAATTATAAATCAAATAACTATAATCATAATTAAATAAAGTATATGTTCATAAAAAAATGTGGGCCCGCCAAAAAATTTATAATCAAAAAGACCCGATTGGGGTCACGTCACTTCATGCCTATATTAATAAGTAGTGGTCAAAGACATAGGGGGCATCGAAGGAAATAAAAAAGATTGGATATTGGGCAGTCACATCTTAGACATCGTCAATGACGATACCTACTTATACACCAATCACATCGGATGAAGGACAATTGCCACCCGTAATTGTAACCTCCCTCAACACAGACGAGCATTTCAATTCACGACCAAGTACACATAGATATACCACGTCGGACAAGTACGCCTCAGAAATAAGTCATATCATAGGCAAGGGATTCCATATGCGATGCAAGCTTTGGAAGGTGGACCCCACTGTTAAAGATAATGAATTGTAGTTATTAATAACTTTGATTTTCCTAAGTTTATTAAGCATACACGTTTATATGAGAAATTCAATAGCTGAAGACAAAGAATTTTTTATGGAAATAAAATGAGCATATTTTTAATAATCCCTATATAAAGAATAATGGAAATTAGATAATATTGTGTTAACTTATGGGGTTAGCACCATAGAGATTAATGAGATTCGAAGCATGGGATATGCAAGATGTTAAGATCTTCATCTGACCATCATGGTCGGGAATCAATAATCTTCATGTGCCAAAATATTTTGATGTTGTCAACATATGCATATGACCACCATGGTCGGGAATCAATAATCTTCATGTGCCAAAATATTTTGATGTTGTCAACATATGCATATGTGATTGGCCTTAGATAGAGGATGTTCCGTCCACAAAGAATCTTAAGGGGTGCGCTCTCGAGAAGACGGCGAGGTAGCCATGAGATAGAAAGCCCGATCTAGAGACGTCCTTGAGATTAGGGTAGATTAGAGAGTAGAGTAATAATGTAAATAAAAATATTATTATTGTGATTCTAATCAATTTACTTGCAGGTTTGTCTAATCCATTTAACACTACAGACATTACACTTTCCATTTAAGAGTAATAGATCTTATTCCTTTTATGTGACAGACTGCATGTTTCCAACTCTAACAATTCCTCCATCACAACTGTTCAATTCAATGAACTTGTTCATATCTCCAGTCATATGATGTGAACAACCACTATCTATAATCCAATCAGATTTCTTCCTTTCAACTTGTGACACTAATGCTTTTTCTTCTCTAACTTCTTTTTTAGGACTTTCTTCCTTAGTAGCAACAAATCCTATTTCATCACTTTCACTTAAAAATCTTTCCACGCTAGCTTCTAAATACTCATCATTTGCATAAAGACATTCTCTGGTCTTCCTAGGCTTGAAGTTCCTTATATACATCTTTACTCTCTTAGGGCATAGTGACCATATTCATTGCAAGTCCAACATTAAAGATTTTCTTACCTTTAGGTTCTCTTCTCATAAGTGTTAAGTTTGTAGTTACAATCAGATTGATATGATCATGAGATTCATTATTGATGGTAAATCATCATTAGATAAATATCCTTTTATATATATACTTTATTATATATATAAAATATATATTACATATATTATATTATATATATAATGATTTATATATTATACATATGGTTATTTATTTTATTAATATAACTAATGATGATTAACTATAGAGACATGTCTCTTCATGAGACATGTCTCCTCTCATATTTATGAGTCCTCAAATCTGCATTTGAAAAATATCAATAACAATGGCCATGCTATACATTTGCAAAAGACGATCCATGTTACTCAACATGGTATCAGAGCCTAATTGCAGATGTAAATCAAATAAGAATAGGCATTTAAAGACACAAAGTTTTGCACATGTCATCAATAACCGATACGAGGCAAATGATTTGAAATCACTTTGGCGTACTCTCTACTAGAGAAGAAGGAATAGTGAGAAAGCGACTGTTAAATTCCAACCGCATGAGAAAATGTTTACCCTACTCCATTTTCAAATTACTTGTTGGGAGCGTTGATATGTGTGTGTTGCAAAGGGTGAACTGGGAGAAAGCCTTGCAGAGAACCTAAATTTTGGTAGGTCTGATTGCAGAGATCATAATTATTGGAGCTCGAATAAGATGTGTTTTGTGCTGAGGTTAGGTTGTTTCAACTTTAGAAATAGTGGCCTAATGGTGCCAAGGGAGTTGCGCTATGATGCAATAAATAACTGGTGCAGGCGGAGGGAAGGTCAACTTCTCGTTGAGTTGTGTTTGGGAATCACAGGTTGCTTCTCTACAAAGATTACAAAAGTAGTGGAAGATTGGAAGTTGCATGGTGCTCCAAAATGGTGGGTTGAGGTCTTTGTGTGGGTTGTTGGATGTGTCGAGTTTTGCAGTGTTTTTTGAGTTGTAGCACAAGCTGAGGGGTTAGAGGTTGGATTGCAAGAGTCGCTTATATAAGGTGATCTTTGTCCTTGTCTACAATTGGGTTGCGTGTCCTTGATGCCTCGATTTAGGTCTATGCGTAGGAGGTGGTCCACAATATGTGGGACGGATAGGTTCACTAAGTCAAGCTACTCATCTACTACAAGGAAGCGAATATTATCAAACCATTTGCGAAGTAAGGCAAGGATCCCACCATATACAAATAACAGTCCTTTGGAGAATACAATTCATCTCTATGTGGAGATCCTCATGCCATAAAATAGAACACATCACCAGTTTAAATAGACCACATCAGCACAATGAAGACCCAATTAGGATGCAATATCATCATTACAATAAGGGGTAATATCTACAATGCTCTATGTTTAAAGGTGCCTTACGTATTGAAGAAAATACACGAAGAAAGGATTTTCATGTGGTTAATTAGTGCTTCTCTATAATCTGATCGAGCTCAATGTGAAGCACTTAACACGTCATTGTCATACCCTAGGCCACGTTAGCAACATGGCAATTAGATTGGAAGCAATAAAAATTAAATGGAATGCACCACGAAGGTGGTGAGCACTTATATACATCTGAAATATGAAGTAAAGGACATGCATGGCCATTTAAAGAACTATAAACATTTTTCAGTCTTCCAAATCTGATGTATACAGCAATCAAGCCAATCAAAGACGACCATTTTCTCAAGTATACAGCGGTATCAGGAATATCGATATTCTTATTATGATCAAGAGTTGCAAAGAAAACTTCATAAGTTGGCTAAGGAGAAAAATTCATCAAAGGATATTATTTAGATATGCATTAAGTATATACTCAATCAACATAATTCTTTAATTTTGAAGAGTGTAATATAATATTCTGATGGGAAAAGATAAGAAAAAGATGTAACTCTAAGTACGGAAGAAGATATAAATTAAGAAAAGGAGTGAAATCTACCTAATTGTATAAGAGATTGTTGATAACTAACATAATTGAAGGATTTAGGCTACAATGAAACATGGACAATAATGCAGTTGCCCCAAGCATTCTAATGGTCCTAAGTTTATGGAATGATACATGACATAGATTCAGCAACGAATTTTTAGAGAATGAGGAAGCTCTTGTTCATCATCTCAAATAACCACTATGAAAAGTATTTCAAATATATAGGTTGATATCATAATTGTCTCTCATTTGGGCTTGATTAAAAACTCTATAAACAATGAAGTATGTGGGAATTATACATTGTGGGGGGGTGAATAATTACCTTAACCAATGTTACATTCCCCATTGGAGATATTTTCTTGTTTGATGTATGTGGACCTTTATTGGAGCAACTTGTATCAAGGATGCATAGATAAATATTTGTTAGCGTTGAGTATTACATTTATCTACTTACTATATTCTCTCTCTTAATCGTATTTTTACCATAAAAGTTATTGCCTTGATCTTTTCCTTTATGTGTAGGGATGTAAAAGAAGATTGGTACCTTACACGTGCTACCAAATATTGTGTAGACTCAATCTTATGACAAAAGCTTCAAAAGATGCTTTGATCTATAACTCATTAGTCATTTGGTGATTTAGTTGGATAAATTAAGGCTCATGAAGTGAATATCTTTGACCATTGAGATTATGAGAATCCTTTCATATCATGAGGCAGTCTAATACTTCATCAAAGACAACCTTATACAAGGAGCTCAAAAGATTGATATTTAGAGGGAGTCTAAAAATACATATATGTGATTGCATGATTTTGATGGGCCTACCCCTATATACATCATGAGGAAATAATGACTTATCACTAGAAAGTTGAAAGAATAATATAAGATTCAGAGGGAGTCCAAGAGGCATCCTTGGGTGAAGAGAGTCTCAAAAGGAGTAACTATAGGACCTAACTTCCCAGGATCTTTGTTCAGAGGGAGAAATTTTGAGATGCAATCCTTTTTGGATGATATCTTCTCTATGAGGACAAGTTCTAAGAGATATTCTTTGTAATGCACTCTCCTCTATGAGAGAGAAGTCTGAGGTGAAAACCCTTGTTCCACCCTCTAGTAGCAGCTATGGTGGGTCCACCCTCTGACTTGGTTCATGGTGGATATCATGTGAGTTACTACATGATGTTGTTCTAATTATGTCATGAAAGGTGACTATCTTTCATTGATGTATATATTTAGAGGGGAGCTATTAAAAGGTGACGATCTTATCAATAGTTGGACTTGTTATCATAACAAACTACATTAAGTTGTTGTCCCGGAGTGCCGAAAGTTAGGCTAACAAACAAAAGGTAACTATTGAAAGGTGACAATCTTATCAATAGTAGACCTATCTCCTAACACCAAAATGTGTTAGAGCAAGTGTCATCATGGTTCTTCGGACCAGATTTTGCCAGACACCTTGATAACCAACTCATCATGGTTCTTTAGGCCGGTTTTTGCCAGACACCATGAAATTAAATTGTTATGGTTCTTCGAGCCGAATCTTGCCAAACACCATAACATAAATTTATTATAGACCTCACTTAAGGTGATGTTTAAACTTATATTAAAGTTATAGAAATTGCTTCAATTACCTTTTTGCTAAAAAGGAAGTGTTGAGAAATTTAGCCTCATTGTGAATCGAAGCAAATTCCATATGTAGTATATGTTAAAACTTAATATATATGTGTGTGTGTGTGTGTGTGTTGATGGATTTATGTTGATATCCTTAAATATGTCATTCTAGGAATATCATATTGAGATGATATCTCTTCATATACTCAAGAACATAATATATTCTATATCAATCCTTCCTAACTAAGAGGCAACGATAAGTTTGTAGTTACAATCAGATTAATATGATCATGAGATTCATTATTGATGGTAAATCATCATTAGATAATATTCTTTTATATATATAATATATATTACATATATTATATTATATATATAATAATTTATATATTATATGTATATTATTAATATACTAACTAATGATGATTAACTATAGAGACATGTCTCTTCATGAGACATGTCTCCTCCTCTCATATTTATGAGTCCTCAAATCTGCATTTGGAAAATATCAATAACAATGGTCATACTATACATTTGCAGAAGACGATCCATGTTACTCAACAACAAGTAGGACAATTCCTTCATCAATCTTCTTGTCTTCTTCTGATTTTCCTCTGTTGCTTGTCAATGTAGGTCTAACACTTAATGCGCTTAAAGCAATCTCAATTATAGGCAGATCTCCACTTTGTCTCAAACTAATCTCAGCCGATTCCAATCTTCCAAGAAGAGTTTCTCTTGTGAAATTCTTTGTGCAAGGTATAACCTATTCAATCATCTACTTTATCTACTTATATGCACGTGTCAAAGTTTTCAAGATCTTCCATACAATTTCATCTTCATCTTTCTTTCCATTACAAACCTTAATTCCTACAACATTTTTTTATATTCTACTAAAATAACTTCTTACAGAGTCATCTTCCATCATTTTAGCTTCTTGAAATAAACATATCCAATTCTGCAATCTGACCATTCTAACATGCTTATCACCTTCAAAAGTAGATTCCAAAGCTTTCCAAATTTCGTGAGCTAGATTTAAAGATTTTACCTGACTATACTCATTTTCACAAAGAGCTATCAAAAGCACTTCTCTAACAAGCATATTGCACATAAACAATTTTCTTTGAGGTTTAGTACACTCCTCAAGCTTTTCTTCTTCAACTACTTCTTTCTTGCTCTTAGTTAGCAGCCAATATTAAGGACCCATGCATAGCAAATGTGTCTTCATCTTCTCTTTCCAACTATCATAATTAACTCCATCAAACTTCGGACTTTCTTTTCTTAAATGACTCACCATGGATCTCCTTAAATTGTTAAGTATTTCCTTCAAGGACATGATGCTCTGATACCAATTGTTAGAAAGTAAAATCCACCAAAATAATTGAGAGGGGGGGGGTGAATCATTTATCAGATTAAAACAATTCTTATTAATCTTATTAAATCTGAAATATGTATTAAAAAAATGCAACAACCATAGGAAGATAACCATACACAATAACACCAGATTTGTTAACCACGGAAACCCTTGATCAAAGGGAAACCTCCCGTGAGAATGGTACCCACAAAATGATGTACTAATAACTTCCTTGTAAGAGGATGGACTCTATTAGGAGTCAATGAATTACATTCAGTACATTTCAGTCCTTGTTATAAGACTCTAAATCCCTGTGAGGAGATTCCAACCATGTTAGGAGTTGTGGAAGGCAGTTTAATGTCCCCCATCTTTTAGGTGCTCAGTGGAGTTCTTCGCCTTTCATTCTTTGAACGCTAAGTGGAGAAATAAGGAGAAATAAATTAAATTAAAGTCAATAAATAAATAAATAAATCTAAAGGTAACTTTATATTTAATTAATTTAATTTTCTAGAAGAACAACTAATTATTGTATTGGAAAGGGAGAAGCTTCTAGAGTGCATTTTCGAGAAACACAACTAATTATTGTATTCGAAAGGGGGAAGCTTCTAGAGAGTGAAATTAAATAATATTTTATTTCCTTCTAGAAGGGTGAAGGAAAAGAATAAATAGAGGCGAGAGCTTCATGGCTAAGCATCCATTATTTGTTTATTTGATTATTGATTTCTTTGAGCGTTGCGCAAGGGTTTCAGCATTTGCCACTGGAGAACGGAGTTCTTTTGTGTGCCTCCATTTGAGCTGGTGAAATACCCAGTGAATTTGGTATTGGGAGGACATCATACAGGTATTCTATTCGAGCATATTGGTTAAAGATCCTTTGAAGGGTTGCAACTATTGGAGAAGACAAACCAGTCTTTTCATTATGCCAAATTTGTGGCCTAGGGCCAAATTGTGGTGTATGATTGAAGGAATAAGTCGAATATTGCTACGATGATTTGCTACAGTACCGTCGCTGCTACAGTGACTCACTACAGTAAAATCCAGATTTTTGAGTGGTTTCCAGGTTCGTATCCATTTCATTTTGCATTGCATGGAGGATAGATTTGAATATCTTAGGGCATGTGTAAGAATTTAGAAATCAATTGTGAGGTATTGCAATCTTATTTATATTAGAGTTTTACATCAGAATTTGTTATAAGGGATTAGAATATCATTGAACATCATAGAAGGCATTGCCTTAATGTCTTATTGCTGTAGATGCATATTTTCTCATTTGTAGTCAATGCTTATATATTTCAAAAGAATACAAAAAAATAGTTGCATCTTTAGTGTTGGTTGTTTGGAGTTTTGCAAGCGTATCAATTCAAGTTTGGCATTTAGACAAAAAACATAATTTAAATCAGCGATATATTCCTTGTGTCCAAAGTGTTTGACGAAATTCTTAGGTTAAGAAATCAAAAAATTAAAATCAGAATTGCAAGGGATATTACAGGCAGAAGGACCCACCGTCCAAATAGCTTCAAGGGCAAGACCACTAAACTCACTGCCCAACTAGCCTTAGTAGTATTCCTTCTCAAAATAATACCAATAAACAACTGTCCACAGCAACCTCTTTGCCAAATACTGTCTCTCTGTCAACTCGTCATGTCTTAACCACACCAAACACTTCTTTAATCAAAAAATATTCAATATCAGGTTCATTGGATCTCACTTTAAAATTTGCATACTCGCATTTTACAAATATCCACATTGGATCTCACAATCACAAATCCACACTCTACTACAAGAAAAATAACTTTCCTTTATACCAAGTCCTAACTAATTATTGAGTGGGCTTTGAGGCTTTCCCAATTTATAATTATAATATAGGACCACATTAAGATAATACAGTACACATTACATTACATCTTTTCACAATTACAACCAAACTGTCAGCTCACAGGCTTTATAATTCTTCACACGTGTCACTTGAGACTTTGCTCACTTAACCTGATCATCTTCAGCATGTCTTCTACCACTGCCTAACCATGCTTAACCAGATTCTATCTTTGCTAGGAGATATAATCAAAACATCAGTAACTGCTTCTCAGGAACTCTGCCTAAACGTTGTCTTTAATAAATCTCGACTAATTGTCAACTGTTTTCATATTCCCACATGCGCACTTAACCACATCATCAAGACACTCTATAGAACACGTCCTCAACTGCTCATAGCCTCATCTGCAATCCTCGAACCTCGCGACCTCAATCTTTGTCTGCTGTTTTGTCAAACTCTATAGAATGACATGTATGCTGACATCAATGACAAACACTGTCATGAATGCAACATATTATCACTGTAGCAACTCTCCAACAATGCTAGAATACTCTCCCAGAGGAATACCATCAGCATTCATGTTAAACAGTATAACATCATTTTAAATTTGTGGAATTGTTTCAATTTGCTTGCATACTTAACACCCATTCCCCTGACACAATGGAAATTTAAGACAATTCAGAAATGTAATCATACTTTTGGGTGACTTCATTAAAAATGATATAATGGGTACAACAATTATTAGATTAGTTTGCTGAAAATTTACAGGGATCTGTCTACAATCTAACATAGTGTCATCCTCTTCCACTGATGATTAAACCTGTTTATTTGATGAAAAAAACATTGAAGACCTTTCAAATTTGCCATTTAGTTTATTGTGTCCCTCACAATCAAATGATTGATTCCAACCAGCTAGATAGAGACACAAAGGACAAAACTGGAAGACCTATTACAACATGTAGCAATTCAGAGAGGATCAACAGAATTGTTCAAGCAAAAAGAACATGAAAAAAACATAGACAAAAAAATTCATCATGATAGGCACATCACCTTTGAGAGCGAGGTCCAAGCAACGCAGCAGATAGGTCCAGATTTAGCTCCAAACTCTTGTGAAATTGCCCATCAAAATCTCCATAGAACTCAATCTAATTTGAAAAAGAAAAACAAATAGTCAGTATCAGTAAACCTAACAAATATTGGGACACCATAGGTGGCCATAGTTAACTTTCAAAATCTGGTTTTGTATACCTAAATTTTATCAACAATAATGAAAATGAAAACCTGTCACATGACTTAAAAAAGTAAGCACCCAGAATCTATAGAGAATTTGTTATCTAAATGGTGACTTATTTATTTTCATAGACAATTTTTATGAATGTTAGCCTCCTGCTTGTGACTGACCACTAGAACAAAGCTCGCTCTGCTTTTTGACACGTGTTATAAAATAAGATTTTAGGGAAAACAAAAAAAACTGCATAGAAGAGCTTTAACATCAACATTTTGGATCTGTTGTGATTTTAACTGCAAAAGATGATCAAACAGAAATAACATGCAAAAGGAACATATTGCTCTCAATAAATACATCAAATGGCTGCAAATATGCTTATATATTTATGAATCAAATATGAACTATGGCAGGCCTCTTTGAGGGAGCAACCTCTGTCGGAGCAAAAGCTCTGATACAAAATATGTTCAAGATAATCCTCTCTTCATTACACCACTAATATAGAAAAATTAAAATTGAAGGGAGATGGCGCTCTGCAGGCCGATGGTGAGTGCTAGGGCCCATGTGCCCTAGCCGCTGTTCCTTGCTGTGCGTTGGCCGGAGGTGCAGGCGTCTTCGTGCACGGGGGGGTGTCTATTTTTGCTGATCCGCAGGGGCTGCACGGGTGGGGTTTGCTGACTGTGTGGGAGAACTTATAGCTGCGTTTTGGGCGGTACTGCAGGTTTATATTTTATATTTTTGCTGATTGCGGGTGAGAGAACTTATCTGTGATTGTGCATAAGAACAGGTTCTTGGGCTGGTGGTTGTGGGGGGATTGGAGACCATAGGTTTCCTATCCCTTCCTCCTTTACTGGTGGATTGTTGGGTTGGCTCTATGGTGAATAGGGGCTCAGTATTATCGCAAATTGCTTCTGAGGATATGGAGATGATTGAGCCGTCTTCTTCAGCGCTGGTCAATGGTGTAGATCTGATAAGTAAATCCGCATTGGGAGATGGAGGTTCATCCTCAAAAGGAGTACCCCGAATTAAAAAAGTTAATGGATGTTTGGAAAGATCGGAAGATCGACCGGTCTTAGTCATCCAACCTAAACAAATTTCCGAGGATGTTGAATATTGGCAAAATCATGCCCTCGTTTGCAAATTTTTGGGCCTTCGTCTTTCCTTACCAGCGTTGGATTCCTAGGCTCATCAGGTTTGGAATCCCGAAGGCGATATGGAGATTATTCTGGCTGCAAATAATTATTTTCTAGTTATCTTCTCATGCATGTCAAATAGGAATAGGGCATTTGAAGGCGGCCCTTATTTCTTTAATCAGGTGGGGCTTTTATCAAGCCTTGGCACATGGGCTTTAATTCAGCTAAGGAGATCCCCTCGAGGGTACCTATTTGGGTGCGGTTGACGAGACTGCCGCTGGAGTTTTGGAGGGAAGATATTCTTCATTCAATCTCATTACTGCTTGGAAAACCTGTGGGAGCGGCTACACAAACTCAGGATCGTAAGGTAATCTCTTATGCTCATATTTGTGTAGAAGTTGATTTAACCAATCCATTACCAGATTCTATGGAAATTTGTATGGGATCCTCTTCATGGATCCAACAGTTGGATTGTGAGACCCTTCCTTTCAGATGTCGTATTTGCCATGAATATGGCCATTTACTCCGCAAGTGTCCCAGATGCAGGCCTGCTCCTTTGGATACTTCCGGACCTCTTAAGAGTGATAAGGGGAAGGCTACAGTATCTACTGATCCTGTGGATAAGGAGGGTTTTACTCAAGTCAAATCTCGTAACAAAGGCAAAGGTAAGAAGAGAACCTGGCTGGACAGACACAATGATGGTATGTTTAACAGATTTGTTGTTCTTGAAGACCTGGTTCAGGAGGAAGGTATTCCAGTTGAGCTTTCTTATGATAAGGGTCTGCATGTAGTTCAGGAAGAAGAGGAGAAGAAAGAGTATGAGTTGCTACCTTCAGAGGACCCTCAGAATGTACAGATTGATATGGATTTACATCCTCAGGTTCAGAGTACCGAGGATCACCAGGGGTTACAGGTTATGATGAGTCCGATAGAGATGGTTCCAGCCCCCACTGCTCCTAAAGGGGCCTCAGATCTGGCCAAGGGAAATAAAGCCCATCCTACATTAGGCTTACAACAGAAATCTTTTAAAAAGGGGCCTCTTGATAAATCGTCAAGGAGTGGTAGGAAGACGGATCAAGTGAGGGTGAAGATTATGGGGGATGCTTTGGTTGAATCTGGGTCTGTGAAACCCATTGATTCTCACTTCTCTCACCCCCATAAATGATTGTTCTATCATAGAATGTTAGGGGATTGAACAGCATCCCTAGACAAAAGGTTGTTCGGAAATTAATTGATTCTCAGTTACTTGATGTGGTTTTTATCCAGGAAACTAAGCTTGCAGTGGATGGCTTAGCTAATTGCACTCCTCACATCTGGCCCCAAGGCAACTGGCAAGGGGTGGGAGCTCGAAACAGTTCAAGGGGGGTTGCTTGTTTCTGGAACCCGAGAAAAGTTCTTCCCTTATGGTGGATTTCTAGTAGATCCTCTATTTCTTTGGTTGCTTCTTGTTTGGATACTGGTGAAAGATGCCTTCTCTCCAACATTTATGCTCCTATTGATATTTCAAGCAAGTCAAATCTTTGGGCTCATATGAGTTACATCCGAGCCTTAGATCCATTTCTCCAATGGATTTTGGCTGGGGACTTCAACTCTATTACTAGTCTAGATGAAAAACGAGGTGGGATTGCCAAGCTGGACCCTTCTGCAAATCTTCTTAGAGATATGACAGATTCCTTGCAGCTCATTGATGTGAAGCCGAACAATGGTGTTTTCACATGGAATAACAAGAGATGTGGTGTTGAGGCTATCTCAGAAACACTGGATAGATTTTTGGTTTCCTGTTACTGGATGAACAACAGGTTGACAACCAACTCAGAAATTCTTGATTGGAGAGGCTCCGATCATTGGCCCATCAAGCTCTCAGTTACTGCTTATGGAATCACCAAAAACAATTCTTTTAAGTTTCAATTAATGTGGTTAAGAGACCAGTCTTTGCATGACTTAATGGTGGATTGGTGGTATGAGGGGATGCCTACGCATGGGACAGCAATGTACACTTTCTACAAGAGACTCCAGCATGTTAAGTACAGGCTTAAGAAGTGGAATAAACAATGTTTTGGGAACCTACAGGCGCAGAGAATTGCTGCTCAGTCTAAGTTAGACAACATTACTCGGTTGATTCGAGATCAAGGGAGGACTGTTGACCTAAGTGAAGCTGAATCCTTGGCCCTTAAAGGACTAGAAAAATGGGAGCTTCGGGAGGAGATTTTTTGGAAGCAAAAATCTCGTGTTGACTGGCTTCAGGAGGGGGATAGAAACACTGCATTCTTCCATAATTCGGTCAAGGCTCGGAGACAAGGGAATTCTTTATCCTCTTTGATTTCGCCTGAAGGGGATCACCTTTCTTCCAATATTGATATTTCCAAGGCTGAAATCAATTATTTTTCAGATCTCTTTTCTAAGGAGGATATTGATGCTAGGGAGGAGGAAAGGGCGATCTTGGATTGCATTCCTCACCTTGTTTCTGAGGAAATGAATGAGGCTCTCTTACGTCCTATTTTGCTACCTGAACTGGAGAAAGTGGTGTTTAATATGAAGAAAGGTAAGGCTCCTGGCCCTGATGGATTTCTGATTGAGTTCTTCCAGGAGTTCTGGGAAATAGTAAAATTTGATCTCCTTGAGGTGGTTCAAGAATCTCATAGGAACAAGCAAATGCTCAGGTCCATGAATTCTACCTTCTTGGTTCTTATACCTAAACAGGAACGGGCTAATCAGCTGACTCAATTTAGACCTATTGCTCTTTGTAATGTCACTTATAAGATTATCATCAAACTGATTGCTAAGAGACTTAAGCCTCTTCTCAGCTCTCTGATCTCTCCGCAGCAGGGGGGTTTTGTTGAAGGAAGACAAATTTGGATGGGGTTGTGATTGCAATGGAAGCTATTCATTCTATGGCTAATTCTAAGGAAAGGGCTATGTTTATGAAGCTTGACATGGCTCAAGCTTATGAGTGGGTGAGCTAGGAGTTTTTACAGGATATTCTTTTGACGTTTGGTTTTGCTGAGGAGTGGGTGAACTGGATTCTTAGTTGTGTGACTTCTCCTTCCTACTCAGTTCTTGTTAAGGGGGAACCATCTGATTTGTTTAGTGCTTCTCGAGGACTTCGACAGGGGGACCCTTTATCTCCTTATTTATTCACTATCATGGCAGAGGGTCTTGGAAGATTCATTAAGGCTCAAGTGGAGCCGGGTCTTATTCAAGGTTGTGGGACAACTCTCTCCCTTCCTATTCTCACCTTCAGTTTGTGGATGATACTGCATTGATGGGCATTGCCAGAATTAGTGAAGCTATGAACTTCAGGCGAGCTCTAGATATCTACTTAAGGGCTTCAGGTCAGTGCATCAATGATGACAAATCTTCCATTTACTTCTTCAATACCCCTCAGCCTATTCAAAACAGGATTGCTAGGATCCTTAGATTTCAGATTGGTTCTCTTCCTCTGATATACCTTGGGGTCCCTTTGGCTCTAGGGTCGCAGTATCGGGTGTATTGGCAGGGGATCTTGGATAAGTTCTAGAGCAAAGTCAATCATTGGACTAACAAGTGGCTTTCTTCTACTGGGAGAATGGTTCTTCTAAAAACTGTGGTGCAAACTCTCCCTATTTACAGATGTTGTGTGCAAGTTCCCCCTTCCTCCTTTGTGAAGGATTTTGATGCTCTTTCTCATCAGTTTCTTTGGTCAGGTACCCTCCTCTCTTCAAAGTGGAGCTTAGTTAAGTGGGAGTATGTTTGCAGGCCAAAGCATGCTGGGGGCCTTGGTCTCAAGTCTATGGCACTTGTTGTTACGGCACTGGCTGCTAAGTTGTATTGGAGATGGTGCAACAATCAGCAGTGGATTGGGCCAGGATTCTTACTCACAAGTATCTCCCTGGGGTTGATAGTTCAAATGTGTCGCGGATCGCTTTGGTGGGGAAAGGTTCTTGCGTTTGGAATACACTTAAGAGGGGAGCCCAGCTGATTAAGGAGGGTCTGTTTTGGATTTGCAACAATGGATCGAATGCTCTGTTTTGGCAGGACTCTTGGGATGGCCACCCACCTTTGATTACTAGCTTTACCCAACTTCAGCCTCTTTGTCACGCTTTTACTAATGCTGGCTGGTTTAAGGTGGAGCACTTTAAAACTGTCAAGCATTTGGGCCAAGTGGAGGTGACTTGCTGGAAAGATTCTCAAGAATGGCTTGTTGGTGGATCTGAAGAGGATCGCGCTCTTCTTTCTCATGTGTTGGAGGATAGGTTTTGTAGCTCCCTCAAGGAGAGGGATGTTTTGGCTTGGAGTCCTAGTCCAGAAGGAAAATTCTTCGTGGCTCAGGGCTATGCTACACTGGATAGGAACCTGCATGGTCTAGCGGAAGTGCACTGGTGGAAGAAGGTTTGGAATAATTTTTCTTGGCCCAAGTGTAATTTTTTCTAATGGTTGTTAGCTCAGAAGAAGTGTCTCACACGGGAGAATATTCGCAAAAGAGGCTTCCAGGGTCCTTCTGTTTGCTTCTTGTGCACGCACAATGAAGAAAGTATCTCTCACATGTTTTTCCTATGCCCTTTCTCGAAGGAAATATGGCATAGATGGTGGAAGTCCTGGCGCCATGGTTGTATCCATGCCACTTCTCTCATTGACTTTTGGGAAAGCTTGGGTAGACCTCCAACGAAGACCTCCTTTCTACAGGTGGCCTAGATGGTTGGACCGGCTCTTATTCTCTGGAACCTTTGGTTGGAAAGGAATCACAAAATTTTTTGTGATTCCAAATTGGATAGCCTTCAGCTGTGGAGGAAGATTCTTGGTAGGCTTCAGGAGACTATTTTCGCAAAATGTGATATGTCTAAAAGCATAGAGCCAGGTGATCAAGCTACTATGAGGAAATTGAACCTGGATGGTATTAACCCGAGGCATACTTTTGGAAAAAGGCAAAGCTATGGTAAGCAACGAGTTTGTAGGGTTGGGAGATGGACCCCTCCCCCGGTTGGAATCTTGAAGATTAATATGGATGGTTCTTCTAGGGGGAATCCTGGCCATGCTGGCATTGGTGCTATAGGTAGAAATAATGAGGGTGGGGTGGTTTTTCTTTTCTCTATCTATAAGGGTCGGCACTCTAATAATTTGATGAAGGCCCTGGCCATTAAGTCTGCTATTGAGAAAGGATGCTCTTTAGGCTGGAAAAAGACCATCTATGAATCTGACTCTCTGATTGTTGTTGATATGCTTAATAACCAGAGGTTGGAGAATGTTAATTGGGAGCTAGCCTCTTTGGTAAGACAGATTTTATATATGTGTTGTGCCTTGAAGTCTATCTCCTTTCGCCATATCCCTCGTGAATGGAATAAAGTGGCAGATTGTTTGGCAAAGTGGGCTTCAGAGAATCTGGATAGAGAATCTGGATAGTTGGGATATTAGTGGTAGGGATGGATTACCTCCTGATTATTGTGGGATTATTGACCAGCTTTTATTGGAGGATAGACATATGCAGTGCTCTGTGGGCCTCGAGCCTTTGCTTTGTAATCTGAAGGTGATTGAATAAATTTTTACCCCTTTTTCAAAAAATTAAAATTGACACGTGCCTTTTTTTATTTCTTTAAGAACTGTTGATTACAAGAGGAAATCGGGATGTTCCCAAAACATTTGCAACATAAATTGGCACCAGATATCTTCAGTTGACAAAGGAGTTTAAACGTAACTAAAAAGTGAAATATTTCCCCCATTCAGCGTTCAGAGCTTATTATTGAAGGCCCAGTGCTTAAGGTAGCTGACCCACATGAACAATCAAGGAAATAGCGAATCTGAACTTTCTTTCAAGTTACAGGCACATTCAATTTACTAGTCTTAGAACCACCAATCCACCTGTAATTGTATTTTTTAATCAGAGCCGACAGGTAAATAGGTAAACTTACAGCTTCCTTAGCCTGCAACTTATCTGCCCATCCATTCATGACATATGGGTCGTTCACAGCAACACACACAATGGAATCCACTCCTTTTTCCTTGAATTTCTCTGCATTTTTCAAATAGCTCGGCACATGCTGAGCCGAGCAAACTCCAGTGAATGCACCCTGCACATGATCACACGATTGTATCAAGGCTTGACAACGCCCATAAATTAGATGAAATGCAATTTAGCGGACCTCAAAGTAATGAAAAAAATAAGCAACAAGTGTAATTGTACAGTACTAGTCAGGTCAATTGACTAAAGCTCTTAAAAAAATTATTCTAAACCTAAGTACTTATTGAAAACAATCTTTCAAACAAAAACCAAGAACCCCCTCATCATTCGAAATGCATACTAGAATTAGATATTCGTTACAAACTACTTCGGCCTGGCGAACCTAAATATCATTATTGTCGTCATAAACCATTAAAACGAATATTATGTAAAGGAAAACGAAGAAAGAAAACCACTTACTGGAAGCCCGAATATCACCACTTTCTTACCCTGTAAAACAAAAAAGAACAAACACCCAAAACTTCCATTAACCATGGCGTTGAGATCTACTGAAATTGAAGAATATCAAATGTTTAAATATGAATCAGTAACTCAAAAACTTACCCGAAAGAGTTCAGAGAGTGGGGTTGTGGAAAATTGAGAGGAAACCCCTTCATCCCATGTTCTTGCCTTCTGTAACTTCACATCAGGTGCTGCATTCACAATGTCTATTCCTGCAGTGGCTGCAATGCCCCTCGCGGAGGCCCATGACATTCTCGTCAGAACAGGCCTCGCCTGTCTCAACAACGCGGCCATTCTTTCCCAACTTCTCTGATAGTTTCCTGCCTTTCTGTGGTCGGATGCTTTGATGTCGAGGAGGTAGTTGTAGGGTTTTTCTAAATTCTGTATCTCTCGTTTTATTCTCTCTGGATGTTTGTATTAGTCATTTGGTATTTACCTTTCAATTTGTAATGGAGCTAATGTCCGGGAAAATATTTTGTGCTAACTAATGAGATATTTGGGTATTTTTTTCCATTTTGTTAGTCGCTGTCTTATATATAAGGCAGGGAATTAATGTTTTCTTTTGACCGTCCGCTCTAATTAGTTTTTTCCACCATGCATCATTTCTTAAAAGTTTAAGACTGTATATTTTTTAATTCATTTATCAAAACTAAAAAATCTTTTTCTGATTGGTGGAAGCCTATTTTCTTGGGCTTAATTTCTATTTTTCGAATTGAAAAAAATAGAAAAATACAAAGTATAAGTACATAGTTAATGTTTTTGTCAGATTTTATTCAACATCTTCAACTATGTGTCCATAAATGTGTTCATAAAAGCACTGAAAAAAATCTCTAGAAAATTCTCGTTGCTAACATCCACCATAGTTCTCGTTGCCCGACCATTTCTTTGATCTCTTATCCGTTGTTTGAAAACTCAATTGTTAGTCACTGCCTTATATAAGGCAGGGAACTAATGTTTTTGTTTACCCCCCCTCTATTTCTTTTTCTCAAAACAATTATCATATTGCTAAGGTTTTTATGTTGTATATTTTTTAATTCATTTATGAGAACAAAAATCTGCTTTTCTGATTGGCTTAATGCTATTTTCCTGAGGATTTTTTTTTTTGAATTGAAAAATGCAAGAAAAACCATAAAGATAAGAATGTAATTAATATGTTGACTAGAACTAATTTATGAATTGTCATTTCTAATCTCATTTCTAGATAAGCAAAACCAATAAATGGGTCTGAAAGAAAAGAACAAATTTACGAACAGTTTTAGATAAGCATCCAACAATTTTAGGTAAGCATCCAAATAATAGCTATCAGATTTTGGGACGAGAGTTTTTGATAAACATCCAAGTAAAAGCCAACAGATTTCGAGACGTGTAAATAGAATTGATACAATAACTCACCTGTACTCAAATTTGATTGCATTTCATTTATTCCTATTTATCCTCTCATCAAACATTGAACGACTACAACATTTTAGAAGTCCAAAATTTGCTTGACTTTATTCTGTCATTAATCAATACACTAACTTAATGCATGTATTTTCCTTCATCTATTTGTTGGATAGCACATCTAAAACATTCAAATAATCTTTATCATTCATTTACTCGCCTAAAAATATTAATTACTTTGACCTAAAAAGGTTTGTTAAGAAGTTTGGAGAGCGATTATATCTATTGCTCAATTTTATAAGTCATGTCACAATTCATCCTAACTTTTAAGCCAAATATTTGAGGTGATGTTTTATTTGGTTTTTTTCTTTTTTTTAATAATAAAAATTATAATTTACCATTTGTTTATATACTACAATTTAAAAATAATAATTTACCATTTGTTTAAATTATATTTTTTAATGTAATTAGAAAGAATATAATTGTTGTTTTCAAAAATAAATTAATTTTTTTAAAAGAATTTATTTTCATTTTCATTATTATTATTGTTTTTGTATAATTAAGTAATATAAGTTTTTCTATCATTTACAATTTAAAAATACAAAAGAAATATTAAATTGTAATAAATATATTTAACTTCGATATCATTGATTATGATCACTTTGATACAAAATTTCTAATTTTCTTAATGAATTTCATAATATGACATTTTTTTGTTTGGAAAAATAATAATTTCAATGTGATTTTAATTTTTGATGTGAATTTGCATGTGAAACATTGAATGTAGTTATAAGCATAATTCAAACAATTATAATTCGTTAAAAAAATAGTGTCATCATCATACTTAGGAGGTAGAAGGATGATATAGTGAAAATTGAGAGCAAATTAGCTAGAACTTCACACATAGATAAAATAAATTGAAAACAACATAGGAAATTGATTTAGTTAAAAGGGTTATTTTCTAATTTATTTAAGCATTTTTTTAATAACACTCAGAGGTAACGAGAAGTTCATGATATGTTTAGCATAATTTATCTATGTTGTATACTTAAAATGTAAATGTCTCTTGTAATGTTCAGTTTTTAATTAATTTAGAATTATCCATAAAATGTTGAGTTAAGGAGAAACTATTACAAAAATAAGTTGAATTGTCGATGAATCTCTCATTTGAGAAAAAGGAGAAAAGGGGAAGTTGATTCTAGATCAAGTAAAAGTGGGACTTTCTACAATGCAAGACTTGTGTTGTCATTTGCGAACAACATAGATGATAATAATGAGTTTTTACTAATTATTAGTCCAAACCCATGTATGTAGAGAATAATGTTTTGAATGATATTTTGTCACTAATTTGTGCATATGAAAGCTAAATTTCTTATTTTTATCTATAGTTTCTAATGTCTAAGATTTTATAATATAATTCTAGATAAAGAGAAAAAAAATTTCTTGACTGATTCCTCATAAATCTCCTCATAGTTATATTCATTTTTATTATGAAAAATTAGAAAGAAGTTGCCCATATCTAACAACTACATGTATAAATAACATGTTTCCTTAAATATGGCCATCAAGGCATGTGTTGAGGGCAAAACGTTCTAAACAAATATCTTTGCATCAATCTTCTTCTAGGGAAATATCTATACATCAATTTATCTTTCATTTTTGACAAAAGGCAAGGACTCAAGCTCCATTAGAGCTCTTGTTATTCTTAAAAACAAAGCAAAAGTTCTTTCCTATTTCTGCACTCATTCTCTCTACCATCTCATGATTTGAATTAATTTATAGTTGTGTTTTCAATGAAATATATAGGTTTACTATAGACAAGATTTCTTTAGTTTATGTGGGTTTTTATTTACAAGTTGATAAGCTTAATATAAATATTATCGTGAGTTTTTTGGGTTAAGATTTATAATAGAAAAGCTTATATATAATGCAATTTGAAAATGTGTTAATCTTCTAAATTTTTTTAGATTCTTTATTGGTAGATAGTCATTCTTTCATTCATAAGTTACTTTAGATTTTACACAGATTTCTTTCTTTTTATAAGACAATTTAAGATATTAAAAAAGTATTATCTCTTGTATCATCCAAATCTATTAAAAAAAAATTACATAAATACTAAATTAAAATTAAAACTTTAACTTGACAATTTATCATTTTCAACCTTCTTTATTAATACATTTCTTTGTCCTTTGTTATTTTATGTAGAATTCAATATATTTTGTTTGATATAGATTCAAATTTTATTTTATTTCCATATTAGAATTAATTCATAAATGTTATTCTTCAATTTGATATAAAATGATCAATATTTAAAAATAAATAAAAATATCAAAATGATACTTTATATATTACTATATAATATAGTTTAAAAAATAATTATGTCAAGTTGTTACTTAATTTCAATTTATAATACATCTTTATTACTCTTTAATTTATTAATTTCATATTTAAAAGTGAGAATTAAAATTTAAATGAATAATTGTTTAAAGGACTCAATCTTTATTAACTTATTTCAAAACTTCTAATTTTCAAGGTTAATATTTCAATGTATCTTAAATTTGTATTAATATATTAATAAAATCCTTTCCAAATATCATTATTAATAAACACACGAATTTATAATTTAAAATACAACAATACAAAAATGAATAAATTTAAGAATGTCATCAATCATGTGCTCTCTCAATCTCAAGTATCAAAGCTTTCAAACTTTATTTCGTTTTGTAATCTCTATTTCGTCGATTATCATTTTTAATTAAAAACTAATATACAAACTATTTTTATGAACCAATTATACCTAAAATATCTAAACATACATCATTTTACGATTTTTTTTTTCTGCATATTTCTAATTATTTTATTTATGACTTCAATTCCACTTCAACTCCATCGTATATGTCTTACATTTAAGTGAAATGAAAATGCATTAAAAAGGGATAAAATATCATAGGACCTTTTGTTCTACCAAACTTACATATCTATCTTTTAAAAGATACACAAAATTTAAACTGCTTAACATTTTCCCAAATAATTATTCACACCTACAACCCCAATTATGAATCCAAAAGGCAGGGACTCCAACTCCCAAAGAGCTCTTGTTTTAGTTTATGTCTTTAATGTGGTGGATTTTGGTATAAGAATTGAGTCATGTTTCATATTTAATTGTGAATTTGGAATAGAATGTCAGATGTGCTTCCAATTCATAAAGATGAACTACATCAAATTTAATTTTATAAGTTCTAAGAATCTATAGTCAATATAGATTTTATAGTCTATGATTTAACTTTCAATATTTACTATCTCTTCTTCCAACATAAGCAAATTAAATTATTCATTTACTATGGAAAGACCATTGTATAGTCTTATTATAAAACACTTAAGCTTTCAAATATAAAAATCATCTAGATGTATAAGTCAACCATGTGCAAATTTTAAAGCCTTGCTCTATTTTTTTAAATTAGTTTAAACGTCGTAGTTATATCCTTCATATGTAAGTAAAATAAATAATTATTTTTTAAAATTATTAATTTAAATTTTATAGTTATATCCTCCACATGCAAGTAAAACCATAAACTACTAATACTAATAAATTTGTTGCTTACATGTAATAAAAGTACAAGACCCTACAAACAAGATTTTCTTATATGTGTTTCCCTCTCATGTTGTTGAAATTGTAACCACTAATCCTATCACTCATTACGAGATTCCACTATCAAGCGAACCGCTATCAATGCTATGTAGGAGGAAAAGATATGGTTGAAAAGTTCTTTTTACAAATGTCTGTTAATTGTATCCCAAGCTTTCTTGATCATATAGGTAACGTGAATAGCACGAGATGTGGCTTTATTTATTTTCGTTGCATTTTTTTGGAGAATTTCCAAGCCTTTGAACCAAACTTTTTGGGGTTATACCTGCAATCATACAAATCTCAGATCATTTGCCCCTGCTCTCCATTTTGCAAAAAAATCTATAGATCTACTTTAGCCTCACAGACTGGGTGAAATGATAACAAGAGTCTCTTGAGGTAAAAGCATAGGATTTACTAAACTAGACTATGGTGGATGCAATTCTGGGTTTTGTTTTAGATCTAGGCTTACTGATTAGAATCAATATTTCGTAATAAAAAGTCACTATACTGTACATTTTTTTAAATACGGATATGAATGCATAAAATTTGAATACTTTGTGCCTTTTCTTATTAATTGTGCATGAAGATGTATTCAGAGTCATCAAATCTTTCTTGGTCACATCGATCCATATGTGATTATTTTCTATAACTTTTCATTAGTCTTGCTTGAGATTTTTTTAAGTCTTTAATACAGCAAATCCAAATTTTGAATGTGCAACTCCCATTTGGACCTCCTATAGTGAAATTATGAAATGAGATTAGAGCAATTGCAATATTGGATATGAATGACTTATTCGGTGGTGGAAATTCAGGTTTTTGCAAGTGGGTGAATAGGAATTAATTTAGGGTACAATTTTAAACCCACAACCACTTGCACCTCCATCATTGTTGGGCATCCAAGATTCTCCACTAGGTGGATGTATAGGAATATTAGGGGAAATTTGTATGCTTGTGCAACCAAACGCCCCATGACTTGTCAATCGAAATGATTTATACCTGACGTGTTTGGAAAAAAATTGTACAAGATACTACAAGAATGGATTGCAAAGAGTAGCTAAAATTGAATGGAGTGAAGAGAAGGAGCAGAGGGCTACAAGCTAGGGCATGTATATCAGGGGATGCATTTGTATTGCAACTTAATGTTGATAGGAAGTCTTATGAAAAGATTGATGTCATAAATTGCACTAAACAAATGTGACATGGGTTGTAATGTTCTTAGGGCATAATTGATGGTGTTTTTACACTAATTTTTGGTGGTGTTATTGATCCTACAATCTTTAGGGCCCTTTCTAGATGGTTTTAATAGAAAGTTTGACATCCAAAAAACCAAAATTGCACATAGAAGAAATGACAGAAGTTGTATTAGCATTCATGAATCCCACATAATCTGAACCCTCCATTTTTTTAATTCCTGGCTTCGATGGGTTCATGGAGATTGTCAATCCTCGTCTTTTGATCCTTCAAATTCATGGACTTGGAGAGTTGAAATGTCTTCTCTTTAAGTGGCCAAGATCAACAAGGATGTTGAGCATGCTTCTTCTACCAGCCCAATAGCGCCTGAAATTCTTGCAAAAATGTCATGGTTGACTGACACTATAATTGTTGAACTAGAAAAATTTTGTCTGCTTCAAAAATTTAGAAACAATCACACCCAATAGTACCTAAAATTGGACAAATCACAATCACAGATGCAAAGAGAAAATTCTACCCAAGAAGAATCCTTGAATAATAAATTTTCTATAGATACATGGAACCTTTAAGCAGGGGAGGTTATGAGGGAAAAAAATCAACTATGTGTGGACACTCGATCTAGAAATGGTTCAAGATCAATCGCATCAGCCACTAGTGCTTGGAATGTTGAGAGAAGTGGTGGTCTTGTCTTAGCTCCTAGCTTTTCTACTAAAACCCATACCTTTTCCAATGCCTTTGTTGCCACTTCTATCATCTAGAAGCAGGGTAGGTTATCAAAGGTTACCTTTCATAAAGCATGCAATTGGGAGAACTTCCAGAGAGCACTGAAAAATTTCTAGAATTTTAAAGTAAGCAGTCATATTTTTATAATGTTTAGGAATTTATTTTATTTATCTTCATAAATTTTGATTTTTTCACTACCCTAACCAATGACAAAAAAGAAAAAATCATGAATTTTAATTTTGAAAAATGAATGTTAATAATCTAACTAGAAAGTGTGTGTTAATATAAATTAATACTTCATTTTAATTGGTTGATTAGTTTAATAAAATAAAAGTGTTGGAATCAAACAATTCCATAAGTTACCTGTCGTAGGCAGGAACTAATAAAATAGATGTAGAAATGTTGAGCTTTGGAATTGGAAGACCAAGAAAGCATTCTTTGGTCTATTGGTCATACATGTTTCTCTTTATGGGTGTAAGATTTGGAGGGCAGTATGACAAAGTGTGGGTGGAGACAATTAGACAGGATCCAAAAATACTTAATTACTAACAATATCAAAGTCAAGGCCTTAGTTCCATATGAAATTCTCTTGGTAGAAGTTGCAATGCCCAGCTCGGGAACCCAAAAGAAATAAACCTAATATGTTATAAAGTTTACTAAACTATTTTATTTTTTAAAGTTCAAACAACATCAAAGTAACATTAATATGGAACAAATATATACATACACATCAAAAACATGTAATCAATTAAAAATACAGTTTGAATTCCTCAAGGGTTCCTTTACATTGAGTCACATTAAAAAGAGTTTTATTAATAAGTTTAAGTCTCAATTACAATGTCCATAATCATAAAATGAATAAACACATACATAGTCATATGAGCAAATGCATAAGTAAAACTAATAATATGAAAGCACATCTAATGAACATCATCCATTGCACATGTCACAAGGTATGTGAAAATAGATACGAGTACATCAATATACAATACAATATCCCCTAAGATCTCAAAACACGTGATACATAGATAGATCAAATGAATAGAAGTCTTCAAGATGAGAGGAAGAATGATAATGATACCATTGTATCAAGGAGCATCCAACATCTGTGAATTTGAGGGGGACATAAATGGTAAGAATACACTACCTCCCAATCGTGTGATCACCTAATTCGGCTTCCACTCCCACCATGCAGGAGAGATAATGTACAATCCACACACAGATAATCAAACTATAAAATAATCCTAGGCAAGGAATCCGGATAGCCAAAACTATCTCAAAGGTAACACAAACTACTCAAGAAGAAGAGATAATCAAAATCGAAAGGACACTCATTCCAATACTAACATCTCATACCAAGTCAACATACAAATAGCAAGACCAAAAATATACAACCACCTCGAAATCAATGTCAAGTGTCACACGCACAATGACCAATAAATAACAACTGTCATCAATAAAAGAAAACCACCAATCACTAACTCCAATGATAAAAACACCACCAATAAATAACTGATCATTCATTCATAAAAGTCAATTGTCAACAATAAATAACATTCAATCAATAAGTAACAACTCACAATAAACACACCATCAAAAGTAATATCCAACAAGTACACCATAGAGGCAAATATATTTAAAAAAACATGGAGACTCAGGCTACATACTATGGAGTGTCATCACATGAGCCAACTCTAAGGTTACCCTGGTAGTCTCTTAAGATCTCAACTCCTAGTCACTCTATGTGGAACTAGAATACCCTCTCGTAATGATGAGAAAACTAGTCATACCTCTCAAAGTATCATCTCCATCTCATCCTTAGTCTATACAAGCACTCAAGCCATGGACAAGGAAAAATATCTAACTTATCTTTTTAATGTATCTCAAAGGAAATGGCTATGCAAGATATTTTAATTACTATGTTATTACTTGATACACAACTTACAATGAGTTACCCTAACAACCACTTTGGGCCCCGACCCCGATTGCAAACCACTCCCATAGACATGCACCTAAACTATCTTCCCAAAAATCACCAACCACAATAGTGTCCTAGACCACAAGAATAATATTGATTGAATTTGATTCCTTAACAGGCAACCCAAATAAAATAGCATTGGTTCTTGAAACTCAAGTTCTCATAAATGCTCAATAGTATAAAGCTCATAAAACATAAATCTCAATTCAAATCATAAAGTTCATCATGACATCCAGTCAAATAATCATAAAAGAAATCTCAAAAATGCCTCTAGTCCACATCCTAACTTGGCCAACTAAACAACCCACAAAAAAAAAATATCAAGAAAATAAACTTCACAAGACTATAAATAGAATATTAGAAAATGCATAGTTTTCAGCCACATGATTTAATTCCACTAATTTCTTTTGTTTAGTTTGGGTTATAAGGATGTGTTTAGAAATAAGGTAAGAATATTTATGTTAATATAAATCGTTATGCTAATATACTTATTTAAAACAATAAGTATTTAAATGTCCAATCTTTTTGTGTAGATAAAATATCATGCAATATTATCATGTAACTAATTTAAATTATCTTAAATCATAAATAATTTAATTAATAACACACACACATACACATATTTTATTAGATTAAATATTAATATTAATTTCATTTCTAAAATATTAATTTGACTTCTATTTAAGTATAATATTAACATTTACTTTTCCTCTAATTCATAATGCAACTAGAGATAAAATTATAAATTGAATTAAATTATTTAGAATTTCTCTCATAAAGTCAAATAGTTATTAACTAAATGATTCCAAAGTGAACTCTACCACAACTTCTCTTAAAATATAATAAAATTATAAATATTTATTTATTAACTTCCCTCTTGCATTAATAAATAGAAAATCATTTATATGCAACAAAGAGTTTGATTTGACTTAAATAATCACCAATACTAACATCCACTTTGACTAAATGAGTAGTGTTAATTTAATTTTTGAAATTAATTAATAATATATTTTTTAAAACTTTTTTTAAAATTAATAAATCTAAAAATTATTTATATTTTTATAAAGTAAAAATAAATATGCAATTAGTATTTTTGCATGTCTTTGATCTCTCAAATCATGTAAGCATACTATACTTAGTTTCTATTTTTAGCATGTTTGTTTTCACATGCATGTAACCATACTATACTTAGTTTCTATTTTTAGCATGTTTGTTTTCACATGCATGTAATCATGCTATACTTAGCTTTCTATTTTTAGCATATTTGTTTTCACATGCATGCATAAGTTTAGTTACAACATGCTTTCCTCTCAATTAATCTTTTTTCTTTTTCCAATAAATTTTGCAATTAAATTATTTTAGATATAAGAATAATATTTATCTATATTTAGAAAGTTCATGATAATCTCATGGTTCTAATGACAAATTTATAGTTGAAACCCTAATTATTCAATTTATTATTTTCTTCTAAATTTTCATAATCAAATATTCTCTATATTATCTAAAGGGGTTTTAGATAATACAATCATAATAATTTTTTTAAGTTTTTCTATAATTTTCCTCAGCCAAATTTTCTTTATAAAAATCTACAACATAATTCTTTAAGCAACAACCACTACAGTAAATTAATAAGCAATATGCAAACACCCAGGTAGACACAAAGTAGACAGATCTTTCAATAAAATTCTACAATAGGTTTTCGAGCCCTACCTCAAAATCATAGCTAAAATCTAAGACAATTTGTGATTGCATACAAATCCAAACCTTTTGAAACTTTCAACAATTCTTTTTTATCCAATTCTGAATTTTGTGCCCCAAAACCTATGTAATTGTAAAATGAGCTCTAGATCTCTGATAAAAAGTTCTCTCCTAAATTGGGGCTCTGATTGTGCAATCACGAGAGGAAACTCACTGATCTATTATTATTTATTACTTTATTACCTTTTACCTTTTCATGCACAACTCTTTTAGATATTTAATTACAAAATATCTTAATTTAAATAATTAACTTTCTCTCTTTAATTAATTTTCAAAACAATTTTAATAATATATTTATTAATTTAACTAATAACATTATTTAGAGTTTATTATTAAAATAAAACTCCTAAATAATTATCATTAAATTAAATATATATAACTAGGCCACAATTAGAACTATAACTTTATCTTTAAATTTCATTCTTTTATGTTTTATTTTTCTCCAATTTATTAATTAGTGCAAGCACTAATTAAAGTGTAGTTTATTATTTAAATTAATAATAATAATCAAAGCTCATTATTTAAATGCAAATCTAATTTAATATTATTAAATAAATAATTACAATAAATCAATATTAAATCTATAAAATTTTAATATTTTAATTATCTCTTTGTCCAACTTCTCAAATTAGACTTTTAAATTAAAGTACATATTTAATTAGTTTTTTAATTAATTAAATATTCTCATGCTTTAATATTTTCTTTTTAATCAAATAATATTTAATTATATGATTAATCCAAATATTATAATTAAATCATTTACCAAATAAATCACATAGCAAAATCCACATAAAAGCAACATTACCAAAATAGACCAAAACTCAAAATCAAACAACAAAGACAAAGATAAACTCAAGGGTTCTAAAAAGAGTGGAAAGTCAGTTGCAAGTCCTCCTTGCAAGACAAGTATTTAAGCTATGCCTGGGATTGGACCTAAATATTATCTCCCCATTCTTACCATTGAGTTATTGTGATAGGGCACACTCATCCTAGCAATTTAGGGAAGTCGATGCCCGGTACCTACATTATGCATAAAAGACGAGCATGTACATATATATAAATATATCTAAACTAAACAAGCAATGGTAGGGAGTGGTACATTGTGTAGATCCCAACTAGCAGGTGACTATGACTCCCTCCCTTAACCACATCAAACATGACAAACATAAAGATAAAACAGACACACGCACCATACACATGCAAGTATGAGATAAGTACTATAATAATTATAAGTCAAACATCAAATGCACAGATAAAATAATGCATCATTATGAATATGAAGTAATCATCATTAAAGCATCATCTAACATTGCTATGAAATAAATCATATTTATTAACTACGAATCATTAAATCATTATCAATGCACCAATAACCATAATCATTAAATAACACATAAAATATAGTCAACTAAGTAATCATAGTTGATATATCTCTAGTCCAAGTTATGAAATAATATCCTTGAAACTAACACATCCATGAAATAGGCATAAAAGAGTTTGGTAAATATAATGGAAAAACAAACTATAGGTGGGCACTACAGGAGTCGTTATGTACCTATTGGAGGCAACAACAACAACTTGGTTAATAAGTTATTTAAAGAAACTTGAAAACATGAATAACTAGCTTTGGCCTAAAATTGCAATGAAAGAGAGTTTGGCTTGTAGGAAGAAGGCTTGGATGAAACAAAACATAAAGTGGTTGTATGCTTGGAGCATCAAGTTGCAAGATTGTCCTACCACCAATGTGGAAATAAAGAAGTTTGTCATGGGAAATTTTCAAACTGCCATGTGGTCTCATAACAAAGGGCAAAAAAAGACTCAATATATTGAAAACTTCAACCCTACTAAGGGGCGTGGAGATCAGGCTTATCTTGAGTCTATTGTAAATGATGAGGCTAGGGTGTTAGCACCTTGGTTGAGGACTGGTTCACATTATCTTATATGTGAGACAGGTAGATGGAAAAGGCATGTAAAGGAATGGGAGGAGAGGATTTGTAGGTTTTACAAAAATGGGTTATTGAAACTGAACAACATTTTCTCATTGAGTGCATAACATATGTGGACATCTAGGCCCACTACAAGTTCATCTTGGAGGTGGGCATAAGCATGCATGGTTTATTTAAAGAGGATAAGATGAGGTAGAATATCGGTTTGATTATCAAAAGTTGTAGCAAGAGATTAGATCTAGAAAAGGAATATGGAGTTAGTTTAAGGTTTTTTTGGCTCGTGGTCCCATAGGTCATTGTTCTTGTGGACATCATTAAAACCTTTCATTCATTCATTTTCCTATGTCTAATTAGTCTACGTAATAGATATTATTTAAATCTTAAAGCTTAGGGATGAATTTTTTGTTTTAAATTATTTTTTCCATTAATTCCCTATTTTAATTTTGATTATTTTCATTCATGTATATCTAATTAGTCTCCATAATTATTGAAGTTCTAAAGTTTAGGGATAGATTTATACTATTTTATTTTTAAATTAGTTTATTGTTAATATTTCCTTATTTTGGTTTGTTGTTGTTTTTTTTTTTTTTCAATTCAAAATTAACAATAATATAAAATATATGGGAGTTTCCATCAAATGTTCCTTACTTTTGGAAGTCTCCATCAAACTCTGGAATCAATTACATTAGTCAAATTACTATGGCGAGTAAGTTATCAAAGAAGCTACAATGAAGCCACTTACATGGCTTTGCCTATAGACCTTGGACACATTATATTTTAGATTTGTAATACATATTCCATAGATATACCTTTCCAATAAATTGTTTCACAAGCTATTTGTTATTTTCCAAGTGGACCAATCTCTGGTGTCAATCTATTATGTCAATTCTCACTAGAGACCTTTTTAGTGAAAAAGGGGTGTTGGATTGAGTTTGTGTAGAAGTTGTGAATGAATAAATGGAATATTTTAATAATGTCCACAATGCCAAAGTAACCTATGGGACTACCTAGAAAAGAACACTCCTCAAAAAGGGTGAGAGAACATTAAGCCCTTGGAAACTATTTATTTAGTTCTGCTCCTCTACAATTGATGTTGATCATTAAATTTGTTGTCCTGTCTAGTTGTGTCAGTTTCTAGGATATCCCAATAGTTGGAGCAGATGTCAATGTACATTGGGTATTCTATCATAAAATGTTGATCTATCTCCACCACTCTCATTTTGCAAAATAAAAATATTCTCTCCTCCCATTCCTCCTTTGGTATCATCCATCTACCATTTTCACACCTCAAGTGATGAAAACCTAGTATAAGCTGTACTATGAGCATTTTAGCTTTCCAATTGACATAAGCTCCTATGTAAGCTTTCTCCACATGATTAGTCATCGAGTTAAATTATTTGATATAATATTCTTTTTTTTGCCCTTTTTGTTTTGACCATATTATACTCCTAAATTTTTCATTCACAATTTTTTTTATTCCCTCATTATTATCTAGCCATTCATGCATAGTAATATTCTAGTTTTCCATCCATTTGACATTTTGTTTCATCCGTGTGTTCTTTCTTCTATCAAGTCTTTCCTCTATGATCAATTTAGGCTCATGTTGATTCTCCATTCTTTGGATTTTATTTAAATAACATAATAACCAAATCATGGTTGTCGCTTCTAAAGGAAATATGTAGGTTCATGTCGACAAGATCTCATAAGGAACCATGGTTTTGATTTTGAGATTGTTGATGATTAAATGATTTTGAATTCTTTCTATTTGTCTCTATTTCTTATCCAACATATTTTTGTCCCGTCTCTCACATCCATAAAGGATCGTCAGGGTAACCAACAAATTGAATAATGTCTGTTTGGCTTTCCAGCCCTATGATTCTCTATTCCTACATTTGTTATGTAAAGAATAAAGTGCTTTCTAGCCCCCTCCCCCTTGAATTTTTTTTTTCTACACGTTTCCCAACTGAGTTTGCTATAGAAGTTGATTCTAAGATACTTGTACCCCTCCACAATCTCCAATGGATCACCATCAAAAAAGAAATTGTTTCGTTGCCTCTTGTTTCTTCTCAAAGAGAAAATCATGATTTTGGTTTTTTAGTGTTCACTTGTATCACAGCCAAATGATAGATGGTATCAAGCACCTTCAAATGTTCCTTCAACCCGCAATAGTTTTAGCAATTAAAATGATGGCATCCACATATAGGAGTAGCTTCATCACATAATTAGCCAATTGAACCCAATCTTCATTGTTCTTGTCTAAGCATACTTCTAACTTATTGATATATAACCCAAACAAGTTGGAGAAAGGGAACATCTTTGTTCAACAACTATATCATTGCTAAAGTACTTCTACTTCCCATCCATAATTCTCATTTTTGTCATGACCTGCTCATATAGTCTATGTGTCACAGCTCTAAATTTAGTAAGAATTTTTAGTTCTTCCATTCTAAGTCAAAGTTTTTCACGCAACACCATATCAAAGGCTTTTTTGAAGTCAACAAAGTAGCAAAAATCCTATGTACCCTCTGCATTCCATATTTTTTAAACCAAGAATCGAAGTGTAACCCCATGATCAACAATGGAATGCTTTGATCTAAAACCTACTTAGCCATTTTACCTTTTGATTTAGTCCATTTGGTGATTTTTCATTTGACCATGCTACCAAAGAGCTTCCCAAGGAGGGGGTTAATCGTAATACTATTATAGTTCGATGGGTCATTTATGTGTCCACTTTTTTTGGAGAGGAAACACTACTAGTTGTCCACTTTTCAAGAAACTCTTCCTTATTGACATTGTTAAAGATGCAATATATATGAGGTGCCAAGATATTGTTGCCCCATTTTAAATGCTCATCTTGTAGCCCATCAGCATCTTGAGCCTTTCCCCTTGCCAATCTCTTTATGCCTTCGAAAATACCTTCCATTGATTTTTGACTTGGGTATCAAACCAAGGAGAGGTAGTTGCCTGAATATATAACCCTCTAATTCATAGTAGGGGTAAATGTAGTTAGAGTAATAAAGTATTTTCTTATTAATTAAATCATATTGATTTAATTATTAAGTCACTTATTATATCTAGTTTTCTTAATATAAACTTTGGGCATATAATAATTATTTATTTTATTAATCATTATCATGCAACCTAGGTTTACTTGTTAGGGTTTTGATCTCCTTTTATAAGGATTGATCTCTTTGTAATTTATTTATTTCTTTTTTTTCTCATCAAGAATGTCTCATCTATGGATCTGAGAATTCCAGCCTCCATAACTTTTGCTTCTCTCTTTTTGTGACAGGTGTTTGCATGCAGGTGATTCTTGGGAGTTGTGGGGTTGATCTTTCATCAACTTCAACAAATATTTGTTCTTTTTTTGTCTACAGGCTTCCCAACCATTTTTTGGGTTTCTGCATGGAGAAATCCTTGAGATTGTAGAGACCTATCATATACCATATGTCACAACATTTTTTGTATTGTAGAGCCATCCTCGAGATTGTGGTATTATTATGAATAATTTCTTATGCTAAATTTTGAATCAATATACCATCCAATGTTCCCTATGTAATTTTGAGAGGAGGTGACAATGTCAATTTTTTGTTAAGTGGATTGTGTGGGATCCACCTCACAGCTCACCTTTGTATTTGGAATTTGCATCCCTTTTGAGAGTTACAGACTATTTGTATTAGGTAGTTTATCTACAAACTACAAATAACCAAGTGGAGCCCTACAAGAAATACCCCATCAATCATGTGAGGCAAATGTGAAGTGTGTGAGTAATTAAGATTGTAATAGTTGTGTAAGTTACCCTTGTTGAATAGGTTGTGGTTGAGTAAGTTTGGTGGGGGGCACATAAGAGCAACCCACCCACACTAGTATTTTTTGGTGTTTCAAGAAGTGAGTGGTCAAAACACGTTTTATGTGGAATCTTTATGACATATAGTGTGTTGAAAATTGACTTTGAATGAATTTTTAAAGAGGCAAGGATGAAGAGAAATGGGAGGGAAGTTGGATGAATAGGATTCAAAATTCCCACAAAATGAGATCCTTGAGTAGAGGGTGAAGGGGTTAGTTGATGCATGGGATTAATTTCTCCTATAAACCATCTCCCTATGGAAAAGGAAATAGCCTTCATGTGATGTGAATTTCTTGAAACTTCTCATGCCCAAGAATTGCAACAATTATTATTAATCATATCACTATCATTTGTAATATCATCTAGATGTATATATTGTCTGGCATGTATCCCCCACTCTTTTAATTAAAAATGGCATGCTTTCTATAAATAAAAAATTGAATGTCTAAACCATGTTGCTTCTCTCCATGGCCAAAAAGATGATATTATTTCAACACATGGTCATCAATGATATGGAATTTATTATATGCAAACAAGCTCCGTTATCCAAAAATTGGGAAAGCTGGAAGAAAAATGCTTAAAGGTTGACATAGTGAGTTAAATTATTTGATTACCAATGAGTTAAACTATTTGATAACATCCTAAACCTAGACAATTGCAAATGAAAATTGGCACCCGCTTCGTCTAATCCTAACACTCATACAAGGCAGGGACTCTAGCTTAACCTAAGCTCATGTTTAAATTTATTTTTTTCAAAAAATAGAATAAAGGATTTAGTAGCTAGGTGTATTTTAATATAAGATGTTGTTGTTAATTATGACTATTCATAATTGAATGATATGTGTTCTTTAGATTTAAAAAGAAATCAATAAGGTGATGTGAAATTAGCTAAACTAACATGGGTCTTCTTTTTGCATGACCATTGGTCACACCTTTTTGGGGTTGTTTTGGACACCTTGGAAAAAGGTGTACAAATGTGGCATCATATTTGATGATGTAGCCTGAAAACATCATTTATAGCTAGGGGATTTGCCAAGTAAGCTAGTAAAAAAATTGGGAGTGATATGAAATTTTCCTGTAGGATTTTTGAGAAACCTAGAGTTAGAGTGCTCAACTATTGAGTTCTCTCCCCTAGTATGCATAAGCTTTGGTTTAAATTGTATGTATGTTGAATTTGATGAAAGATCAACCCTACAACTCCCAAGAATCACTTGCATGCAAAAATCTGTCAAAGAAAGAGAGAAGCAAAACTATGGAGGTTGGAATTTCTAGATCCATAGATGAGACATTCTTGATGAACAAGAAGAGAAATTGCTATTATAAAAAGTGATTGAATTACAAAGAGAGATCAATCCTTGTGAAGGAGATCAAAACCCTAAAAAGGTAAAACCTAGGTTGCATGATAATAATTAATAAATTATTATATGCCCAAAGTTTAGCTTAAGTAAACTAGAGATAATAATTGACTTAATAATTAAATCAATATGATTTAATTAATAAGAAAAAAACTTTATTACTCTAACACCCCCCCTTAAGATAAACTTAGAGAGTAGCTAAAAACCTAGAAACTACTACTGAAAGTAGATTTGGTTCCTGACAACAAAGCTTGATGAGATACCCAAACATAGCCAAATCTCTGTAAAGAGGAGAGAAAAACAAAACCACATGGGAAAAACCCTACTCCAAAAAGAGATAGAAATAATGTTAGAAAGAACTAATGAATGACTAAAGAAGCCTCCAAACTAGGGAATGTCTCAGAAGATAGGAACAAAATATGATCATGAAGAACACCATTGAAGCATGAAGTTGCAAACACTACCAAACTACTGATCTGAAGAACCTCCACTGTATAGAACATGGCTAGGCAGAGAAGACTAAGTCCGAAGAGCTGATCAATCAAAGATGGAAGGTATCTTCATGACCTCCAAAAATAGGAATGAAAGAATGTATATATGGTAAATGATCCATCTCACCAAAATGCATAGGTATCCAACCATTGCAATTGCCTACTACATAGGATCAAATACTGAATAAATAGCTCACTCCATCGAACCAAGAAAGAAATAGAACCAATATAACCCCCTATAATGTTGAGAGGGAAGACATGAACACTGAAATTGAATGCAATATCTCATGCTAAAAGAAAAACTAGGAACATTGAGAATGCAAGAGAAGTACAAATACCTATAATGGCACATGTTGGCAACACATCATGAGGCTAATGTCGTGGAAGGTACACTAAGTTAAAAAAGGAAGATGGAAAATATCGCCAACATCAAACCCTCCAAGGCACTTTATAATGTATTGATAGTACAACAAAACACAGAGATGTGTAAGATCCCAAAATGCAATAAAGTGACACTTTATCTCAGTGTGTTTGCAAATATAGTACAAAAGGATGTCAACAAATATCAAAAGGGCATAAAGATGATACAAAGGTAGTACAACCCATGAAAAATCAGTTGAAGCAACAAAATTGATCTCTGAACCTAAAACAATCAAGATATCCACTGGAATATTTTTTTAAAAAAACTAAATGGGATGTGCCTGGAGCAGAATCCAGAAAATCAAATGTCTCAAGATATGTTTCCTAGACTGCAACATAGAACCTTTGACTTTGAATGCATAAATTGGCAACCAAATAACATCAAAAGTCCAAGTAAATTGACCATCATGATGGGCTCAAAATCAACTTTCCAATGATATCTTTTTTTACAAAAAGTGGAGTCTAGATGAGCAAGTTACAACCAAAACACCATAGGTAAGTCAAATTCGAAACCTATGCCAAAATGCCTCAGGAAGTGTGACTAACATCACTAGAAATTACACAGGGAAGTGTGCAAGTTTTGTACTAGAAGTTGTATTGAGAAGCATACTAATTTTTTACCAAAAGTGCATCAGGAAGCATGATGGAGCCATACCAAAATTGCATCGAGAAGCGTGCTAGTTTAATACTAGAAACTATCTCAATTTGCATGCCAAAAAATCTCAATTTTTGTACCAAAAAACTCAATTTCCATGCAAAAATCTCAATTTTGTGCCAAAAAAATCTCAATTTATGTGTACCAAAAAACCTCAATTTTGTGCCAAAAAATCATAAAATCATTGCCTCAAGAAATGTGCCCAAATTGGGAGTAAATTTTTTTCCCTCAGATTACAACCGTGTCCAAATTGAACAAATTTTATATGAAAATAGGGGTTTGGGGCACTTTGAGCTCAATGGTGAGGTCCGTTTGGGCTCAAAGTGCACTGAAAAAGGTGACTCCTAGATCCAATACAAAAAAAACTTTGAAAAATGAAACCCATTGAAAGAAAAAACACAGATCTGAACGCTAAGCCAAAACTCTGATAAACATAATAGGGGCATGAAGATCTAGAGCTCTAATACCATGTTGAAGTTGATGAAATATCAACTCCGTAGCTCCAAAGAATCACTTGCATGCAAACACCTGTCATAGAAAGAGAGAAACAAAAACTATGGAGGTTGGAATTCCTAGATCCACAGATGAGACATTCTTGACGAGCAAAAAGAAAAATTACTATTATTAGAAGTGAATGAATTACAAAGAGAGATCAATCATTGTGAAGGAGATCAAAACCCTAAAAAGGTAAAACTAAGGTTGCATGATAATAATTAATAAAAGAATTAATTATTATATGCCAAAAGTTTAGCTTAAGTAAACTAGAGATAATAAATGACTTAATAATTAAATCAATATGATTTAATTAATAAGAAAGAACTTTATTAGTCTAACAATTTGTTCTCTTCTTCTTGAGGGATTATTGAGTGTGTTTTAAAATATCAAACAAAATCATATATAGGTTAAAAATTAGAAGCTTATTACTCAGAATAAAGATGTTCCAATGGGCTCAAGTGAGTACCTAAGAACTAAATGAGGTAGTGATCCTTCACCAAATATGTAATTTAAAAGTGGGAAAAGATGAAAGAGGTAATGTAAATAACAAAATAGACAAATAAAATCAAAACTATAAATAACAAATCGAAAATAAACTGCTATAAACTAGATTCGATTTGAATCAAGGTCCAAATTGTTGTACTTGTTTGAGATTTTAGTTTGGATTAAAATTGTAGGGTGCAAGATGTTTGATATATTCTATACATTGGTACAAAACATTTCAAACATTTTGTATATAGAATTAAATATTTTAGACATTTTGTACATGCCACTTTTGAATGAAAGTTTTGAGAATCCTTCAACTATACTCGATTTATTTATAAAAGATCCAATAACTCTATAACTTGTTCTTGCACCAAAAAAAAATGGAAAAAAAAAATTTGGTTATAAGGGGTTTGCCTTGGTCAAGCCCTTATTTAGGAATCAACCTTGAATAGAAGAGGACGTTGCACAAAGGAAAGTGTGTAAAAAGGTAAATGTTTGATTCACCTTGCAAATTAACCCTCGTGGATGGATGTAGGGATCACTCATACCCATGATTTTTTTGTATGTGCTTCAAATAAAGGACTAGACCTTGAAATATAGAATAGGAATCAATGATATACTCACAAACTCATGAATCTATGAATGTTACGCCTAGACCTTCAATATAGGTATGTTTGATAATCACTTGCAATGAAGGAGAGACAAATACAGATGGAAGGAAGGATTTTCTTGCTTGATTGAGAATCTACTTGGCCATTTTAGGAGAGAAGCTTACTTTAATAGATAATGTTGTCTTGGATTGGCTTAATTGAATTGGATAAACTAGATATTGGATGCTTGTCTTTAAATATTGAATCCAATAGCTCAAGAACTCTTGATCCCTTGATTGCACTTAATAGCTTGATTGCATAATAATGGATAGATTACTAAAATGAAGTGATAGTGTGTTTATATGTTGACATTTGGTATTATGCGATTGGCTACACCAAGCCAAATATGATCAATGGCATGTTGTCATTGATGGAAACTATAAGAGATAGAATGATTAGTTAGGTAGCAACTAAGAATAGATGATTAGTGATACTTTTCTGTTGGAATAATCAAATGGGAAGAATACTTCTAAGAGGGGGGTGAATTAGAAGTATTGCACTTTAACCTCAAAAATTTTTAATTGAAAATAAATTGCATGCATGTAAACATATCAGTTAAGCATAAACACATAACAACAAATTTGGTAACCCAAAAACCCTCCAAAATGAGAAGGTAAAATTGGGCGGGGGGCGGGGGGGATGATACCCACAAAATATCACTGTAGTAATAATGTTTGACCACTTATGATGGTCTCGTTTGTTAAAGGCCTGCCCTGTTAAAGGCTTTACACTATATCAATAGTGACCTATTTAAAGGATTTACAAACACTTTACATGAAGTGTCACCCTGTTAAAGAATTTTATCACCTTGTCAAAGGTTCTACAACCTAGCTGTTAAGCTAACCTATCAACATAGGATTTTATTTATTATACAATTGCTAAAGAGTATTAGATTAATAAACTTGATAGCTTACAATCCTTGATTGCTAAACTCAGGCACTTGATCTGCTCTCTCTGATTTTGATCCTCTGAGATCTGATATCTGTTCGATGCTCTTGCTCTGTTCTGATCAACTAAATATGCAATGCTAATCCAATCACTAAGTCTTTAACACCCCTGTTACTTGCCCTGTTCTGCAATTCGCTTACCTCAATTATTCATCTGCTTAGCAACTTCAAATCGAGGGGTCTTTCCCTTCTTATAAAGGCTTCGAAGACTTAAGTTTTGAAATGAATCCACGAACTAATTTTTCCTATTCAAATCCTTGGATTTATCCTATTGGTTGCATGCAATCTCTACTTTTCTTATTGGTTGCATGTTGATTGCATAGGTAAAAGAAAATATTCAAACTTATCTCTAAAATCTTTCGAGATTCATCCAAAAATGGTTTTCATTTGAGTTTGTGAAGGCACAAACTCATATGTTGATTTTGTGTTACTTGACACATACTAGATTACTGGTGCTCAGCACATGTATGATTTTGGCTTGCTCGACACATGTAGCATTCTGGCTTGCTCGACATCAATTGTGACTTACATATAGATCACTCAGCATCTATATCATGCTTGGCACTTGACGTCACTCAGCACATATTGGAATTCTGGCTTGACACATATTGTGGCTCGGCATATATAGTGTACTAGACTTTTATATGAAAATTGGTTAAGTGTGTTGACACTCAATTGTCAAAACCAATCTGAGACCAACAATCTCCCCCTTTGACATGAGTGTCAAAAACACTTAACTAAGCATTATACTTTATCTTTATGAGTACATCATTTACTCTTGTTTGGCATATGTACAAAATTTCAAAAACTTGTTCAAAATTTTGTAAAGAACAATAGACCTCAAAAATCTTATAACTCCCCCCAAGTTGATGTGCCATTTCCATTCTTGTAACCAAAATTCTTGTGCTGAATTTGTCTCATGTTGATGTATCTGATATTCTTTGCCTTTTCCATATTTCTGCTTTCTGTACTACCTTCCATTTTTATTTACAACTCCCCCAAAACATTATATCTCTCCCTTTCTATTTACACATTATGTATTTACCCTTGTTATTGTTTCTCCCCCTTTATTATATCTCCCCCTTTTTGACACTGATGTCAAAGGGTACTAAGGGTTAAGACCATATTTTGCCAAAAATGTACTATTTACCTCCATAATCATCTTAAGAGATGCATCCCAATTGTTCAAAACAATTTCCAATGATTTATGTTGGATTGCTATCTTTGTTGCAAGATGAACAAGTCCATCTAAAGTAGAAAGATTAGGATCTTTCTTTAGAACAGTCTGTGCATAGGCTTGTTCTTTATGGAGTATTTCTAGATGTGGGGTAATGGAAGATTGTATTTGCATAAGTTTGGCCTTGATATTGGCCTCTTTTGCTATTAGTGCAACTAATTCTTTTTGTGTGTGAAGCATTTGAGAAAAATGCTTCTCACTTTGAGCTGGATCTTTTGGTAGCTGCACACTAGAAATCTTTAGATTTCTCTCCAAGCTCAATATCTTTTGGCTTATCTCTTGTGTGAAATATGAGAAGTCACACAACTTTTTGTACAATGAGAATACATTCTCAAGTATAGTCTTTGTCTTTTCGATCTTCTTCGCCAATTCAACTTGTGAAAGTGCTATATCACTTGATATTTTCTCATTTACTTTTCCTTGGAATTTCTTTTCAGATCATTCCATAAGTTTTACATTGGTTTCTTGGTCTTCATTTGTCACTTGTTCTACAATATCTGACAATTGTTCCAATATTGGCTTGGTTTCATTAGGTGTTTGCAAGCTGAAGGCATCCAAAAAGATGTCCTTAATTTCATGTAATGCTTGCTTCTATTTATACTCTTTCCTGAGTATCTCCTGATTCTTTTTCCTTTCCAATTCATGTTGCGTGATTTTTATTTGTTCAAGGCTCATGGTTGCATAATCAAATTTTGATATCTCTATTTCTTCATCTAATGTAGGGTCTCCATAGTGAAGTACCCTTGTAACCTTAGTAGAGCTCGAGCCTAGTGTAGAAATTTGCAATGGCATTGCATCAGTGCTTGGCTTCTAAAGACTTATGTAGGAGTGCCAGTAGTTGGTAGATTAACTAATGTATGTATGGCGACTTGCTCCTCTTCCTTTGGTATGTCCTTGTCTTTATCTAATCTCGCTAGATCAATCACAATTGATTGGGGTGTACCTTCAGTTTGTATTGTAGGATCAAATGTATCAGTCTATCCTGTTTGCTTTGTTGATGTATCTTTTTCTTCTTCTGCAGTCAGCTTCTGTTGCATTGTGTCAACTGTTCCTGATGTGTCAATGTTGGAAATGGTAATGGAAGCATTAGAAGTTGAGCACTAGTAGTTGTAGAGATAATTGAAAGTGACTCTTATGGATTCACCTTATCTCTAATTGAGTTAACTACTACCTTTTGCAACTCATCCACACCGAACAATACTGGATTTGTATATAACTTAGCCCATTGAGTGGATTGGTCAAGGATCTTTTTGAGATCCTCTATAGACAATGGATTGATGTTCTAACAAGATTTCTCAAGAACATCTTTCACAGTTATGGTATCTGCAGATATGGTGATGACATGTGGAGGGCTAGGAGGTGGCAATTGTGTGTCTTACACACTTTTTTTCTTGTTGTTGTTGTTGTTGATCAATTGTTTCCATTTCATCTCCTTTTTATGTCTCCTCCTCTTCTCCTTTTTCCTTTTCTTCTTCCTCTTTCTTCTCTTCTTCTCCTTTCTCTTCTTCTTTCTTCTCTTCTTCTCATTTTTTTGTTTCCTTTTCCTCATTTTGTTTCTCTGCCTTTTCCTTCTCACTAGCCTCTGCCTTATCTACATTATCATCTTCTTTAGTGTTTTGTCCCTCTTCTTCTCCATCCTTGTCAATAGTCAAGTTATATATTGACTTCCACAATCTTGTGGATTTATTTACAACTTCTTCAATTTTGTTTTGCAAAATGTAGAAGGCTCTATATTTTGGTGCAAAATTGCCCCCATGTTTCTTATTCACCTTAGCAATTTGACCTCTAGTCGATTCTGGCATCACTTGTGCCAATGTGGATTCTCTTATTTCCTTTTCAATTTTCAAACAATAATGCTACTTATTTTCAATAATTTAATACAACTCCTTAGGCATTGTATTTCCAATTCAAGAGGAGTATTCTTGAATTCTGCCATATGGCATATATTGATTCTTCTACCTTATTCTAATCTTCTCTACTCAATTTATTAAAATCAATACTTTTTAATTCAGAAAAATCTGCATTCTTTCTAACATTATTACATATTTTATCAATATTGGACATGGGAACATGGCCTACCACTCTAAATTGTCTGATGTCTTCTGATTCTATTCTTTTCTCATCATCAGATTTTGGTTGTGCAACATTTTTCTCCTTGGTTTCTTCAGTACTGCGTTGGTTTTCTCAATAGTATTCTTCTTCTCTTTGACTTGTTCCTTTGCCTTTTGAGTTGAGGCCCTTATGGTAGCTCTTGTCATTGGTGTTGGCTTGGCTTGGGTTGGTTTTACAACCTTCTTTGCTTTGGGCTGGGCTGTAGGCTAAACTTTGGCCTTTCTCCTCTTGGTCTCGGCTTGAGCTAGTGCTTCCTCAGCTTCTTCTTCCTTGAAACCTTCTTTGTTTTCTTCATTCTCACCTAAGCCTTGTGTAATCTATAGTGGGCCTTGCCCCTGTTCATCTTCTTCACTCTCTTCTTCTTCTTCTTCTTCCTCTTCAGCAGCCCCTTCAATTCCTTCTCCAAATTTCTTCTTCAATTTCCTCACCAGTTTATCCTTCCTCTTTATCATAGAGATTGTCTTCAACTCTGTTTCAACCTTGGATTTCACAACATCATATGTTCCAAAAGGTTTGGCAATCTTATCAATTTCCTCTGCAAGCAATGTTGTGATTGTTGTTGATGCTTCATCAATGTCTAGCTCATATCCTAAAGGTCTTAGCCATCTAACCCTTGGAACTGTTGCTTGGATATAAGTAAAATCAATATCAACTAAGAAACAAATATCATTGATGTGCTAATCCACTAAGGAAACTAGTATCCTAAGCCTTTGTTTCATGGAGTTCTTGAAATCCTCAAAGTAACTTGTCATTTGAGCTTCAAAGTTGTCTCCCATTTGCTCAATGCACTCATTGATTTGAGTAATAACTGACTTGTTTGATTTCCAATTAAATTTTCCAATAGAGGGAAATTCTTCCAAAACATAGAAAAATATGTAGACTAGGACTGATCCAAACTTACACTGAGCACCTTTTGATCTTCTTATTGCTCCCAAATTCTCCATGATCTAATGTAACAACAATTTTGCTAGATCATATGTATGATCTTCCTTGACAAGTTTGTAAGCCACATCCACAGCAATGCAAGGAACACTATTCAATCTGCTTGATTGATAGAACTTGTGAGATATCATACTCACTGCAAAATCTAGAAGGGGATCTGTGATAGTATCAATAGTCATGCCCCTTTTGTTCCATTTAGCCCCGGTGTTTTTTTCAATAGCTTCCTTGGAATCACTTTGTAGGGTCTTGTATTGATCTAGGGTTGGAAAACCTATACCCCTATGCACAATTCTCTTCGATATCTTGATGGGTCCTCCTTCTAGCCATAAGCAACCATTATGTATTCTACTTAGGACAATTCTTATCCATTCTATTTTGAAAATTGTGGGGAAAACTAGGGCATGTGTTAAACCCTTTTTCTCAATTATTTGAAATTGTTCCTTCAACACTTCGTTATCACACAATTTATCATATGCTTGAAAAATCTCCAACTCTCCTATTGCTCCTACCTTACAATTGTAACATTTCCTCACATCCTACACCATCACAACTTTGGGCGAAATAATGGAGAGTGCACTGGTAGGGTCATTTTTATACGCTACCTTTGGAATTGGCCTAAAATTGGGTTGTTTAACCTCGTTGCTAACTAACTGAACCTTGAAATCTTCCTTTTCCTTAGGATTTTTAGAAATGGATACCATTTTGTAAATCTAGGGTTTCAAAAGATATAAAACTTTATAACTGCGCAACTTGACACTCGAAGAATACCTTAGATCGATGAAAATGGTGCTTGATCTTATCGAAATCCATGCAAAAGCTTTAATGATGTTCGTCAATCACTTATGTGCTCTTCTTGTTCTTGCTCTGCATTTGAATTATGAGAAATGATTGAAAAATTGACCTTATACTCTTTCAGAACCTAGCATTAAATGCTTAGTGCATATACAGTTGTACACTCGACTCTTGAAGATTTCAACATAACTCGGCTTCCATTAACTTTCCATCACTCGACTCCAACTGGACTTCTTATTTACTTAGCTCCCATAACCAACTTGGCTTATATTAACATTCACTCAGCATCAAAGGACAACTCAACAATACTTGCATAAATTTTAAGTTTTAACTTTTCATCTTTTCTCATGTTGTTTTCTTCTTTGCAGTGCTTATTTGTCTTGGGACTAATGTATGATGTAAGTTTTTATATTAGTCTCGTACACCTATCCATACTTAGTTGGATGAGGTGTGACCACTTGACCTCTTAGGTGAAGTGATCCCTTCATTTGATGTGCTAAACTCATCTTTCTTCTTCCATGTCTTGTTCATTTGTTCTCTAATGTGTTCAACATTTACCTTTTCTTTTCCTTTGTTGACTTATGACTTGGGTGCCTTTGACTTTGTTGGGCAATTCTTGCTGATATGACCAGTCTTCAAGCAACTGAAACATGTGGTTTGGCTCAACCATCTGCTATAGTTTCCTCTAAAATGTGTCGTTGTGCAATTTTTAGGAATGTGCCCATACTCTGATAGTAATGACAACTATACGTGGTGTTGTTGTCCCAATTGTAGTGGTGATCATGGTTGTTTCCATTTGCAGGCTGATTAGGTGTCCATTTAGGCTTTGATCTACACTCAAAAGCTCTATGTCCATACTTCTTGCAATTGTAGCAGTGACCTTCAAATCTTGGTGTCCTTATAGTTCTAGTCCTGTAGTTATATGCTTGATGTCCTTATTTTTTGCACTTATGACAATAACTTGCATTCTTAGGTTTCTCATGCTGATGGGTATTCTTGCTCCTGCATACATTAGAAGTATGTCCCTTTTTACCATATACATGACAAGTAGGTTTAGTGTTCTTACCTTTGTTACTCCTTTCTTCTGCAGTCTTGGAGGACTCTCCTTGTTTAGTGTTGATGTAACCAAGTCCTGAAGTATCATTTCTTGTCCTGGATGATTTCAGTAGCTGCTCAAAGTACTTGATTGCTTCATTAGGTTTTTTGAAGCTCTCTACAACTTCCTTTTCTCTTTTCAAGTCATTTTTCAATTGTTCATTTAGTGTAGAGATCTCAATGTCCTTCATATTCAACTCATGATGTGCATTCATCATCTAGCTTAAAGTATCTAGCTACATGTTAGAGATTCTTTCAAACTCAATTGTCTTTTCCTCTAGTCTATTGGTAAGATTTTTTTTGTCATCTTCTATCATAGCCTTGTCTTCAATTGCTCTTTTCTTCTGTTCAGTTGCTTGACAAAGCATCATGGCTTGTGATTCTTGTTCAAGCTTGAGTATTCTGATTTCTTTTGCTTGAGCTCTATTCTTCTCCATCAAGTCTACTATAGCTACATCAAACTCTTTAGAATCTCCATTTGAAAATAGATTTGAGGTGTCAACCTCCTTGTATTGTGTGTCATTCTCAGTTATGGCAATCTCTTTTCTTCTTTTTAAGGATTTCCTTAGTTCTCCTCTAGCTTCTTCCAAAGCATGTAAAGAAAGTTGTATATCAATTGCCCGATTCTCTATGATCTTCCCAAGTTTGTAGACTTCCATTTGTAGATCTTTTCTCCAAGCTGTAAGGCTCCTTCTTGTGAGAACTCGACTCTGATACCAATTTTTGGAATAATCAAATGGGAAGAATACTTATGAGAGGGGGGGGGGGGGGGGTGAATCATAAGTATCACACTTTAACCTTAAAAACTTTTAACTAAAAATAAATTGCATGCATGTAAACATATCAATTAAGCATAAAGTAAACACGTGCATCAAAACACATAACACCAAATTTGGTAACCCAAAAACCCTCCAAAATGAGAAGATAAAACTGGGGTGGGGATGATACCCACAAAATATCATTGCAACAAACAATGTTTGACCACTTTTGATGGTCTACCCTGTTAAAGGCTTTACACTATATCAATAGTATAGTGACCTATTTAAAGGATTTACAAACACTTTACATGAATTTTCACCCTGTTAAAGGATTTTATCACCTTGTCAAAGGTTCTACAACCTAGATGTTAAGCTAACCTATCAACAGGATTTTCTTTCTAATACAATTGCTAGAGAGTATTAGATTAATAAACCTGATAGCTTACAATCCTTGATTGCCAAATTCAAGCACTTGATCTGCTCTCTTTGATTTTGATCCTTTGAGATCTGATACATGTTCGATGCCCTTGCTCTATTCTGATCAACTAAATATGCAATGTTGATCCAATCACTAAGTCTTTAACACCCATGTTGCTTGCCCTGTTCTACAATTTGCTTACCTCAATTATTCATCTACTTAGCAACTTCAAATCAAGGGGTCTTTGCCTTCTTATAAAGACTTCGAAGACTTAGGGTTTGAAATGAATCCACGAACTAATTTTTCCTGCTCAAATCCTTGGATTTATCCTATTGGTTGCATGCAATCTCTACTTTTCTTATTGGCTGCATGCTGATTGCATAGGTAAAAGAAAATATTCGAACTTATCTCTAAAATCCTTTGAGATTCATCCAAAAATAGTTTGCATATGAGTTTGTGAAGGCATAACTCATATGTTGATTCTGTGTTACTCGACACATACTGGATTACTAGTGCTCGACACATGTATGATTCTGGCTTGCTCGGCACATTTAGCATTCTGGCTTGCTTGACATCAATTGTGACTTGGCACATATAGATCACTTGGCACTTGTATCATGCTCAACACTTGAAGTCACTCAACACCTATTGGAATTCTAGCTAGGCACATACTGTGGCTCAACATATATAGTGTACTCGGCTTTTATATGAAAATTGGTTAAGTGTGTTGACACTCAATTGTCAAAACCAATCCGAGACCAACATTTTCACAATCAGAGTATCAAGGAAAATGCATGAGCCAATGTGAACTAGAGGATTCATTATAAAATTATGTCATATGATGTTCATACAAGTTAAGTTTATATGATGATGAGCAGTAAGCAAGAATCTATGAGTCACGACATGATTAGATAAAAAGGTGAATCTGTTATCTCTGACATAAGGATGCTCAAATGATCAATATTCTTGATGTGATTGAAGATAAAGAAATGATGGTGAATTTTCTTGAATGGGGTAATATTAACTTGACAACTATTGGCTGGAAGAAAGATAGGTGAGAAAACTCGAGATGAAGCTAGTACAAGTCAACTACATTTTTTACTATTATAGGTAATTGCATAAGAAGACATAATGATGATCAAGGAAAATTTTCAAAATGTGTTAGGGACATATGGATATGTGAAGTGAAAAAGGTATGAGTGTGATAAGTTTATAATTTGAATGAAGGGCTGAGATTAAGTGACAAAAAAGGTGAGTACAAGTTAAAGAAGAAGAACGGTGAGAATGAGAGGCCATGAGAAGAGAAGAGAAAAAAGGAGAGAGATCGAGAGGTGAATAAAGAATTTGTGTGATTAAAACAAGTAAAGAAGTAGAAATAGAAAAGAGAGAAGCTATATAGTGAGAAAAATAGAAAGGATCTAACAGGCAAGAAATGCTACAAATAGATCGGTCGATCTTATTATTATAAATCCTTTAATAGGATGGACTCTCAGAAGGAATTTTAAATCCTCTAACTAAGGTAGATTCTAATAGATCTTCTTGACCTCCTAATAATGTTTAAAACACTTCTAATAGGGTGGACCCCTAGAAAGGGTATTTATAAGCTCGTAACAGGGAAACCTTTTAATTGCAGTCAAGTGCTTGTGGGTATCATCTTCACCACATTTTTTACCTTCCAACAAGGATTTTTCATGATAACAAAATGATTGTGTTATGTTGTGATTGATCAATGATCTGAGTTTGTTTATTACAATACTTATTTTGCTAATATTTTGAAAGTAAAGTTAGATCAATAGTTTGAATTAGTAGCTTATCTATTGTGCTAAATCAGGCCTGACCCCCCCACCCACCCTTTTAGTACCTTTTTATACTAATAATTGGTGTTAGATCCTAGTTCCTCTAGAAGATAAGCCTAATAACTAGAGGAAAGAATTCACGAAGATAAAGAGGTATAGGTATGAGAGAGATCTTGGGGAACAAGCTAACACGATTCATGAACTACAAGAGAAGCTAAGGAAATCACTCACAATAAGAAAAGAGCTAGTTGATAGGTTAAATAAGAGTTAGGACCAATTCTGAAAATTGAGAAGCTATCTAAGGGTTCCATATCTGAAGAATCTAAGAGAGTCATTAAAGAACTAATGGAGAAAATCAATACTCTAAAATAGGAACTTAAAGGACAAGTTGTCAGTGTGTGTGAAAGTCTTGAAGCAAAAAGAGTTGTTGAAGATGCAAGAGAGCATGTTAAAGATGCAAAGAAAATAGTTGAAGATACATTAAAGGAAAAAGAGGCAGAACTCAACTAAATCAAACAATAATTAGCATTGATACATAAGCAAAAGTAGGATACCATTGATGAGATCCAACAAGTTGTGAATGAGAATGTAAAGTTGAGGGATAAAGTTGAAAAACTAGAAAAGAAATATAATATTGAAAAGGAAAACAACAAGAGATTGAAGAGGTACAATGAAAGTAAAGAGAAGCTTGATGAATAGCTAAGCAATCAAGGAAAAAGAAGGACATAATAGGTTTGGGCTACACTACTCAAGGAAAATTTGAAGTAGGAGAATCATCAAAGTCAAAGGAGACCTCATGGGACTCAAAGGTACATTCATGCATGACTGATAAGAAACTAAATAAACCTACTTGTTTCAATTATGGAAAAGTTGGTCATATTGTTGATGCCTATTGAAGGAAACCGATGGTTACTAAACCTCGAGTATTTAATGGTCACTACTCTAATTATGGAAAGTATGGTCACATGAAATGTGGATATATATACAATATAAGAAGCAACTTGTCATGACCCCTCCTAATATAGAATCTAACTATATATATATATATATATATAATGTATGAATAAAATATAATATCATCATCTTATGCATATGAATATGAATGATAATTTCAATACCAAAGTGAAGCAATGAAATCATTAAACAATACAAGTCAATAAATCACAAGAACATAGAGAGTCAATATTAAGTATCCACAACCACATTATCGACAATTATATAATATATATTTATTTCACTCTATTAAACTATAATTTTTTTAAGAATAATAATAAAACTACTACTTAAATACAAATATTAATAATCCCATACAATATTCTTTTTATTATTATAAACATTTGTAATTGTATCTTTTCCCAAATAAAAGTTCAAATTAACCCACTACATCACTATTATAAATCAAATTGCACCATTTGGATGTGCATGATCTACATACAAGGACATGTTAGTACCATTTTGGGAATCTTGACAAATATATATATATATCTGTGTGTGTGTGTGCCCCCATTCATTTGTTCAAAAAGATACGAGGGAGAATTCAAAATAATAATTATAAGGTACATTGGAACTAAGTAAAAAATCATCAACTTAGAATCCATGTGATTGTTAGCCCCAGCTAAAAATATAATTGGTAATGTTATGAATCCATGTAAAAGAGTCATATCAGTTGTTATGTTATCATTGATGCCAAGCCTTATTTGGCTAGACATTATACTAACTTAGTTAAGTGATATACCATTAGACTGATGAAGAGGAATTGATAGATGAAGAGGATTTGATTGATGAAGAAGATTTGAAGAAAGTATGTTGAAGATTGAATTGATAAGTATGGTATTCAATAGGCACTTGAATGAGTTGGATAGTGATAATGTAATGATGGTTTGATAGTTTTATAATCATGTAATATTGTAATGTATTGATCTACACAAGCTTAATTGAGTGACAAGGTTAATGAAGGAAGATTGTATTCACCAAGTGACTACAGTATTCACCAAGAAAATGATAAAGTAAGTTGGAAATTTAGTATTTCCCAAGAAAGTCTAGTATTAACTAAGTACTATAATACCCAAGTAAAATATTATGTGTGTTGACTAATACTTGGAAGAATAAGTTGCAATAAATATAATCTAAGGTTGACTTTTGATGAAAAGCAGAATGTTTGAGATGTTTAAAGGCACGAATCAAAGTTTGTTGCAAGATCAACGATTGGGAAAATTCAATAAGGATATGATGGTGGAGATTAAATAAAGATAAGGATGATCACAAAGTTATATGCAAATTTCTATTTTCTATGTGGTTAAGTACATTGAATATGAAATCAATGATTGTGATTAAGCGACAATAGATGGAAGAATCTAGAATCCCATAAATGACTATTTAAGGAGGAGATCAAGACAATTTTAGGCTATTGATTGGTTGCTAATCAAATGTTGGTTTGTTATGTTATTGATTTGGTAATGTTGATCAAATGCAAAGAAGGATATCAAAGTGAAAACTATTGAAGAAGGTGAAGGAAGATAGTTGAGCGTGGAGAACTGAGCGGTTGAAGGAAGGAAAATGAAGGAGTGAATCAACCAATCAAGAGAACGAATAAAAGAGATCAAGAAGATAGAGATCAAACAAAGACAAGAACAAAAAAGAGATGGAACAAGGAAGGTAGTGATATACCTAAACAAATCATTTACATAGTTACTTTCCAATAATTGAAGTAAAAAATCCTGTAGACTAAGTGGACCTAACAAGTCTATGAAATCCTAAATGGTAACATTGATTAGTGATGTTTGTAAGTACTTTAGAGTAGGCCACTCTTAAGACAGGATCAAGGAGTGACAAGGTCTAGATGATATTTTGGTTAAATTCTCTAACAATATCACATTAACAATGTGTATGTAGCTTGTAACAAGGTTGGCTCTTAGTTGAGCTCACTTTAGAAGAGTGAAAATTTTGGGTTGCGAGTCCCAAGTATTTTTTTCCTTCACAAGGTTTCCATGTTAAAAATCTTGGTGTATTGTGTGAATGTTGTTATGTTGCAAGTTAATTTTCATTTGATTGCAACTCAATAATAACTAAGTTAATGATAAGTAATAACTATAAGTTCTATTAGTGTCAATCAGTTAAAACATAACAGTGAATGAACAAGTTTGAGTAAAGTGTTTGAAAGAGTTAAGTGGTAAGTTGAATATGTACACCGAGTGATTGTTTATGAAGTTTGTTTGGTACTAAAATTATTTGAAGGGACTATAAGATAATTGATCATAACTTATTCACCCTTCACACCCCCACCCCACCCCTCTCAGTTATCTAACAGTGAGATGGTATTTGGAAAAATAAAGTAGAGAAATCTGGGAGTAATATAAATATTGGAAAGGGGAGAAAAATCAAAATACAAGGAAAATACAAGTCACACGTAGAAATCAACAAGGTAAAGCCTAAGAAAATAAAAGTGAGCCACCACCCCTTTAATAAAGTATTATTATTATTATTATATTAAGAAATAAAAGGGTATCAAGGTTAAGAAAAGGATATAAGATAGAGAGAATATCACAAAGAAATAAGAATTAAAAGTAAAGGGTGAAAAATGGACCAAATAAAGGTTATATTAATTTTAGTTGTTATTTTATTAGAAGATGTTTATTATATTCATAAATTCTAATTATATATAAAATAATTATCTTTTTATATATTTATATTTTGTCTAAGAGCTTGTATATCTTGAAGTGGACATAATCCTCATATATCTTCAAGTACAAATATATTTGAAATCATTCATAATATAAACAAGAGTTATCCAAATCTTAAAGTGGAAACTTGAAGCGACTAAAGAGAAAATTTGAAAAGGGGACATTACACAACTCAAGTGGAAGTAGAATTTATGGTCATTGTTATACATGCAAAAAAAATTGGGCACAAAGTTGAAGATTACAGATCGAGGGTATAGGTTCCCCTATCCTCAATCAAATCAAGGATTACACTGGCTAGGAAATGACAATTTGATGTCACATTGTGTGGACATTATGAGTATATGGAAATTAATTATAGACTGAGAATAATGAGAGGTAATTTTGGACCTTGGAGGTCAACTAGTATAACATTTTCTTGTTTGTCACAAGATTGATCATTTGGAAAAATATTGAAGGTTTAACAACTGGCCACTCAATCAATTAGAGGACAACAAAGGGAATAATTTTTTTGACATGGAAATAATAAGGAATGAGATGAACAAGATGTAGGAACAAAAAAGATCGCAAGGATGAGGTCAAGATAGAGAATCATGAGTTATCAACCTCATATGTGGTGGACCCTTCACCAAAATAAGTCAACACTTGGATTAAGGGGATTTCTTAAAAGGAATATCATTAACCTATTGGAAATACAATAGGAAAGGTAAACTTCTAGGGGGGGGTGTGAATCCGTAGTTTAAACTTGGACCCATAAATTTTTTACCACACATCTATCTCATGCATTCAATGAGTAAACTGAAACATGTAAAGCATATACATCTAAATCATGAAAACATGTAAGAATTCACACACATAACACTAAATATGATTACCCAGAAACCCTCCAAGTGAGAAGGTAAAACTGGGGTGGGGATGACACCCACAAATCTTCACTACTACAACAATAAAGTGTATCCAATAAAGGTTACAATGTTTTGACCATGAAACATGATCTACCCTATGAAAGATTTGCCTTGTTAAAGGCTTACAAAGACTGTTAGGTCTTACCTTGTTAGAGGATTTCAACACCTTGTTACAAGTGTTCTTGGTTAAAGGACTTTAACTTACAACTAAGTAAGCACCCTATTAAGGGATTTTATACAGCCTGTTAGGACTACTCTATTAAGAGATTTGACTGAAATCACCTGTTAGAATGTCTCAGCATAGATCCTGTAGTTGACACTTGCTTGCTTGATAAGAAATCACCTCTAAACAATGTTTTCTTGATCCTTCTTGATCAAATGTCTCTTTTTTGTATCCTTTTCTTTATCCTTTGTTATGATCTAATTGATTCTACAATGTGGTTTCACTTCATAACTTCTAAGTCACCATGAATGCTCTGTTTGCGCATGCAAACTATCCTCTTCACTCCAACACTCTTAGAAAGTTTAGGGTTTTGTCCTCCTCAAGAAGATTTTTGGTAGCTTAGGGTTAGGTATGAATTTACATATGATATTCATCCATTTTTCTACTTAATCCTTCCCATTTTCTAATTGGTTGCATGTAATTGCATAGGAAATCCAACTAGAGGTTCGTCCTTATCTCCAAAATATCATAATTCATCCTTAGGTCAGCTCAAAATGGTTTACATAGTTATTTGTGCCATTACAAACAAATATGTCAAAACTATCTTACTTGGCATTTGAAGTCTCTGATGCTCGGCATACGCTAATCTTTCTTTTGTGACTCAACACTTGTATTGCTCGACATGCATTGTTTACTCAGCTCCTAAATCACTTGACATGGTCTATCTGCTTGACACTTGAGTGACTCAGCACATGAGTGGCTTGACACTCACTATGACTTGGCATGGTCTAATATTTACATGTTGTGCTTGGCATGTAATACTAGTTTGGCATGAACTAAGTAAATAACTTAAGTATGTTGACACTCGTCAAAACCAATCAGAGATCAAAAATCTCCCCCTTTGACATGAGTGTCAAAAACACTTGAGTATACATTAATATCCTTGATCTCTCGAGCATAACATACCTCAACTCAGCTTATATACAAAACTTCAAAACAACAAAATTTTGTAATAACTTGTGTACCTCAAAATTGATAACTCCCCTTGAGTTGATAAGTTTGTTCTATAATCAAAATTTTGTACTCCTTCTAAGTAAATGTGTCTCTGTTGATACACTTTGACTTCATGCTTATACTCTTTCTTCTGATACTTCTTTTATTTTGATTCTCTCCCCCATTTCTTACTGTCCTTATGTCTCCCCCTTTGTTCTTTCTCTCCAACAATATATCTCCCCCTTTATCTCATTCTCCTGCTCTCCTTTTTTAAAATATTATTCTCCCTCTTTTGACACTTATGTCAATGGGCTATAAACTTATTGTGTGTTGGTCCAAAAAATATTTATGGACATCCAATATTATCTTGAGGGTTGCATCCCAGTTATCACATGCAACATCCAATGACTTGATTTGGATGGCAAGCTCAGCAAAAAGGTGGACTAAACCATCTAAAGTAGAAAGATTTGGGTCTTTCTTCAGTAGAGTTTCAACATAGCCTAGCTCCTTGTGCAAAATTTCCATATGTGGGGTGAGGGTTGTTTGGATGCTAGTCATTTTGGCTCTTATGTTAGCCTCATCTTCTGTCAATACAGCTAAGTGATTCTATGTTTGAAGCAATGTCTAAAATGCTTCTCACTCTGAGCTGGATTTATTGGTAGTCTTGCACCTGATGTAGAAATTTGGCTCTCTAGACTTAGAATGAGATTTCTAGTCTCTTGGGTGAAGAGTGATGGGTTGCACAATTTAGTGTATAATGAGAGTATGTTCTCAAGTACCTTCTTCACATCCTCAACCTTAGTTGCCAATGCAACTTGTGTGAGTGCTATGTCACAAGATATTTTCTCATTCACTTTGTTTTGGAACTTCTTTTCTGACCATTCTAATAATTTGGCATTAGTATCAAGGTCTTCATTATTGACCTTTTTCCACTATATCTGTCAACTATTCCATTAGTGGCTCGGTCTCTTGAGGAGTTGGCAGACTAAATGCATCTAGAAAGATGTTCTTAATGTCTTGTAGTGCCTGCTTCTGCCTATGTTCTCTCCTAAGCATTTCTTGATGCTCTTTCCTTTCTAGGGCCTATTGTAATATGCCTATTTGTTCTAATGTCATGGTATCATAATCATATTTGGGTGTAACAATTTCTTCATTAAGGCTTACATCTCCATATTGAATTACCTTTTCAGCCTTTGCTGAACTTGGGCTTGGCACTAAGATTTGCAATGGAATAGCTTATGTGCTCGGCTTCTGAAGAGTATGACTAGATGGAGTGCAAAATACTGGTAAGGTTACTAGAGCTTGGATGGTAGTTTTCTCCTTTAGTTGTGGTGTCATTTCACTCTCTTTAGACTTTCTGTATTTTGCCATAGTGACTTGTCTTCCACCTTGTCCTTGTGCTATAGGTACAGATAGGTCTATCTGACCTATTTCATGTTGTCCTATTGTGGTGGCTTGTTCTTCTGCTATCTCCTTCTCAACAATATCAATCTTGACAATTCTATCAACCTTGGTAGATGTAGCTTCTGGCATTTGGACCAAAGGTTGTACATTAGTGACTAAAGGGATGATAGAAGGTGGTTCTTGTGGATTCACCTTTTCCTTGCAACATCAATCACTAACTTTTGTAGTTCATCTACACTTACCAAAACTGGATTATCACAAAGTTTGGTTTGCAGTGTAGATTGATCTAATATCTTCTTCAAATCTTCTTCAATAAGGGGATTGATGTTCTGAGCTAATAGATCAGAAACATCCTTGACAGTTACTATTTTAGCAGTCTTAGTTGTGTCATGTGGAGGATTGACACTCAATAATTGTGTGTCATGCACACTCTATTCTTCTGGCTGCTCAGGCTCAGTTGTTGCCTTGTCATTTAATTCCATTTTTGTTCCTCCTCCAATAGTATTATCTTTTTCATTATCTTCTTCATCATCATCATCCTTGACCTCAAAACATTTAGGTTCTCCTTTCTTTATTGTGGTTAACCCATAAATGAGTTTCCATATCTGTGTTGACTTTTTGACAACATCCTCAATATTATTTTGTAAAATGCTAAAGGCTCTATATTTAGGTGTGAACCTAACTGCATACTTTTTTACAACCTTAGCAATTTGTCCCTTATTTAATTCAGGCATCACTTGGGCCAATGTGGTCTCCCTAATTTGTCTGTCCAGATTTAGACAATAATGCCATTTTTGCTCAACTATGTCATATAGACTCTTAGGTACAGAGTTGGAAAGTTCTAGTGGTGTTGTCTTGAATTTTTCCATCATGGCATATAGGGCCTCCTCCACTTGGCTTTTCTCCTCTTTACCCAATTTATCAAAATCAACATGACTGAATCCTAATAGATCTACATTATTCTTAACATTTTCACATAAATTTTCAAGATCTGAAAGAGGATTGTGACTCACCAGCTTAAATTGGTTGTTGTCATCTGACTCTTTTTTCTCCTCTTCAGAATTTGGTTGTGCAACATACTTCCTTCTTGGTCTCTTTTGCTCTTGACCTCCTTGCTCTTCTTGTTTGGTCTTTTCCTTGGCCTTTTGTGTAGTTGCATGTGTGTTGGCTCTTGTTGTAGGTGCAGTGGGCTTTGGTTGACTTGGTTTGGCAATTTTCTTAGTCCTTGCCACAGGCTATGCCTTGGCCTTCCTCTTCTTTGGCTCAACAAGAGTAGGTGCTTCCTCTACTTCTTCTCCCTCAAAACCTTTAGTCTCCTTTTCTTGATCTTCTCCCATACCCTATATCAATGCTAGAGGTTCTTGTGTTTGAGTTTCTTCTTCCTCTTCATCCTCTTCTTCTTCTTCTTCCTCGACACTCTCTCCAAATTTGGCTTTCAAATTCTTAACTATCTTTTCCTTTTTCTTTAGAGTTGAAGAAGTCTTTAATTCCATGGTGATTTTGGAATTTACCATCACATAGTTTCCAAAAACTTTTGCAGTTTTATCTACCTCTTCTACTAGTAGAGCTGTTATAGTTATAAAGGCTTCATCCACATTTATCTCATAGCCTAAGGGTCTCAACCATCTTAACCTTGGTGTGGCCTCTTGTAAAAATGTATAATCAACATCCACAAGAAAACATACATCATTATAATGTTTTTCAACTAAAGATACTAGTATTCTTAGTCTTTTCTTCATTGACTTCTTGAAGTCTTTAAAATAGCTTGTCATTAGAGGCTCAAAATTCTCTCCTAGCTGCTCAATATACTCACCAATCTGCACTGTAACTGATCTGTTAGTATTCCATCCCACAGTACCAAATGAGGGGAATGTGTTTTGTACATAAAAGAATATACGAACCAAATTTGAACCAAATTTGCATTGTGCACTCTTAGTTTTTCTGATTTCTCCAAGGTTCTCCATCAATTGTTACAATTGTAGCTCTGTTAGATCATATGTGTGATCTTTCTTTACAATTTTGTATCCAACATCCACAACTATACAAGGTACACTATTCAATCTACTAGATTGATAAAACTTGTGTAAATATTACCCTTACAACAAAGTTTATTAGAGGATTAGTGATTGTGTCTATTGTCATGCCTCTCTTATTCCAGACAGCTCCAGTATTCTTTTCAATCACTTCCTTTGAATCACTTCTCGGTGTCTTAGGCCAATCTAGGGTTGGGTAACTAGTAACCCTATGGATTATTCTCTTAGTAATTTTAATAGGTCCATTGTCCAACCATAATGAACCATCATGAATTCAGCTAAGCACTATTATGATCCAATCTGTTTTAAACACATTTGGAAAATCTAGGGCTCGTGTTAATCCCTTTCTCTCAAAAATTTTGAACTCTTCTTTCAAAGCACCATTTTCACAATTTTTTTGTATGCTTCCCTGATTTTCATATCCCAATGCTTCGTATCTTACAGTTGTAGCATTTTCTCACATTTTGCACCATTATTACATTCAACGAAATCATCGATAATGTGCCAAAAGGGTCTTGCTTATATGCAATGTCAGGAATAGATTTGAAAATGGGCTGCTTAACTTCATTACTTACTAACTAAGCATTCAAAACTTCCTTCCCTTCAAAATTCTTTGAACAAGATGCCATTATGTGAAACTAGAGTTTACGAAATTTAAAACACTATAGCTTAGCTCTTGATAAATACCTTGTGGAATCTGATGAATGGATATGAGATTGCTGCTAGAATTTTTTGCAACTTCTTGGAATGGATTTCCAGATCGCCTTTTGCTCTGCTCACTCTTTCTCAAATTTGAAATGATGAAAAATGAGCTAAAATTGATCAAATAACCTTTGAAAACCTTGCAATTAATGTTGAGTGCTTACACAATTATAAGCTCAACATCAACCAATTTTAGGCTCACTCAGCATCCATTTACATTTCCATCACTCAGCAACCACTATAAGCTTGACATCAACTTAGCCAAATAGTTGGCTCAGCATCTTCTAGCATTTCACTCAGCATACATAGGAAATATTTCATGCTCGACAACAACATGGAAAAATTAAAGATTTATATTGAATTCCTATCAACATCTTGCATCTTCATTCATGCTAATGTAATCTTTTTAGTACTATCTCCTTTCAAAGCTGATGTGTGATATAGCCGTTAAATATCAGTCCCACATACCTCTTGATTGCCTAGTTTGATGAGGTATGATCACTTGACCCATTGGGTGAAGTGATCCCTTCTCCATTTGATGTGTTGCAATCATCTTTTCTCTTCCATCTCTTGTTCATCTCATCTCTAATGTGTTCAACATCTGCCTTGCCTTTGCCTTTATCAAATTCACAACTTGATGCCTTTGCCTTTGTTGGAAAAGACCTACTAAGGTGACCAGTCCTCAAATAGCTTAAACATGTGGTTTGGCTCAACCACCTTTAGTAGTTACCTCTGAAGTGTGTCCTAATAAAATTCTTAGGAACATGTCCATATTCTTGACAATAATGACAACAATATATTATATTATAATCCCAGCTATAAGAGTTGTCATTGTTCTTTACCTTTGTTTGCCGGTTTGATTACCATGTAAGTTTTGATCTGCATTCAAAAGCTCTATGTCCATACTTCTGACAGTTGTAGAAATATCCTTCAAATCTTTGTGTATGCATGGTCTTGGTTCTGCATTCATCTGCTTGATGACCTTTCTTGTTGCACTTATGACAATGAATCCCATTCTTGGGCTTAACATTTTGATTTGTAGTCTTGCTCCTGCACACATTAGCAGTATGTCCTTTCTTACCACAATTATGACAAGTAGGTTTGGTGTTCTTACCTTTGTTGTTCCTTTCTTCTGCACTTTTGGACGACTCTCCTTTTTTAGTGCTTGTGTAACATAGTCTTAATGTATCATTCTTAGATCTAGGGGATCTTAATAATTGCTCAAAGTATTTGATGGCTTCATTTGGTTTGTTGAAATTTTTTGCAAATTCTTTTTCCCTCTTTAGACCATTCTACAATTATTCATTCTGCAACTTCAATGTAGTTATCTCAGTGTCTTTGACATTAAATTCATAGTTGGCATTCATCATTTGACTTAGAGTATCCAATTGCATGTTGGAAATCTTAGTTAGCTTTGATGATTTCTCTTCTAGTCTATTGGCCAAAACCTTTTTGTCTTCCTCAATCATGGCTTTGTCTTCCATGGCTTTCTTCTTTTGGTCAACCACCTCACATAGCAGTATAGCTTGTGATTCTTACTCTAACTTGAGATTTTTGATTCCCTCAGCTTGGGTTCTATTATTTTCCATTAGATTTGCAACTTTGCATCAAATTCATTGGAGTCTCCATTTGTGAATAGCTTAGTAGCATCTATCTCTTTGTATTGTGTGTCATTCTCTACAATAGTAATTTCCTTCCTTCTCTTCAAGGATTTCTTTAGTTCTTTGCTTGCTTCATTAAGTTGATGTAGAATGAGATGTATTTCAATCTCTTGGTTCTCAATGGTCTTTCCCAACTTGTAGACTTCCATTTCAAGATCTTTCCTCAAAGTTGAAAAGCTTCTCTTTTAGAGAACAAGGCTTTGATACCAATTGTTGGAAATACAATAGGAAAGGTAAATTTCTAGTTGGGGAGGTTTGGGGGGGGGGGGTTGGTGGTGTTTAATTAGTAGTTTAAACTTGGACCCATAAAACTTTCACCACACATCTATCTCATGCATTCAATGAGTAAACTAAAATAACATGTAAAACATATACATCTAAATCATAACACCAGATATGATTACCCAAAAACCCTCCAAGTGAGAAGGTAAAATTGGGGTGGGGATGACACCCACAAATCTTCACTATTGCAGCAATAAAGTGTATCTAATAAAGGTTACAATGTTTTGATCATGAAACATGATCTACCTTGTGAAAAGTTTGCCCTATTAAAGGCTTAAAAAGACTATTAGGTCTTACCTTGTTAGAGGATTGGTTAAAGCACTTTAACTTACAACTAAGTAAGCACCCTATTAAGGGATGTCATACAACCTATTAGGACTACTTTGTTGAGAGATTTGATTGATATCACCTATTAGAATGTCTCAACATAGATCTTGCGATTGTCACTTGCTTGCTTGATAACAGATCACCTCTAAACAATGTTTTCTTGATCCTTCTTGATCAAATGTCTCTTTGTTATATCCTTTTCTCTATCCTCTATTCTACTCTAACTAATTCTGTAATGTGGTTTCACTTCATAACTTCTAAGTCACCATGAATGCTCTGTTTGCATATACAAACTATCCTCTTCACTCCTTCAACACTCTTAGAAAGTTTAGGGTTTTGTTCTCCTTAAGAATTTTTTTTGTGGCTTAGGGTTAGGTATGAATTTACGGCTAAGATTCATCCATTTTGCCACTTAATCCTTCTCATTTTCTGATTGGCTGCATGCAATTGCATAGTAAATCCAACTAGAGATTCATCCTTATCTCCAAAATATCGTAATTCATCCTTAAGTTGGCTCAAAAATGATTTACATATTTGTTTGTGCCATTACAAACAAATATGTCAAAATTGTCTTACTCAGCATCTGAAGTCTCTAATGCTCAACATACACTAATCTTTCTGTTGTGACTCGACACTTGTATTGCTCGGCATCCACTATTTACTCAGCTCCTGAATCACTCGACATGGTCTATCCTGTCGACACTTGAGTGACTCAGCACATGAGTGGCTCAACACTCACTATGAATTGGCATGGTCTAATATTTACATGTTTTTCTTGGCATGTATTACTAGTTCGACATGAACTAAGTAAATAACTTAAGTGTGTTGACACTCACTTGTCAAAACCAATTTGAGATAAACATAACCAATCGCCAAGAGGTGTGGAAAGTCATTTAAATTTTCATAATAAGATATAAAATCATGACTAAACCATAGAATGATGATACTATGAAAGGTTATTAAGTGATCATGATGTGATTGCATTGAAAGGTTAACACTTTAACCAATGTAAGAGAAAGGTCATAAAATTTAATAGCTTTAATTGATAGAAAAAGTATTGTTTATTGTTAGAAGAGGTGTAGTGACTACTTTTGTGAATAAATAAGGGAAAAGTGAGTTCATGTGTCACATTTCTATATAGAACACTCTTGAGAAGCTATTTGTTACAAAAATTGTGATTATTTTTGTGTTTGGTGTGAATTTGAGAAGTGTAAAAGGGATTCATTTGCATAGAACACAATTGACAAAGCAAGAAATATCTTTGTGAATAGTGAGAAGGTCACAAATTTCATAATCAAAGTAATTCATGTAGCACTGAGTGGATACAACTATTCTAATTGATGTAATTGATAAGCCATAACCAATTTTTAAGTTACATCCATTGAAGGCAAGCAAGATTGAGATGACAAGAGCCCTATATTCGATACTTCCTAGAGTTCTTTTGATTAATTTTTATTATTATCATATATTTACCACAAGATTGAAGAGTGAGGAGTGAAAGAGATCAATGAAGCATTTGGATAACTATGCATGCACAACAAACTAAAGATTGAGCACAAGAATTTGTAAGGGAGAGGTTTCACTCATGTGGTCAATATTCCAAACAATTTCCAACATGAATGGGTCACACACACACACACACACACACACACACACACACACACACACACACACACACACACACACACACAGACACACACACACACACACACACACACACACAATTTCATGGAGAAATGTTATGGTTAAACAAACCACATGTGATAACCAAAGAGGTCATTCAAATGGTAATTGGGTTGCATGCAACCAGTGAGTTACCTACCATAGGAATAAAAGTTGAAAGTTTGATTACATGGATAGCTAAGGCCAAGTCCAGTTCAAGATCCATGAGGATGAATAGAATTGCAGATATAGGGGTAATGTATGTAAAAATGCTGATAGATTATAGAATATATCAATCAAGTAGATTGGACAACTTAATTGGTGAAGAAATTCATGCAACATATAGAATGGTTAAAGAATATGTAGTTTATGATATAAGTGAGATGTTGAGAAGCCAATTATTCACAAACAAAGACAAGATCAAAAGAAGAAAAAAATCATTCAATTTTGAGCTATTCTGATATGTATTTTTTCTATTAGCAAAATTTATTTCCCAGAAAAGGTATAGTTCAATGGTCAAGAGATAAACTAGTGATAATACAAATTAGCTTGATTAAGAGTTAGGAGACAATTTCTATAGTATCACGTGGGGACACTTCAAATATTTTTAGTCTAGAATGCATAAACAAGATAGAATACCTACTAATATGGTTGAAGAATATAGGTAAGAAATATGATTTTTAGTTGACATTGATACATACATTATACAAGTGGTTAAACCTAGAACATTATGGTTACCTTCAATTGGTTATGAAGCAGATGAAGGCACGATAAGGACCCATGCTAATGTATTAATATTTAGACCTATAGATGTTACAGGTCAAAGATTTGGAACTTATGAGGAAACATTTTCAAATATCAAAATGGAATGCAAGAAATTAATAATTTAGAGAAAATCATAGAGAATGATGAGTGTTTTTTCATAAAGGTTTGGGAGTACAAAACCAAGCATTGTAGAAGTAGTGAATAAAGAATCTAAACAGAGAACTCCAATTGAGTTGATAGCTAAATAAGGAAAACATGAAACACCTGGTAGTACCTATTAGAGAAAAGGCAAAAGAAAGACACATGGTTCCCCAAGAATAAGGAAAGCCAAACTAGTGGGAGAAAAATAGGCCAGTAAAGTAGAGAAATAATAGGACATACATGAAGAAATGGGTACAAATGTTGTTGAGGAAGTTGATACAGACAAATTTAAGGAAAGCGGTAAGGAAACATATGCTAATGTGGATTTCATTGTTGAGTACATAGTGGATAATGGAAAATTTAGTGATGTAGAAGGCAATTATGAACTTTTTGAGCACATAGACAGAATGAAGATCTAAGAAGTAGTTTTTAGGTGCATGCATACATTTTGTAAGACACCAAGTCAGTTGTAAGGAACAATACCCAGAGAACTTTACAAACTAGTTGGTGGAAAATGGAGAGCAACATTAAATTTAAATACGAAAATAATGTAAAGAGAACTCATGGAAATAACTGCAAACTTGAGTAGAGAAGAAATTGTGCTATTCATTGAAGCCAATATAAAATATTTGAATATTAGGAAAAAAGTTGCAAGGATTGTGATTGGAGATACATAGAGTGTACACAATGAAATTGTTGAAATGTGTAAAAAAAATGGCTACATAGGAAGATATTGAAAAAGAAATAAGAGATAATGATGAGACCAATATAGCTGGTGAAGAAAGATGGAAAAAATGATTATAGCACAAACTTACATTCTATTTTAAATTGTTGGACAAGCCAAAGATAGACCACAACATATCAAGCATGGAGAAGAAAAATTTGGTATTGATACAAAAATTGTAGAAGATATACCCTATGAAGAAATTGTGGTATCCCCAAACTAATAATGTAACTAAGAATGCTATTATTGTATGTAAAAGAGTCATATCAGTTGTTATATTGTCATTGATGTAAAGCTTTAGTTGATTAGACATTATGCTAATTTGGTAGAGTGTCATATAATTTGATTGATGAAGAGGATTTGAAGAAAGTATGATGATGACATAGTTGATAAGTATTGGTATTGAATGGACACTTGAATAAATTGGACCTTGACAATATAATATTGGTTTTATTATTTTGCAATCATGTAATGTTGTGATGAAGTTCATGTATTCATCAAGCTACACTAGTTACACCAAGTGTGAAAAGAGTACAATGTTACCCTAGCTACTGAAATATTAACCAAGTACCTAGCAAAGTAAAGGTGGAGTTTAGTGTTAACTAAGTGATCTAGTTTTAACCGAGCACAGTGTTACCTAGGTCAAGTTGTAACATTCACTGAGTATGAGTTGGAAGAACAAGTTAAGATAAATGAGATCTTAAGCTAACTTGTGATGAAAATTAAAAAAATGTTCAAGAAGTTTGAAGACTAAAGGAAAAGTTTGTTACAAGATCTAAGACTAGAAAAATACAATGAAGATCTAATGAAGGAGATTTAAGCAAGATAAGGATGAGCAAAAAGTTCAATAAAGTTTTATTTTTTGAGTGTCTAAATTCATTGAATTTGAGATTTATGGATTTGTTTAAGCGAGAAAATATGGAAGGCCTAAGTTAACTATTTAAGGAGATGATGGAGACCATTTTTGGTTGTTGGTTGAATGTTGATTAGGTGCACATTATCATCAAGGTTGAAGAAGGAAGAAGGTGAACTGAGTAGAACAAAGGAAGAAAGATCAAATAGAGGAAGTGCAAGGTAAAAGAGAAAGAGTGAGAATCAACTAAATAGAGATCATAAGGAAGAAGACCAGGTAGAATAAAAATATGATAAATCAAGGTACTGCTAAACCTAAACAAATCATTTCACTATTACTTTCTTACCATTGTAGCAGGAAATCTCTTAACCAAGTGGACTTAACAAGTCTATGAGATCCTATATGGTACATCAATTTGTGATGTTTGTAAGTCTTTTAAATAAATCTACTCTTTAGAAATGTCAAGGAGTGATAAGGTCTAGATGATCTTTGGTTAAAATCCTCTAACTAAGTCACACTAAAAATGTGCACGTAAACCTTTTACAAGGTTAGCTCCTAGCAGACCTCACCTCAGAAGAGTGAATTATTTGGGTTGTTGGTCTCGAGTGTTTTTTCGCTTCACAAGGTTTCCACATGGGATAGCTAGATATAACTGGTCCACCCCTCTCCACCTCTTAGTTATCTAACGATTGGTATCAAGCACAGTGCTTGAAGGAAAGAAGTTTAAAGGGACTTGAGCTAAAGATCCAACTATGTCATACAAGAGAGAAGCACCTAAAATGAACAAGGACAACTTCTTCTCATGGAAAAACATAATGAAGCTATACTTATCTAGAGTCAAATATCATGCTCTGAACTGACTAGAAGATGCATATGTTGCTTCTATTGGTCCTATGACTATAGATGAAATGAATTAGTAAAGAGAACACAACAACATGATGATTGAAATTGCATCTACCTTGAATGATATGAAATTTGATGATATCGATAATTGCAGAAATGCTAAAGAGACGTGGGACAAATTGATACTTGTACATGGTGGAGATGATAATGTATTGAGAGATAAGTCATAAAGTTTGAGAGAAAAATATGATGACATGAGAATGTTGCACAATATGTTGCTCCTATTGGTCCTATGACTATAGATTAAATGAATCAGAAAAGAGAACACAATAGTGTGATGATTGAAAATTGCATATGTCTTGAATGATATGAAATTTGATGGTATCAATAACTGCATAAATGATAAAGAGATGTGGGACAAATTGATACATGTACATGGTGGAGATGAAGATGTATTGAGAGCTAAGTCAAAAAGTTTGAGAGGAAAATATGATGACATGAGAATGAAAGAAGGTGAGAATGTTGCACAATATGTGAACCAAATGAAAGAAGTTGTAAGTGCAATCAAAGCTTCTGGATGTGTTATCAATGATATTGAAATTATAAGTAAAGTTATTAGAACACTCTTATGTATCTATGTTGTAAAAGTGTCTGCAATTCAAGAATTTGGAGCTATGCCTGGTAATGTTCTTACACTTGATGGTTTAGTTGGTCAATTGATTGCATTTGAATTGAGCGATTATGGTAATAGTATGCATACACTTGGGAATGCTTTCAAGTCTACACTGATCCTTGGTAGTTCAAAGAAAGACAAGAGCAACAAAGATCAAAATGAGTTAGAATTAGAAGATGATATAGTTGAGGTTGAAGCATTGCTTGCAAGGAGGTTATCTAGAGGCAAAGACAAGTTCCAAGGAAAATTATCTTTGATATATTTCAAATGTAATGAAGTAGGACATTTTGCTACTAGATTCCCTAACAAGTACATTAATTGCAAGAAAGACATAACTAACAAGAAAGATTACAAGTACAGTGTTGGTTAACAGTTTGTCCCTCTTGCTAACTTGGCTTTATGTTGACTCTAGATGCCCAAAATGTGAGGAAACAAAAGGATGTCAAAAACAAATGGGTTAGTGTATGTGTTATATCATTGCCTTCTGAATTATAAGGTACAACTCCCTTATATGCAAGCTATGCAATGAATTGTGTTTTTAATAGATCATTGGGATGGGGGTATGCTTTTAACCTGAGAGCATAAGAGGATAAATTATGATGCTCATAACTACAAACACCCTAGGCAGAAATAGATTTAGGCAACCTATAACACCTAGTGGAATGGATATCACAAGCTACCTTAAAGCCCTTTTAATACTACTCCTAATCCAATCTAAATGCATATTAGTGCTACTGAAATGCAATCTAGGAAGAGAGCAGAGATGTACATGAAAGATGAAATGGAATCCACCATGACTGATAATCCTCCACTAAAATAGAATCTAGTAAGATATCATTAGCTTCAAATACATCTACTTGACAATCCCATATAGACTACTTTATTATGCATGGTTATCTCAGTTGGAGGAGATAATAAACAAAACATTAGAAATGTTGATCCCAAATGGAATTAAGACCACACAAAACCTAATTACAAATATCAATCAAATCATCCATTTCATACAACCTCTCGATTCTCACTTAGTATCTGGAAATATAGGGGGAGAAGTTGCACAAAAATGTTGATCCTTTCTATTAACTTCAAAAATTACATATATAGCCCCCCTCTTGGGGTTCTTGGTGTTAGTTTGTGGTGATTAATTAGGAAAGTACTGTACATACTTCATAAATTCTTTGGGGCTCAGGGCATCAACCTAGGAAAAAAATTTGGGCCCTATTTTATCAAGATTTTGGGCTGACATGTAAATATTAATTATAACCCTAAAGTGGTAAAAATACTAGTATTAAAGGGCTTAGGGTTAGGGATTGTTTCATTATTGTGATGCAAAAATTGGTTCTTGCGGCGATACTGAGCTATAAGGGATTACAGACTGTAATCAGGTTGTAATCATTGGATTGTAATAGTATTGGACTTGTTGTTTGGTGGACATAGCCTAGGGATTGGGTGAACCACGTTAAATCTTGGTGTCATGTGTTCTTTTTTGTGTGATCTATTATTTTCTGATATTGTTTATATTTTCATGTAATTGTTATTTCTATCTGTGGTTTAGTCCCAACAAGTGATATTAGAGAGAGGTTGTCTTTCAGTTATCCTCTATAGGAAAGTCTCATGGTTGAGTGGGAGTCTCATGGTTGAGTGAGAGTGATGGCAGATGAGGGTAAGGTGAGGATTTATAGGTTTAATGGGCAAAACTTCCAGTTATGGAAGATGCAAATGGAAGACTATCTTTATTAGAAGGATTTATGGAAGCCGTGGGAAGGCACCATCGGTGGCATTTAATATTAAAAAAGTGAAGGCAACAAAAGAGTTGATCCAAACCCTAGTGAAATTGTATGAAAAGCCCTTCACTTCAAACAAGGTATTTCTCATGAAGCATTTATTTAATATGAAAATGATAGAAGGTGGATTTGTTGTAGATCATTTAAATGAGCCTAATACTATTACTAGTTAGTTATCTTCCGTGGGTATCAATTTTGATGAAGAAATTAGGGCTCTCTTGATTTTGTGTTCTTTGCCTAAAAGCTGGAATAGATTGGTAATGGTCGTGAGTAATTTTGTTCTTGGATCTAGTATCCTAAAATATGATGATGTAATTGGTGTTATTTTGAGTGAGGAAACTCATAGGAAAACCTCAGGTGGATCTACATCAAGAAGTGCTTTGAATGCACAAAGTCAAGGTAGAACAACTGAGAGAGGAAGTAATTCTGAAAATCATGGGAAATCAAGAGAAAAGTCAAAGGGGAGGAGGTCTCAATCGAGAGGACCGAACGACTATTGGTACTGTGGGAAACTAGGGCATAAAAAAAGAGATTGTTGGACTCAAAAGAAAAATGAAGGAGATAAACCAGATGGAGACAAGGAGGCAAATGTGGTAAGTAAAAAATCTAAAGAGGATGCTTTGCTTCTATCTTTAGAAAGTGTTGACGATTCGTGGGTTTTAGGTTCTGGTGCTTCATTTCATGCTACACCTCATAGAGGTTATTTCATTGATTATATCCAAGGGGATTTTGGACTTGTTTATTTGGGGGATAATGAACCCTGTTAGATTGTTGGAAAGGGAAAAGTTAAGATTAAGTTGCAGAATGGGAATCATTGGCTACTACATGAGGTAAGACATGTTCCAAGGCTGATTAGAAATTTAATTTCAGTAGGACAACTTGGTGATGAGGGTTGTGTAGTTACTTTTAATGATAAAAATTGGAAGGTTTCAAAAGGTTCCCTTGTAGTAGCAAAAGGTGTGAAAGTAGACACCTTATATCTTTGTACAGGTCATACTGTTCCTTCTACTTTAATTATTTAAGAGAAAAATGAATGTTCAGGAACAGTTACTGCAATTGAGCAAGGAGAACAAATAGCTGCTGTAAATTTTGATACAACATCGTGGCACAATAGACTTGGGCACATGAGTGAGAAAGGTATGAAATTACTTCATTCAAAGAAATTTTTACTAGGTTTGAAATGTGTTAATATGGATTTCTATGAAAGCTATATATGCAAAACAAAAGAGAGTGAGTTTTATGAAGACTGGGAAGGAAAATAAAAAGGAGAAATTAGAGCTTATGCATACAGATGTATGGGGACTAGCTCAGGTATCTTCCCTTGGTGGCTCTCATTATTATGTTACATTCATTGATGATGCAACTAGAAAAGTATGGGTTTATTTCCTTAGACAGAAATTTGATGTATTTCAAACTTTCAAGAAATGGAAATGCTTGGTTGAAAATGAGACTAGTAAGAAATTAAAATGTCTTAGATCTGATAATGGTAGTGAGTATTGCATTCATGAATTTGAAGATTATTGCTCCACTAATGGTATTTGTAGATGAAAAATTGTTTCAAGGACTCCATAGGAAAATGGAGTGGCTGAACGCATGAACAAGACTATAATGGAGAGTACAAGGAGCATGAGGTTGCATGCTGGGTTGCCCTTACACATGTGGGTGGAGGCTATCAATATTGTTGTATATTTGATTAATAGAGGTCCCTCTACTCTTTTGGGTTGTGCTATTCTAGAAGAAGCATGGACTAGTAAGAGAGTGAGTTATTCTTTTCTCAAAACCTTTGGTTGTGAAGCATTTGCTCAAATAGATTCTGAAAAATAGAACCAAGCTGGAAGCTAAGTCAAAGAAATGTGATTTTTTTGGATATGGAATTACTAAATCTGGTTATAGCCTTTGAGATTTTGAAAATCATAAAATTGTAAGAAGTAGGGATGTCATATTCAATGAGAAAGTGTTGTACAAAGATTTGTTGCAGCAAAATAAGAAGAAAGAAGATGATTATTTAGTGCTAGATGATACTTCAAAAGATGATGTTCCAACCATTACTCATGATGTGCAACAACTGCAACAACAAATACCACACACACCAGTGAATTTTAGATGGTCAAAAAGGCTAATTAAACCTCCAAAAAAAATTCTCCCTCTTTGTATTCTATTTTACTAACAGATGCTAGTGAACTTGAATGTTATGATGAAGCTGTGCAGGTGGATACTAAGATTCAATGGGAGTCTGCAATGAAACATGAAATGGACTCTTTGCTAAAAAATAAGACGTGGGGTTTACGCAAGTTGCTTGCAGGTAAAAGGGCTTTACAAAATAAGTGGGTTTATAGGTTAAAAGAAGAGGATGGAGGTAAGAAAAGATTTAAAGCCAGTTTACTTGTAAAAGGATTTGCATAGAAAAAGGGCATTGGTTTTGAAGAGATATTTTCTCCTGTTGTTAAGATGACTTTTATCTGTACAATTTTAAGTATTCTGGCTACTGAAGATTTGCATTTAGAGTAGCTTGATGTTAAAATAGCCTTCCTTCATAGTGATTTGGATGAAGAGATATATATGGTGTAGCCACAGGGATTTAAGGTCAAAGGTAAGGGGTAAAATCATAGATCTGTGTCACCATTTGTGATACAAAAACCTATTTTGGTCAAATCTCATTTCTCAATCAAAACTCAATTTAAAAAAAAAACTAAAAATACCCTTTTATAGATTTCAGATTCAATATCATTATTATATTAATTTTTGAGTGTTTTGATTAGTTATAATATGTTATAATCTCAAAATATTATAAGTCGATATTTCAACATTTCAGAAGATGCTCTTTCAAAAAATGAAAAAAAATAGTAAATCATATCAAAAAAATTAAAAAATATATTTATCACTAGAAGAGAGAATCCTCTTCACGAATATGTAATTTATTTTCAAGAAGGTATAGATTTGATAGGAAAGTTTTGACGGGAGGAAAAAATTGTTGGATTCTGACAAGGTCGAACTTGAGTACTTATAACAAAGAAAATATATATAAAAAACATTTTTTTTTTTTTTGTGCACTAGCTATACATGTCATCTATAAAATATTTTCAAATTAGAAAAAAAAAGGTGATTTGCACATACTTGTTTGACGGGAACTACATCCTATATTTTTTATAGTTAAAAAAGGGACTTCAAAATAAAATAAAATGAATAAATTCTTAGTCAAAAAAATTATAAAAATTATAGGCATAAAATTCATACAATTCTACACATTTCATCAGTTTACATCATCTTCATATTTTAAACACAAATACCATTTTTTTTGTCATTAATGTTGAACTGTCACATTCTGATATCACATTTCTTTGTATAAGGTGACACAAGTTTGTGCCTTTACCCTAAAGAGAACTTAGTGTGCAAATTGAAGAAAATTTTATATGGATTGAAGCAAGCACCTCGACAGTGATATCTAAAATTTGACAGTTTTATGCATGAGCATGGATATAGTAGGTGTCATTCAGATCATTATGTTTACTTTAAGAGGTTGGATGATGATAGCTACATTATTTTATATTTATATGTTGATGATATGCTTGTAGCTAGGTCTAACATGGATCAGATTAAGGGGCTGAAATGCCAATTAGCACATGCATTTTCTATGAAGGATTTGGGGGCAGCAAAACAAATCCTTGGTATGAAGATTTGTAGAGATAGGAAGAATAAGAAATTGATGCTATCTTAGGCTGATTATGTTGAGAAGGTGTTGCAATGTTTATCTATGGAGAATGCTAAAGTCGTGAGCACACCTTTACCTAGTCATTTGAAGTTGACTAAGGAGATGTGTCCCAAGACACAAGAAGAGGAGGATAAGATGTCAAAGGTACCCTATGCTTCAGCTATAGGAAGCTTGATGTATGCTATGGTGTGTACAAGGCTCGATATTGCACATGCAGTGGAAGTCGTTAGCAAGTATATGAGTCATCTAGGAATTGAGCATTGGCATGCTGTCAAATGGATTCACAGATATTTGAGAGGAATATCCAATAAGTGTTTACACTTTGCAGGCTCTACTACTGATTTATAGTGTTATATTGACTCAGATTTGGTAGGGGATATTGATACCAGGCGAAGTACTATAGGCTATGTCTTTATTGTTAGTGGGGTAACTGTGAGCTGGGTTTCTAAGTTACAGAAGGTTAATGCTTTATCCACTACAAAGGTAGAGTATGTTGCTACTACAGAGGCAGTGAAGGCAATGATATGGCTTTAGTTCTTCTTGGAAGAATTGGGACAGCCTCAAAAGGATAATTATTTGTTTACAAATATTCAGAGTGTCATTCATCTTGCAAAGAATTCAGCTCTGCATTCAAAGACCAAACACATACAGTTGTGGTACCATTTCATTCGGTCAATTTTGGATGATGGACAGTTAAAGCTCAACAATATATACATAGATGACAATCCAACAGATATGTTTACAAAAGTAGTAACCAGGGATAAGTTGAACTCCTCTTCAACATTGGTTGGTCTTCTAGACTAAACATGAATAAGAACAATAGAGTCCATGGTGTTTTGATTTAGTGGGAGCCTCATGGAGTAGCGGCATAGCAACATGATCAATCTCTAAGTGGAAGATTATTGTTTAGTGTGGAGCCTGGTTAATCCACAAGTGGGAGATTGTTAGATTGTGGTTATTGATCAGGAAAATACTGTACATACAAAAAAAATTTGGGCCCTATTTTATTAGGATTTTGGGCCAACATGCAATTATTAATTATAACCCTAAAATAATTAAATACTTGTATAAAAGGGCTTAGGTTTAGGGATTGTTTCAATGTGGTGATGCAAAAATTGATTCTTGCAGTGATATTGAGCTGTAAGGGATTATAGATTGTAATCACTAGATCGTAATAATATCAGACTTGCTATTTGGTGGATGTAGCCCAGGGATTGGGTGAACCATGTTAAAGCTTGGTGTCTTGTGTTTTTTTCTATGTGATCTTTTTTTTTTTGATATTGTTTATATTTACATGTAATTGTTATTTCTATCTGTGCTTTAATCCTAACAGTATGTGGTTTGATCTACCTCTTTGGAATCATCATTTTTGGAAAGCTTATGTCCAGTAGATATAGTTGTTCCACTAGGTTTTGAATCTTCCACCCAAACTTCTTTAATATTTCCTTGATGAATTTGGATTGAGTAATATAGATGCCATCTTTCTTCTGTTGAGTGTGCAATCCAACAAAGAATTTAATCTCTCCAAACATGGACATCTCAAATTCTTTACTTATCTCTATTGAAAATGCCTTGCATAAGTCAACATTTCTTGTAAATAAAGTGTCATCCATAAATATTTCTGCCAACATAATCTTCTTGTCTGGTCCTTCTTTAAAATATAGATTGTCATTATCATTTGTTCTTTGAAAACCAATCTTTATCAAGTAGTTATGAAGTATTTCTATCAAGCTCTGGGAGCTTGCTTGAGACCATACAATGCTTTGTGTAATTTGTAGGCCATATCTCTTTTGATAGAATCTACAAAACCATCAGGTTATTCTATGTAGACTTCCTCATTAGGAATTCCATTCAAGAATGTAGATTTTACATCCATTTGATAAAATTTAAATCCTCTGTATGCTGCATATTCTAGTAAATTTCTAACACCTTCTAATCTTACAAAAGGAGCAAAATTTTCACCGTAATCAATACCTTCTTCTTGAAAATAACCTTTACAAACTAACCTTGCTTTGTTTCTTGAAACTTCTCCATCTTCATTTAGCTTATTTCTGAATATCCACTTTGTGTCAATTGTTGAGATCATGGGTGTTGCACACATTACATAATATCGTTATATTGTATTATTTTATTATGTAATATTGCACCTAGATGGACGTGCAAAATGTAAAGATTCCCATGGGATATATTTGATGAGTTGTATTGTAACATCATGGAATATTTGATGTAATTATTTAATATTGGGAAAAATATGAAATGTGGGGTCAAGGGGTTAGGTAGCACATGGTTTATGTAATACCACTTGGTGATTTTGTGGGACTTGCTACTATATAATCAACTACAAGGGTAGTTGTAGAGGCAAGTGAGAAGAGGAAAAGGGAAAAAGCAAGAGTCGAGTGGGGCAAGGCTTGACAAGTTAGCCATGGGAGCATTTGTGAAGGTTGGAAGCATGGCATGGGATGTGTTGATTCATGCTTGTTCACATGGATTGCTTGGTTGTGGCTATAGCATTGAAGGCTTCCATGGTTGTATTGCAATGCTATTTTTGCTAAATAATACATGGTGATAGATGCTTTTGGAGGCTGGGTTTTTCCCTCAATAAGGGTTTCCCAGGGTATATCTTGTGTCACAATTTTTTGTGGGTATGTTTTCTTTTCTCTTGCATGTGGATTTTAATTCCATATTTATTTCAGGTCTATTGTGGGTTATGTGGAAATGATTTTTTTTTATTGCAAGTTTCCTTACACCAAATACATTTTTATCCTTGGGTCTAGGAACATGAGTCCAAGTCTTATTCTTCTCTATTTGTTCTATTTCTTCATTCATAGCTTCAATCCAACTTTCATTAGCCAAAGCATCTTTAACATTTATAGGTTCAAATGCAGCAAGCGAACATGTACGTTTTAATTTGTTTCTTGTCACTATTCCATCTGATTTGTCTCCAATGATCTGATCAGGTGCATGGTGCCTTATGACATATCTTGCAAACACAATTGCTTTGTATTTAGAACATATTCCATTAACTCTTCACAATCTTCTATATCAAGCTCGGGTCCCCCTATTTGTGACTCGGGTCCATTAGACTCGATTTGCTCAGGCACTAGCTTAGTAGCATTTGATTGTGACTTGGGTCCTTCAGACTATGACTTGGGTTACAATGGATGCAACTCGATAGCTTTTGGAGATTTTGGGGACTTAGGAGGTGAGGCCTCTTGACATCCAATTGGATTTGGCACTGTATTAGGTTCATAATAAATAAACTTTCTATAATCCTTAAGTTCTTTTTTGCTTTCCTCTTCACCCTTTTCTACAAATTCATCAATTCTCACATGTGCACTTTCTTGTTGGAATTTACAAGTGGAAAGGTTTACTTCTAGGGAGGCTGGGGTGGGGGGTGAATCAGAAGTAACTAACTTTAACCTTTTAAAACATTTTAGTTGAGATCATTCACATGCATCTAACATATCTACTCAACATGAAAATAAAGACATGCATGAAAATAGATAACACAAGATTTTGGTCACCCAGAAACCCTCCAAAATGAGAAGGTAAAACTGGGGCGGGGATGACACCCACAAAGTATCACTGCAACAATATGTAACTATTTAAGGTTACAAAATTTGACCACTTCCAATGGTCTACCCTGTGAAAGGCCTATCCTGTTAAAGACTTTACACTCTGTTAAAAGCGACTTGGTTAAAGGATTTACAAACACTCACTTGGAATGTTACCCTGTTAAAGGATTTAGTACCTTGTTGAAAGGCTTACAACATGGCTATTAAACCAACATATCATTATAGGATTTTCATTCCTAATACAATGGCTAGAGAGTATTAGAAAGTCTTGACCCGATGACTTGCAATCTTCAATTGCTGATTCTAGATCCTCATTCTACTCTGTCTTTTCTGATCCTTCCTTGATCTGATATGTCTCTCCTCAAAGTTCTGATACTCTATTCTGATCAACTAAATTTTGCAATGTTGTTCTTCCTTTTCTAAGTCTTTACACCCCTTTGTACTTTTCTAGCATTCTCCCATAAACTCTCACTTATGCATATGAATAATGGGGCTTTGTCCTCATTTTAAAGGTTTTGAAGACTTAGTGTTAGGTATGAATCTATGATCAATATTCATTCTTCTTTTCTTGCTCAATTCTTTCACTTTTCCTATTGGCTGCATGCTTTCTCCATTATTTTTATTGGCTGCATGTTGATTACATAGGGGATGCAAAAGATTCAATCTTATCTTCAAGATCCTTCGAGATTCATCTTAAGTTAGCTCAAAAGTAGTTTACATCTCAGTTTATGAAGGCACAAACTCATATGTTGATTCTAGGTTACTCGATACTTACTAGTTGCTGATGCTCGACACATATAGGAATTATCTAACTCGACTCCTATAGTAATTCTATTTAGTTCGACATCTATACTTTGCTCAACACCTATAGTGACTCAGCATCACTTATTACTCGTCACTTGAATCTTGCTCGACACCTATTGAATTTTTGGCTCGACACACACTGTAGCTTGACATCTATATTAGACTCGACATCACCTTGAGAATTGGTTAAGTGTGTTGACACTCAATTGTCAAAACCAATACGGGACCAACAATATCCCCCTTTGACATGAGTCGAAAAAACACTTAACTAAGCATTATGAATTTGATCTCTATGAGTATAATATGGATCCTGTTTGGAATATGTAAAAAACTTCAAAAACTTGTTCAAAATTTTGTAGATGATTATATACCTCAAAAACTTGTAACTCCCTTGAGCTGATGTGCCATTTCTGTAGCCAAAATTCCTTTAAGCTGAATTTGTCTTATGTTGATGTGTCTGATACTCTTTGCCTTGTCTACTTTGTGTCTAGTCTGTATCTACTCTATTTGTACTCCCCTTTATATTTGCTCCCCTTTTCACACATCTCCTTGCAGTTTTTGTTATCCTTATCTCTTTATTTCCTTATCTCCTTATCTCTTTATTTCTTTTAGGTTTCAGTATTATCTCCATTAAAAATGTATTTCTCCCCCATATCTACATAATGTACTATCTCCCCAAAAATGTATTATCCAAAAATGTATTGTCTCCCCCTTTTTTGACACTTATGTCAAAGGATCCTAAGAATGAATTGAACACTTAGCCAAAAATGTTTTATTTACCTCCATTATTATCTTCAAAGAAGCATCCCAATTGTCTAAGGCAATTTCCAGTGCTTTGAGTTGGATGGCTATCTCTACTATAAGATTTACTAGGCCCTCTAAGGTAGAAAGATTTGGATCTTTCTTCAAAACATTCTCTGCATAGGCTACTTCTTTATGCAATACTTCTAGGTGTGGGGTTATTGCAGACTGTAACTATATCAATTTGGCCTTAACATTAGCCTCTTCTGCTATTAATACAACTAACTTTCTTTGAGTGTGAAGCGTTGTAGCAAAATGCTTCTCACTTTGAGCTAGATCCTTGGGTAGCTGTGTGCTAGATATCTTAAGATTTCTCTCCAAGCTCATTATTCTTTGGTTGGTCTCTTGTGTGAAAATTGAGGTATCACACAGTTTGGAGTACAATGAGAATATGTTCTCAATTACTGTTTTAACCTTTTCAATTTTCTTAGCTAGTTCAACTTGTGGTAGTGCTATCTCACTAGATATCTTTTCATTTACTTTCATTTGAAACTTCTTCTCAGACCATTCCAATAATTTAACATTAGTATCAAGGTCTTCATTTTATACCTGGTCCACTATGTTGGATAGTTGCTCCATGATGGGCTTTGTTTCACCAGGTACTGGCAAGCTGAATGCATTAATGGAGATATCTTTGATTTATACTAATGCTTGCTTTTGCCTATACTCATTTCTGAGTATCTCCTACTTCTTTTTCCTTTCCAGTGCCTCTTGCACTTCATTTATCTATGCTAGGTTCATTGTCTTGTAGTCATAACTAGGTATGACTATTTCTTCATCAAGTGCAGGGTCTCCATAGTGAAGTAACCTTTCTACCTTGGTGGAGCTCAAGCTTGGTGCTAAAATTTGCAATGGTATTACATCAGTGCTTGTCTGCTTGGTAGGAGTTCCTGTAGTGCCTACCCTCGTTCACATCTTTTCTAGACTTATTGTTGCTATTATTATCAGACTATGTAGACTAGTTTTATGTTGATGGTTTAGTGGTGTTGTTTTGACACTATCAGATATTATGATATGGATTCAGTTGATATATGATGACATCATTTAGACTTTACATTTCATGTATGTATGATGATCATTACATTGTTTTCAGTTATTAATGATGATTAGTTAGATGGTTTATTATCTCATGTGTTTTATTATGGTTACTTACCCCATACTTGCATGTGTATGGTGTGCGTATTGTATGACGTTTTTGATGTGGTTAAGGAAGGGAGTCGTAGTCACCTGCTTAGTCGGGATCTACACGATGCACCACTTCCTGCCATTGTCTGTTTAGCTTAGCATTATATATTGTATGTACATACATGGTTTTTCTGCAGGTTGCAGGTACCGGGTATCGACTTCTCTGAATTGCCAAGATGAGCGTACCCTATTATACTATCTCAATGATAAGAGAAGGGAGATAAATTCTCAAGTCCAAATCCCAAACCTAAACACCATTTGTCCTAGTGAGTTAGGACAAGTATCAAAGTTCAATACCCACTGAATGTGTCGGATGACATATTTCGTGATTTTTAACCCTTTAGATTTATTTTGTATGATTTGTTCTATGATGGGTTTTCATATTTTATCTTGGAGGTCTATGGTGAATTTTCCATTAATTAAGTCTTAATAAATAGATTTAATTAATAAATTATTTATTTGAGAAAATTAATAAAATATCATGATCTTTGATATTTTGATTGTAATTAATTAAATGTGAATTATTGGGGAAAAGGAATTAAATAAAAGAAAACTAGAAATTAAAATTAATAATAATTATAAAATAATAATAAAGTAATAAATAAAATAATAATAATAAAAGTTATAAAAATTTAAATAGAAATTATTGGAGTTATAAGCTTGCATGGGAATTAACATGTGTCAACAACATGGGGGTTAGTGCATCAATTAAGCACAAGGTGTCTACAACTCTATGACTCAGCAAAAAGGTTGGAAAAGACCCATGCTTAGTTGGTGACACCTTTCAGCAGTTTCAAGAAGCATTCCAAAAGTTTCTTGAGAGCTCTTTATATTCAAGCATTCATAGAAGCTTGGAAGAGAGTGTGGAGAGCAATTGGAGCATTGGAGGACTCAAGAACTTTGAAGAAGGGAGCTTGCTCTACGGATTTTTTGAGGAAAAGCGAATTAGCATCAGAATCCGGGTAGATTCTTGTGATTTTTTCTTATGCTATTTCCGCATCATGCATTCCTGTCTTCTTCGTGTCTTCCATATGTCTTCTGAGGAATTTCATATTTTTATTGTATGCATTTTCAATTTGGGAAATTAAATTTATTTGAGAATTTTATATGCATGGATTTAAAAAAAAAGAGAAAACGGGGCTAGGGTTAATTCATAGCCAAACCCATTAGATTATTTATTGGATAAATTTGAGATCAAAGTTTATAGGAAATTTTTGAAAATTAGAATTTCTAAATAAACCGTGTATATACATGTTTATATTTTTTTCTGCATATACATATACATATATATATATATATATATATATATATATATATATATATATATATATATATATATATATATATATATATATATATATATATATATATATATATATATATATATATATATATATATATATATATATATATATGCAATTATATATATAAATATGTACACATGATTATATGCTGTGATGTTTTTTTTTAATTCTGCAAGTATATATATACACATTTATATATACATATATATATATATATACATACATATGTATATATAATATATATATTTAATTAAAAAAAATGAATATCATTAGTCAAAAATATTTTTTTGAAAAACGTTGAACTTTATTTAAAAATCGAATCGCATACTCGCGAATAGAAATCGCATAAGCGATTTTTTTTTTTTAAAAAAAAGAAATTTAATGCAAATTGAGGTGGGCAGGGAGGGCCGAGCTCGTACCCCCACCCCACTACGTATATGTGGCAGAGGCCGGCGGCACTGCTGCCGCAGGCTTTGCAACAGCAGGCCCACACGATACCTCCTCTGTGCAGTGATATAGATATATATGAATTGACTTCCAAGGTTGTGACGCAATTTTGCGATTTGCGATTTGCGATTTGCGGTTTGATTATTATATTTTGTTTTATAAAATGTTATTTTTTTATATGTATAGATGTATATTTATGTATATATATATATATATACAAGTATATATATATATACACAAGTATATATATATATACACAAGTATATATATATATACACAAGTATATATATATATACACAAGTATATATATATATACACAAGTATATATATATATACACAAGTATATATATACATACACAAGTATATATATACATATACAAGTATATATATACATATACAAGTATATATATACATATACAAGTATATATATATATATATATATATATATATATATATATATATATATATATATATATATATATATATATATATATATATATATATATATATATGTATATATAGATTATTAACTATAAATGATTATTATAAAGTTCTCAATTAATGGATCACTCTTTTAATGATTAAAATATTGCTATTAAGCTTGTCAATTATGAAGAGATATTAACAATTAATTTAATTAAACTTAGTTTTTTTTTAATTAAGATTAATTATTAGAATATATAATCGAAGTTTTTGATTCATTGAGAATGTCAATTTTCAAACAATGTCATATAAATCAATTGGAAAATTGAGTCTGATGGAGAAACTTTTATCTATCAAATGAATACTTGGGTTAGGAAAAACTTGAAATTTCTCCACTTGATATAATTTGGAAAAACGTAAACTGAGACTTTTAAAATTCAAAAAACTTAGCAAAACCAAAACATGTGTTTACATTGTGTATTCTTTATGCTATTGTTTTGGGTTTTGGGTTGACTAGTGTTGACCAGTATAGGACATCTACCAGAGGCATGGGGGTAATGTGATTGTGATGCCATGATGATGTTTTAATCTCGATCTTTATAACCCAACCATGGTTATGTGATAGAATGCTCTGTGTATTGGATGTGAATATTGATTGTTATAGTTGAGATTCTTATTTATGAGACACTTGACTTAACCATTATTTTTGGTCATCGATCAGTTATCCTTGGTTATTTTCTAGTCACCATGATGGGACTGAAATGTGGATTTATTCTTGATGATGTCATGTTGTGACATGTTTGACTCAACCATTTTTGGAGTCTTCGATCAGTGTGTTTGATATATATTGTTGGTAATTGAGAACCATTGGATACTTTTGATTATCAGTGATGCTTCAGTTGCCAATAGAGAGCTGTTGTGGTCATGATTTTCTATGGATGTTTGCTCATGGAGATTTGATGCTTTTATTTGATGATTTTATTATGGATTATTTTTGTGATTTTGAGATTTATGATTCCATGAGCATTAGGGTATGATATCTGCATGTAGTGACGGGAAGTGGCTTGCAATGGGGGCCGGGGCCCTAAGAGGCTGCCAGGGTAACTCATTGTAAGTTGGATTAATAAGTGATAACATTCACACCTAATACTAACTAAATGAACCTAAAAAGATAAGTGTTTTGGTTCTCGCCCATGCCTTGAGTGCTTGTGTAGGCTAGGATGGGAGTAGTGAGAATGCATGGTTGCGACCTTGCATTCCATAGTATGCCTTGTCAGTATGAGAGGATACTAGTGGCCGCATGAGATCAGTATGAACCCGTGGAGTTTAGCTAACTGCTAGGGTAACTTGTACGTGATAAATGCGATGACACTTTCCCGCTTGCATAGTAGGTTCCTACATGTCATTGTGTGCCTCTGGGATTAGATGTCAGTTTTGTGATTGGAACCTTTGAGTTAGTATACTTTTAGGATTCCTGGATTATAGAGATTTATGCTATGTGATTTTGATAACCTGTTTGGGACTTGAGATTATCTCCTCAGCACAGTGGGAGTGGACCACTTAGGTACCACGCGGTCGGGTGGTAGTGTATTTTCCACTCTTATCATTTGAGATTCATTGAGACATCGTGGCTGATGCGTCCTTCGTGATGGTGGATATGTATCCTTTCATTGATGATTAGCATATGTTAGATGATGTTATCTTATGCTTATATTTGCATGTTAGATTACTTTCTACATATGATGTTGTATATGTTAGGAGTGACATTCCTACTATGTTAATACTGATGATCTCTTCGGTGATTTGAGATGTTACGCACGGAGGGATGGCTAGGGCCCACGATGGTCTAATGATGTTATTAACGGTTGGGAGGAACCATGCACTTAGTTAATTATGTTTGATCTTATGATGGATGTATATGTATTCTATGATGATGTATCATGAGTATCATGTGATTGTCTTTGATGTATCATGGATTAGAATAGGATGATGTACCTTATTTCACATATGTATATTCTTTGAGCTTGTCATACCCTATGACATGTACAGAGGATGATTGAGCATTTGGAAATGTAATGTATGAACATTGGACTTATCATTATTATTTCACGTGGATGTTGTACTAGATGGATTCATGTATGTTAGTTAATTTAGATGTAACTCAACGTGAAGGGATTCTTAAAGAATGAAATCGGTTATGTATGTTATGTTTACTTTTAGATGGACATTGCTATTGCTTCCGTTATTATGTACAAGTTATATGTGGTATTTACTTCCATGTTATTTAAAATAAAAATAAAAAATAAAAAAATGTTACCAAACTTAGTGAAATTCTAGGTTAATTCTTTGGATCCCTTGGCGGGGCATTACAGTCTTCATAGTGAAGTAACCTTTCTACCTTGGTGGAGCTCAAGCTCGGTGCTGAAATTTGCAGTGGTACTACATCAGTGCTTGTCTGCTTGGTAGGAGTTCCCGTGGTAAGCAAATTAACTAATGTTTGGATTGCCTCTTGCTCTCTCTCCTTGGGGGTTTTCTCCTTTTCTTTGTCTTCTTCACTTCTGCCTTGATCAATTATGGTGATTAGAGGAGGTGCACCTTGGCTTTGTGCTATAGGAACCCTTTGTCCTATTTGCTCCCTTGCTGACTCCTCGACAGTTGTTGTTACTATCATTGTGGAATCAACCTTAGCAGTTGTGTCTTGTGTTGCTTGCTTTTTTGGTTGATCACTTGTAGCTATAGGAGGTTGTGAAGGTGGTTCTTGTGTGTTCACCTTCTCCATAGTTATCTCAGCTACAACTTTTTGTAACTCTTCTACACTCACCAAAACATGATTTGTGCACAACTGTGATTGCAATGTTGTTTAGTGAAGGATCTTTTTGAGATCCTCTGCAGTTAGTGGATTGATGTTCTAACCTGAGGTGTCAGGAAAATCCCTCACAATTATAGTTTTTCTAGACGTAGGTGCTACATGTGGAGGAGGTGGTGGCAATTGGGTATCTTGCACACTCTGTTCCTGTTGTTGCTCTTCAGTTGTTGCCTCATCACCTTTCTTTGTTTCCTTCTCCACTGCTAACTCTTCCTTTTCTTTCTCTCCTTCTGCCTTTTCATTTTCCTCTTCCTCATCATCATTTCTTTCCTCAAAGGGATCTTCTTGTCCTTCTTTGACTGTTGTTAGCCCATAAATCAATTTCCACATTTGTGTGGATTTCTTTACGACATCTTCTATTTTATTTTGTAGAATGCTAAAGGCTTTGTATTTGGGTGCAAATTTGCTCCCATGTTTCTTACTAGCCTTACTTATTTGGTCTAGAATTACATGAGCCAATGTTGACTCCCTTATTTCCTTCTCCATGTTTAGGCAATAATGCCATTTATTTTCAACAATGGAGCTTAACTCCTTAGGCATAGAATTGTCAAGTTCAAGTGGAGTAGTCTTGAACTTAGCCATCATAGAGTAGATAGACTCTTCCACTATGTTCTGCTCTTCTCTACTCAACTTATTAAAACCAATGTTCTTTTAAACCATTTAAATTTGCATTATCCCTTATATTATCACAAACATTTTCCAAGTTAGATTTGGTGGAATGTCTTACCATTCTAAATTGATCATTGTCAGATTCTGTCTTCTCTTCATCTGACTCTGGGGGTGCTACATATTTTCTTCTTTTCTTTTCTATAGGCCCTCCTTTGTCTATGGTTTTTTTCTTTGCCTGTTCCTTAGCCACTTTTGTTGTTGCCCTTGTGTTTTCCCTTGTAGTAGGCTTGGCTGGGCTCAGCTTAGCTGCTTTCTTCTTCCCTTTGGACGATGTAGCAGGCTGTTTTTATGCTTTTCTCTTCTTAGGTTCAACCTTGGGTGCTTCCTACTCGACACCTTCTTCTTCTTCTGCATCCTCACCCATGCCTTGGCTCAGTGCTAATGGTTGTTGACCTTGTTCTTCTTCATCTTCTTCTACTTCTTCATCTTCTTCCTCTTTAGCAATACCCTCCCCAAATTTAGCCTTTAATTTCTTAACCAGTTTGCCCTTTTTCTTCAATGTGGAGGCAACCTTCAACTCCATGTCCACCTTTGATCTCATCACATCAAAAGTCCCAACATGTGGTGCACTCTTGTCCACTTCTTCTACTAATAATGCAGTTATAGCTCCAGATGCCACATCTATTTATCTCATATCCAAGAGGTCTTAGCCATCTAACCCTTGGTATGACCGCTTGTATGTAAGTATAATCAATATCTACAAGAAAACATACATCATTTACATGTTGTTCTACCAATGAAACTGGTATCCTTAGCCTCTGTTTCATGGTCTTCTTGAAATCTTCAAAATAACTTGTCATAAGTGTTTCAAAGTTTGCTCCCATTTGTTTAATATATTCATTCACTTGAGTTACTATAGACCTGTTGGTTTTCCAGCTTACTTTTCCAAAGGATGGAAATTCATTTTGTACATAGAAAAATATGCAAATCAAAATTGCACCAAACTTGCATTGTGATCCCTTTGTTCTCCTTATTGCTGCTAAGTTCTCATTGATTTGTTGCAATTGCAATTCTGCAAGATCATAAGTATGATCCTTTTTCACTAGTTTGTAGCCGACATCCACTGCAATGCAAGGTACATTGTTAGGTCTACTGGATTGATAAAATTTGTGTGAAATAATCCTAATAGCAAAGTCAACAAGAGGATCTTGGATAGTATCTATAGTCATTCCTCTCTTGTTCCATTTTGCACCTGTGTTCTTCTCAATTGCTTCCTTAGAGTCACTTCTAAGGGTCTTTGGCTGATCTAGGGTTGGATACCCTGTTATTCTGTGTACAATCCTTTTTGTTATTTTTACTAGTCCATCTTCTAGCCACAAACATCCATCATGAATCCTGTTAAGTACAATTCTAATCCATTCCATTTTGAAGACAGTGGGGAATTCTAGGGCACGAGTCAAACCCTTCCTTTCAACGATTTGGCTTCCCTCATCTCCATGTCTCCAATGGCTCCTATCTTGCAATTGTAACATTTCCTAACATCTTGGACCATAACTACCTTAGGAGGAATAATAGACAGGGCTCCGACTGGGTCATTTTTGTATGCCACTTTAGGGATTGGTCAGAAATTGGGTTGTTTTACTTCGTTTGACACAAGTTGGACCTCAAATGGCTCTTTATAATGTGGTTTCCTAGAACTGGAGGCCATTCTTGCAATCAAGGGTTTGAACATGAAGAAAATGTGAAATTGCATAGCTCAAGACTAGTATAAATACCTTTGAATCGATGAAATTGTGTTGAATCATTGTTGAAATTTTCTCAAATGTTGGATTCCTACTTTGAAGTCATTTGCACTCTTCCTTGTCTTTTCTCTTCGTTTGCAATGAAGAAAAATGGTTCAAAATGTGATCATATACCCTATTTTCATAACATTTAATGCTTAGTGCATTTATAGCTATCCACTCAGCTTCTTAAGCATTTTTACATTACTCAGCTTCCATTGTCTTTCCACCACTCGACAACCACTAAATTATCCTTCACTTGGCTTCAACTGAAATTTCTCTTTGCTCAGCTTCTACTACCACTTGGTTGCAACTAATCATTTGACTTCTATTGACTTTGGTAATCAACTCAGCTTGTATTGGGATTCTACTCGACATTTGAAGGAAACTTTTCTTACTTGGCAATACTGGTGAAAACTTTGAAGTTTTAACTTTTCATCTCTATTCATGTTAATCTCTTCTTTTCATCACTTACTTGTCTAGGAACTGATGTACGATAAAGCTTTGTATATCAGTTCCACATGCCTTCTTGTGCTTAGTTCGATAAAGTGTGAGCACTTGACCTTTTAGGTGAAGTGATCCTCTCATTTGATGTGTTGCTTCCATCTTTCTTCTTCCATGTCTTATTCATTTCTCCTCTGATATGTTCAACATCTACCTTCTCTTTTCCTTTGTTAATCTCTAAGTTGGGTGCCTTTGACCTTGTTGGGAAATTTCTGCTGATATACCCAGACTTTAAACAACTGAAGCATGCGGTTTGGTTGAGCTATCTACTGTAGTTTCCACTGAAATGTGTTCTTATGCAATTTTCAGGGATGTGTCCATATTCCTGACAGTAATGGTAGTTATATCTGGTGTTGTAGCCCTAGTTGTAGTGATTTCCATGATTTTTTCCCCTTGCTGATTGATTAGGTGTCCACATAGGCTTTGATCTGCACTCAAAAGCTCTATTTCCATACTTCTTGCAATTCTGGCAATGACCTTCAAATCTTGGTGTTCTGACAGTCCTAGTCCTGCAGTCATGTGCTTGATGTCCTTGCTTGTTGCACTTGTGATAGTGACCCACATTCATAGGTTTGTCATGTTGATGGACATTCTTGCTCTTGCATAAATTGGAGGTATGTCCCTTTTTACCACAAAAATGATAAGTAGGTTTAGTGTTCTTACCTTTGTCACTTCTTTCTTCCGCTATCTTGGATGACTCTCCTTGTTCAGTGCTGGTGTATCCTAGTCCTGAAGTATCATTGTTGGCTCTTGGTGATTTTAGCAACTGCTCAAAGTACTTGATGGCCTCATTAGGTTTGTTGAAGCTCTCTACAATTTCCTTCTCTCTTTTCAGGTCATTTTGCAGTTGTTCATTTTGCATCTTTAGTGTGGAGATCTCAATGTCCTTGACATTTAGTTCATGATGTGCATTCATCATCTGACTTAGGGCATCTAGTTGCATGTTTGAAATTCTTGCAAGCTCAATTGACTTTTCTTCTAGTCTATTGGCAAGGTTTCTCTTGTCTTCTTCTAACATAGCCTTATCTTCAATGACTCTCTTCTTCTGTTCAGCTACTTCACAAAGCATCATGGCTTGAGATTCTTGTTCAATCTTGAGAGTTCTGATTTCTTCTGCTTAAGCTATATTTTTATCCATTAAGTCTGCTATTGCTACATCAAACTCTTTGGAATCTCCATTTGCAAACAATTTTGAGGTGTCAATCTCCTTGTATTGTGTATCATTCTCAGCTATGGCAATCTCTTTTCTTCTCTTTAGAGATTTTCTCAGTTCTTCCCTGGCTTCTTCCAAAGTGTGTAAACAAAGTTGTATATCAATCACCTAGTTTTCTATGATCTTCCCAAGTTTGCAGATTTCCATTTCCAGATCTTTTCTCCAAGTTGTAAGGCTCCTCCTTGTGAGAACTAGGCTCTGATACCAATTGTTTGAATTTACAAGTGGGAAGGTTTACTTTTGGGGGGGGGGGGGGGGTGTGAATAAGAAGTAACTAACTTTAACCTTTTTAAAATATTTTAGTTGAGATCATTCACATGCATCTAACATATCTACTCAACATGAAAATAAAGACATGCTTGAAAATAAATAACACAAGATTTTGGTAACCCAGAAACCCTACAAAATGAGAAGGTAAAACTAGGGTGGGGATGACACCCACAAAGTATTACTGCAGCAATATGTAACTGTTTAAGGTTACAAAATTTGACCACTTCCAATGGTCTACCCTATGAAAGGCATGTCATGTTAAAGACTTTACACTCTGTTAAAAGCGACCTAGTTAAAGGATTTACAAACACTCACTTGGAATGTTACCTTGCTAAAGGATTTAGTACATTATTGAAAGGCCTACAACATGGCTATTAAACCAACCTATCATCATAGAATTTTCATTCCTAATACAATGGCTAGAGAGTATTAGAAAGTCTTGACCTGATGACTTGCAATCTTCAATTGCTAATTCCAGATCCTCATTTTGATCTGTCTTTTCTGATCCTTCCTTGATCTGATATGTCTCTCCTTGATGTTTTGATACTCTGTTCTGATCAACTAAATTTTGCAATGTTGTTCTTCCTTTTCTAAGTCTTCACACCCCTCTATACTTTTCTAGCATTCTCCTCTAATCTCTCACTCATGCATATGAATAATGGGGTTTCCTCATCCTTTTAAAGGTTTCGAAGACTTAGAGTTAGGTATGAATCTATGATCAATATTCATTCTTATTTTCCCACTCAATTCTTTCCTTTTCCTATTGGCTACATGCTTTCTCCATTTTTCTTATTGGTTGCATGTTGATTACATAGGGAATGCAAAAGATTCGATTTTATCTTCAAGATCCTTCAAGATTCATCTTAAGCCAACTAAAAAATGGTTTATATTTGAGTTTGTGAAGGCACAAACTCATATGTTGATTCTGTGTTACTCGACACTTACTAGTTGCTGATGCTCGACACATATAGGAATTTTGTCTCACTCAGCTCCTATACTAATTATGTTTAGCTCAGCATCTATACTTTGCTCGACACCTATAGTGACTCGGCATCACTTATTACTCGACACTTGGAATCTTGCTTGGCACTTGAGGTTCACTCAACACTTGTTGAATTTCTAGCTCAACACACACTGAAGCTCAACATCTATATTATACTTGACATCACCTTGAGAATTGGTTAAGTGTGTTGACACTCAATTGTTAAAAAAAATATGGGACCAACACTTCCTATGATCTTATGAGTAGTTAGATTCAAACACTTGTATGCTTTACTTCTGTAGGATTATCCTAGGAATATGCCTTCATCAACTTTGACATCAAATTTACCTTTCCTAGACTCCTTCAAGATATAAGATTTTCTACCAAATACTTTCAAGTAACTTACATTGGGTTTGTAGCCATACCATAGTTCATTAGGAGTTTGATTTGAGTTTTCTTCAACTGTACTTAGTTCAAGATATGCATTGCAATACTAATTGCTTCCTTCCAGTATTTGATTGCAACACTCTTTTCTACCACTAAGGTTCTTGCACAATCCATGATGGATCTATTCCTTCTTTCTGCTATACCATTTTGCTGAGGTGTACTAGGGGTAGATGCTTGTCTCTTAATTCCTTTTTCAATGCAAAATTCATTAAAATCATTGGAAATGAATTCATCACCTCTGTCTAATCTCAAACATTTCAGTTTCTTTCTCTACTCTTGCCAAATACCACTTGAACTTTTGAAAAGCTTTAGATTTCTTTTAGATACATTACAGTCAACATTCAAGAATAGTGATCAACAAACATAATAAAATACTTATCTCCACTATAGCTCTCTATTACAATAGGTCCACATAAGTTTGTATGTACTAGCTCCAAGCCTTCTTCTCAATGACAATCTTTGCTTCTGAAACTTGTCTTGCCCATCTTACCAATTTTGCAATTTTTGCATAGACCCATATTAGGTTTCCTCAGACTAGGAATACCTCTTACTCTTCTATTTTTGCTTATCTTGACAATATTATCAAAGTTTACATGAAAACCTTTTATTCCATAACCAATTTTCTTCTTCTGGAGCAATAAAACATCAACTTTCACTGAGATCTAGGTAGAATAGGTTATCTTTTGTTTGTTTGCTAGACCCAACTAGATTTCCTTTTCCATCCAATAGTTTGGCCTTCACATTCATGAATTCTACCTTGAATTCAATGTTATTCAATTTTGCCACACTTAGTAGATTATGCTTTAGTCCTTCAACCCAATAAGCATTGTCACATCTAAGTTCATTGGTTAGTGAAATACAACCTTTTCCCTTTATGAAACAAGGTTCATTGTTTCCAAAACTCACACTACCACCATCATAATGTTTCATGTGTTGAAATTTTGTTTTATCACTAGTCATATGATGTGAGTAGCCACCATCAATGATCCATGTATCATTTTTGCTAACATGAGAGATAAGTGTCATTTTATCTCCTTCATCATCAGATTCATCTTTTACAACAATATAAAACACTTCATCATCTTCATTACTATCTAAATCTTTAGCCATAAAACAAGATTTCTTACCTTTTTCCTTATAGTACTTGAAGTTTTTAAAATCCTTCTTGCCTTTGATCTTACTGTGCTTTTTTTCATCTTTGTCTTCTCTATTTGGGCACTTGCAGCAATGTGTCCAACTTCTTCACAAGAGAAATAGATTAGAGGAATCTTACCTTTATACTTTCCTTTGCCTTTGGGATACCTTCTTGCAAGAAATGCTTCAATGGCTTCAAGCTCACTGTCAGAACTATCTTCCTCTTCACTTTCAAATTGTTTGCTTTTAGACCATTTATCTTTCTCCTTGAGTGATACCTTAGCTTCAAATGCAGACTCAAGATTGCTAGAACTAGGAATATAATTATCATATTCATCTAGTTCAAATGTTGTCAATCTTCCAACTAGAGCATCCAAAGTTATAGTATGATTTGGATCACGTGTCATCTCTCTAGAGGCTTTGATAGCATTGACACTAGCTTTAATTCTATCAACATATTTTGTAATTTTTTCATCTTCTCTCATTTTCATCTGATCAAACTGTCCTCTAAGACTTTCAACTTTGGCTATCCTTACATTGTCTTCTCCTCCATAGATGACTTTTATCTTGATCCATATTTCATAAGTGGTTTCACAATCTTTAACCTCATCAAATTTAGTATAGTTGAGAGATCAAGCAATATCAATCATCATGATATTATGACTATTCTTCTTTGCAATTTCTTCAACAGTTGTAGTTCCAGAAGGAGCCTTGTATTTAGCATCTAGATTCTTTAGCCCTATATGTCCAATGGTTTCCAAGTGTAGCTTCATGAGTTCTTTCCATGCCTTGAAGTTATCTTTGTTCAACTTTGGAATCTCCCTTCTGTAAGACATCCCAACCTTTAGCTTAGGTCCTTGAAACCTTTTCTGCAAGCACCAAAAGCTTTGATACCAATTATTGGAAATATAAGAGGAGTAACTGAGATGGGAGGGGTGAATCAATTACTATAAAAATAAATACCAGATCCCGTAGATGTCAATACAAATGAAAACTCTGATTAAATTGTATTCTGTTGTAACTTGGCAAACACACATGCACTTGGTATACACTAGCAAATATTGTAACTCGACAATAACTAAATAACAAAAATAACTTGATAGATGAAAATCATAAGATATTTTATGCGATTATCCTTATTTAACTTAGTTGCAAGCCAACTTGCTTAAGAGATTTAGATCACTTCTACAATGGTTAGAAAGTAACAATGAGATGACCTAATTTTTGATGCAACTGAATTGCTGATTATAGATCTCAATTCTGGCTTGTATACTCAATCCTTCCTAATCGAATGTATCTTTATAGCTGAACAAGGATATTCTGCTTATCCTTCCAATTCAATTCC